>CM054140.1:60537500-60727500 GCA_028751875.1 Rapana venosa | reverse complement strand
GCCCAAACGGGGTACGAACCACACACACACCCGACCCGGACTTTTCGCATTCTAGACAGGCGCGTTGCCTCTAGACCACCAATCCACTAATGGTGAGATTTTGCGTATGCGATTGTTTACCCACTGTCAAGGTAGCCACACTCTGATTCCAGGGATGATGTCTAAACATGACGACACCAGTTTGTATGTGGTTTTGTAAATTTTGTCTTTTTTTGTTGTTGGTGGTAGTTTCCAAAAGGTGAAACAGGCTTTTTTTGGTTGTTTTTTTAAAAATGTGAGTGCAATATATTCTGTGTGCATTTGCACATGGGACCTCAGTTTGTAAGTCTCAACCAAAGGACTTTCATTGGAGTGGATTTGGCAGTTATATTAACTCAGAGGGGGGGGGGGGGGGGGGGGGGGAATTCCTCGAACCTGAACTTAATCAAAGTGAAATGTGGTGAAGGTGTTTTGGGGTTGGTTTCTTTTTTTTTTTCTCATTCGACAGCTAGAACTCCCGAGGTTGGGTCAGCACCAGTGGCGAGATTTTTGCGTGTGTAACCGTGTTTGACCACCGTGAAGGTAGCCGTATTCCAGCTTCGGGGATTCTTAAGATGGAAGGTTATGGTGTGGTGCATTTTGGTCTTACACAGGCGGTGCAGAGAGTGGTCTAGGGCTGGGCATCCATCCCGAGAGCTACCCCATGCACATGTTCGCCCGCTACCTCTTCTCCAGCCTCCTCAACTACGACTCCGACCTGGCGTACCAAGTGGGCATGAGAGCCATGAGGTCAGTGTCTTGTGTCTGTCTGTGTGTGCTTTTGTTGGTTTGTGTGAGTGTGTGTGGTGTTTTTTTAATGGTTTGTGTGTGTGCATTGATTTCCTGGATTTCTGTGTTGTGATTCATTTTTTTAGATAGAAACAGAGTGTGTATGTGTGCATTATATGTTGTTGTTTTTTTTTAATTGTGAATATTGTGATTTTTTTGTTTTTTACCCCTCATGTTCCTTGGATAATAAGAGCTTTGAGGTTCACCATTGGTGATATTTTGCGTATGCTACCATTTTTCGCCCACCATGAAGGTAGCCGCGTTCCGACTTCGGGGATGTATGCTGGGTATGTTTGTGTTTCCAAAACCGACCTCATGCTGACATGAGGGATTAAACGTGCACATTTTATCTTCTGCATGTGCATACACGCAAAGGGAATTAAAGCACTGGCAGGTCTGCACTTCAAGTTGCACCTGAGAGATCATAAAAATCCCCACCCTTAATTCACCAGACGCCACCAAGATTTGAACCCACGACTTTAAGGGCCAAAGGGATTGAACTCGAATGGTCTGAACCACTTAGCTTGTTAGCACCCGCCTTTATTGTGTTTACATTTTATTGGAACATTGATTTGATGTGTATTATTCTCTTGTGATGTGTCTTTATTTCCCCAAAATTTAATCTGTGTACATCACAGACTTGTGTGTTACTACAGGTTGCCCGTGCTGGAGAACACCGACGACCTGAGTCTGGAGGAGAGCATGAACAACGTGGGCTCGGCCATGCTGTCCCGATTTCCCCGGTGGTTCGTTCTCAGCCACGTGGAGATTCAGCAGTGTCAGCTGGCAGCCACTCTTCTTGCTGCGGCCAAGAGTACGTTTTTTCTCTGGATTTTTTGGGGTATTATTCTGTTTGCAAAGTGTAGAGAGCACAGCGGAGTAAGTTTTTTTCACTGGATTTTTGTGTGTATTATTCTGTTGCGAAGTGTAGAGAGCACGGCGGAGTAAGTTTTTTCGCTGGATTTTAAAAATTATTATTCTGTTGCGAAGTGTAGAGAGCGCAGCGGAGTAAGTTTTTTCACTGGATTTTTTATTATTATTCTGTTGTGAAGTGTAGAGAGTGCAGTGGAGTAAGTTTTTTCACTGGATTTTTTTTTATCATTCTGTTGCAAAGTGTAGAGAGTGCAGTGGAGTAAGTTTTTTCACTGGATTTTTTTTATCATTCTGTTGCAAAGTGTAGAGAGCACAGCGGAGTAAGTTTTTTCACTGGATTTTTAAGATGATTATTATTCTGTTGCAAAGTGTAGAGAGCACAGCGGAGTAAGTTTTTTCACTGGATTTTTATTATTATTCTGTTGCAAAGTGTAGAGAGCGCAGTGGAGTAAGTTTTTTCACTGGATTTTTATTATTATTCTGTTGCAAAGTGTAGAGAGCATGGCGGAGTAAGTTTTTTCACTGGATTTTTAAAATTCTGTTTGCAAAGTGTAGAGAGCACAGCGGAGTGAGTTTTTTCTCTGGATTTTTTATATATTATTCTGTTGCAAAATGAAGAGCACAGCGGAGTAAGTTTTTTCACTGGATTTTTTTAATTTATTATTCTGTTGCAAAATGTAGAGAGCACAGTGTGCAAATCCAGCATAACTCAGTCAAGGGCCCAGGGCTAAAATTAGCCTCTAAGTACAAGTATGGTCAATTTCTGCTGTAATTATCACCAGCCTGGATGGAATGGATAGCAGCTGAGAGTAGCTGAAAATAGGAGAAGCTGACAGTTGTGAGAGATGCAGGTTTTTTTAAAAAAAATTATTACTTTGTAAGGCAGTTTTGGTGTTGTGTATCAGTAAGCTTCAAAAGCAATGTGGAGGAGCACTGTAGAAAGTGAGATGAAGGCCATGCAGCACTCTTGGGGATCAGTGACTAGGTTGGCCCAGGACAGGCAGGAGTGGAAGCGCTTTGTTGCTGCCCTACACACCCACCACTGGGTGTAATGGTTAATGATGATATCAGTAAGCAAACACCGATTTCGGTGCTGCCCTGAAGTCGGAATGCATCTGTCAGCTGAGGCCCAGTGGGTCAGACTTCACACAGAGTAGCAAAGCACTAAAGAAGACCAGGAACTCTGCACCCATCCACCCGAAATTGCCAGATTATCAGTGTGAATGAGGGAGAGAAAAAAAAAGTAAAGCCTGGAAATATGTTGGCTCAGTCTGATGGTGTAAAAATACATGCCGGAATTTTCTGATCGCAACTTTTGTGTTGCAAGAAGTGTTACCAGTTACATGGCCATCGTCACAGCACAGGCGTAATATTGTCATAGCAGTGTATTACCATCTGGTAATGGTGGCATGTCACGAGACTCTGCTTTTAAAAAACAGAGAGAGAGATGGTTAGGTCAAGTCAAGTGGGGGGACGGGATAGCCTGGTGGTTAGAACATTGCGCTCGCAATCTGACAACCCGGGTTCGATTCCTGTTCGAGGGAGGATACTTTCCTCTGGAGTTAATATCAGTGCAGACTCCACTCTCCCCAAAAGTCCTTTGGATGAGACTATAAACCGAGGTCCTGTGTACGAACGCACGCAGAACATCATGCGCACACGTTAAATCCTGTCCCGCTTTTTGTAAGAGTAGGCCATTGTGTGTTGGTGGGAACAGATGACAGAATTTACAAAACCGCATACACACGGGGACTGGATGTAAAAAAGCACATAAGTGCTTATTCCATTAACCTTGATATAAAAGAATAAAATGAAATGAAATGAAAAGTCTTGAAATATGGGTAAAAAGTCTGCTTTATACTGTTTTGTTAAACAGACAAATCTTACTGGGTGAGTTTATAAAAAAAATTGTAGTCTGGGTATTTTTGCCATCTTTCCAGAATTTTTAGCACACAATGATAGTGATGATTACAACAGTAATTTGAAATTTGTATGTGGAAGTGGAAGTCACTAAGTTGCAATATTAGACTGTTTTGTTAAACAGGCAACTCTTAGTGGGTGAATTCATGAAAAAAAATTTGTAGTCTGGGTATTTTTGCCGTCTTCCCAGAAGTTATAGCACGCAATGATGATTAGAACAGTAATTTGAAATCTGTGTGTAAGTGGAAGTCACTAAGTTGCAATATTAGACATGTTTGCTTGGTAGATATTTCTGAAAGAAGAGTGCTATATTTTTTGGGATAAACTTGTTTGGAGGAGGAGTTTACACTTTTCTTTGGTCTCCTCATTATTATTACTTTTAGTGTAATTAGTAGTGTTATTGATGATTGTTTTACTTTGGTGATTGTTTTACTATTGATGATTATTGGATATGATTGTTTAACTATTGATGAGTATTGGATATGATTGTTTTTACTGTTGATGAGTATTGGATATGATTGTTTTTACTGTTGATGAGTATTGGGATATTACTATTGATGGTGGTTTCGTTCCTGTCCTCAGACGACACGGTGAGGTTGCAGTTTGTGCTGGAGTGTGCCCAGCGCCACATCCACAGCTCCTCGCAGTTGTTCAAACTGGCCCAGGACGTCTTCAAAATCGCCACCCCTACTGACGGGCCCAAGTGTCTGCCAGCCCTGAAAGCTGCTTTCGAGCTGGGTCTTCAGGTATGTTGGGGTTTTCTTTTGGGGAGGAAAAAATGGTGCATGTCGATTTGTGTGCTTACGCTAGCTCCTGCCAAAAGCTGTGTCAGTTACTGACGTAAGGTCAGTGTCAAGGCCTGCATTAAGATGTCATGTTTTGAAATGTTATGTGGAGATTGTGTTCAGCCGTAACAAGCTTGTGGTGTGCGCAACAGCCTCTACTCTCCAGTAAAGTTTGCCAAAAAAATCATCTGAAGGTAAAGAGTGTGGGCGGGCTACCTGTATGGCGAAGCGTTTGAAAACGGTCATAACCACAAACTTCTCATCCATTGTATATTCATAATCTCAGTGATTTTCCCAGGCATGATGTAGTGAGACAGTGTGGATATTCTGAGTGACCCCCCAAGGTGTTAAGTTGGTGGAAATCCCAACAATATCAGCAAATAAGGGCACAGATCTGATAAGAATCTCCATGGTGTGGAATTTCCATATGAATTGAGACTTCAGAAGAGTGGGGGGGGGGGGGGGGGGGGGGGGGGGGGGGGATCCTGAAAGGATTCTTAAGTCATTACATGTAACATAAATAAGCTGGAAGGACTTGTTGAGAATTAAGATAAGAAACAGAAACTTGATAGTCGTGACATGCATCTATGGACAAACTGAAAGGTGGTGGTAGTTCTGCTCTAAACTCAGTGATCTATTTTCTCTGTATAAATTGGAGAGCATCTCCAACGCTGACTGTCCTTATGCCCACTTGGCCGAGAGAGTGGGGATGCGCTGTGGGCAAGGCATCTCCTCTATAATCAAATTTCTGCCCTGTTTCCAAAACAGCAGCTGCCTCCTCTGCTGTTTTGGAGGTCATCGTCGGACACGACGGACAAACATACATAAACCTTACAAACAAGCCTGACCATCTGCATAGTACAGGTTAAGCGCAGCAAGCCTTTTTTTTTTTTTCTTCATACCTATGAAAATATTGTATTTTCAGGTGATGCGGATGACACTGATGACGTTGAACTGGCGGCGGCGGGAGATGGTGCGGTGGCTGGTCACCTGCGCCACGGAGTTGGGAGTGCAGGCCCTCATTGACATCATGTACAAGTGGTTTGAGTACTTCGCTCCCATCGAGGCCACCAGTGAGTGACATCTTTTTCTTTTTTTCCCCCTGAAGTTGGAAAACAGAAGGATTTCACTGTTTTGCTGAAAAGACTCTTCTTCCTTTTTTGTCATGTTTCTCCCAGGGGAGGTTTGACATTGATGAGCCTTCTCCATCTCTCTCTGTTTTGAGCTTCCTCCTTATTTATGCCCCTTTCTCTAAGATCAGCTGCAATACAGGCATCCCAGGTTTTGCTAGGTCTTTCCTTTGGTCTCTTTCCATCCACTACGAAGTTCATTGCTCTTTTTATGATGTGGTGGCCTGCTTTCCGTTGAACGTGCCCAAACCAGCGCAGTCTATTGCTACTAGCTACAGCCTTCATATCATCAACTTTGCACATTCTCCATAGTTCTTTATTCGTGATCCTGTCTTCCCATGTGATCTTTGTCATGTAGTGTAGCATTCGGTTTTCACAGCTCTTCAACGTCTGAAAAGACTCTTCGATAAAGTTATATAAGCAGCAGTGAACTCGGTTATACAGAAATTTGCAGGAGACAGATTTTTTATTTTGGTATGGCTTACACCTCCTAAACATAGCACGGTTTACTTAATTTTGATAGAAATTTCTTTGGATGCGACTCTAAACTGAGGTCTTACGTGCAAACGCTCACAGGTCATCTTATGCACACATTAAAACCTGTTCAGCTTTTTGGAAGAGTAGTCATTTGTGCTGGCGGGAACACATGACAAAATTTACATAATCGCATGCACAAGGGGACTGGTGGTAAAAAAAAAAGAAGCCACATGAGTGCTTATTCCATTATCTTCAAAATTTAAAAAAATGAAAGAATAGAATAAACAACTTGGGGTTTTTTTTTCAAAGACATTCTCAGAGATGTGCAATAACAAGTTTCCAGCTAGTAAAAATCAACTGTACACAAATTTGAAGGAAATGAGATTTTTCGCTTGTAATCTACAGTACTAAATCAGTAACCAGTTTACCTGGTTTTGATAAATGCCTTGCATGTCTTTTCCCAAAACCATTCACAGAGATGATATACAAACACTCTTTTTTCAGCAAAGACACATGCACACACACAGATATATATATATATATATATATATATATATATATATATATATATATATATATATATATATATATATATATACATACATACATACACATACATACATACATACATATACATATATACACACAAAAATTGAAATACATGACCAGCACAGGGATTGGGCCTTAACCACTAGACTGCCCCACTGCTTGGGCAGTTCTTGTTCAAAATGGCCGACACTTCTCGATGAAGGTATATATAACTTTACACAACTGAAACAGTGGCAAATAAAACTTCAGATAATCCTGACAGTGATGAAAACGATCGTGTATGATTCAGGGGATAGTGCATTTTTAAAAAAATGACTGAGATTTTTCCTGGACATATGTTTGACGTTAATGAGATGGGGGGTACTCAGAAGGACAGTGGTGATGAAGAAAGTGTATTTTGTGTCGATATTTTACAGTTTAAATATATTTTCGTAGTGAAATATCATGCTATCTAATTTGACCTTGCCTCAAAATAATCTACAATATATATATACTGTCATTGGCCAAACTATCAGGATCATTCATTTAGTAATTTCTGAGTAAGAGGGACATGAACATAGCAAGTGGTACATAGGAATTTTATTCCCCAGCATATAGGGTGCACCTGCACTTGGCAGTTAAGAGAAGTCTACAACCCACCGCTTTGGCTTTGGCAGTTAAGAGGTTAAGAAAATTTCCCACTGTGATTTCAGCGACCGTGGCCATGTCGGTGATGTCTCAAGCCACCGTCATCCACCTGGGTCTGCGGCAGCACCAGCGTGAGGAGCTGGCCAACTGTGCGCGAAACCTGGCGCTGCAGTGCGCCAAGCGAGACCCACAGAACTGCGCCCTGTGTGCCCTCAACCTGTGTGAGAAAGACCCTGTGGCCTTTGAGGCTGCCTACCAGGTGTGTGTAGTGTGTGTGTGTAGTGTAGTGGATGAGAGAGCTTGTGGCTGTTTGTGGTACATGTTTGTAGTTGATTTGTTGTGTGTAGGGGACAAGAGAGCTTGTGGCTGTTTGTGGTACGTGTTTGTAGTTGATTTGTTGTGTGTAGGGGACAAGAGAGCTTGTGGCTGTTTGTGTGGTACATGTGTGTAGTTTATTCGTTGTGTGTAGGGGACAAGAGAGTTTGTGATATGTTTGTAGTTAATTTGTTGTGTGTAGGGGACAAGAGAGTTTGTGTCTGTTTGTGGGGTACACGTTTGTAGTTGATTTGTTGTGTGTAGGGGACAAGAGAGCTTGTGGCTGTTTGTGTGGTACATGTTTGTAGTTTCTTCGTTGTGTGTAGGGGACTAGAGAGCTTGTGTCTGTTTGTGGTACAGGTTTGTAGTTTATTTGTTGTGTGTAGGGGACAAGAGAGCTTGTGTCTGTTTGTGGTACGTGTTTGTAGTTGATTTGTTGTGTGTAGGGGACAAGAGAGCTTGTGGCTGTTTGTGGTACGTGTTTGTAGTTGATTTATTGTGTGTAGGGGACAAGAGAGTTTGTGATATGTTTGTAGTTAATTTGTTGTGTGTAGGGGACAAGAGAGTTTGTGTCTGTTTGTGGTACATGTTTGTAGTTGATTTGTTGTGTGTAGGGGACAAGAGCGTTTGTGGCTGTTTGTGGTATATGTTTGTAGTTGATTTGTTGTGTGTAGGGGACAAGAGAGTTTGTGTCTGTGGTACATGTTTGTAGTTAATTTGTTGTGTGTAGGGGACAAGAGAGCTTGTGTCTGTTTGTGGGGTACGTTTGTAGTTGATTTGTTGTGTGTAGTGGACAAGAGAGCTTGTGTCTGTTTGTGGTACACGTTTGTAGTTAATTTGTTGTGTGTAGGGGACAAGAGAGCTTGTGGCTGTTTGTGGTACATGTTTGTAGTTGATTTGTTGTGTGTAGGGGACAAGAGAGCTTGTGTCTGTTTGTGGTACATGTTTGTAGTTGATTTGTTGTGTGTAGGGGACAAGAGAGTTTGTGATATGTTTGTAGTTAATTTGTTGTGTGTAGGGGACAAGAGAGTTTGTGTCTGTTTGTGGTACATGTTTGTAGTTGATTTGTTGTGTGTAGGGGACAAGAGCGTTTGTGGCTGTTTGTGGTATATGTTTGTAGTTGATTTGTTGTGTGTAGGGGACAAGAGAGTTTGTGTCTGTTTGTGGTACATGTTTGTAGTTAATTTGTTGTGTGTAGGGGACAAGAGAGCTTGTGTCTGTTTGTGGGGTACATGTTTGTAGTTGATTTGTTGTGTGTAGTGGACAAGAGAGCTTGTGTCTGTTTGTGGTACACGTTTGTAGTTAATTTGTTGTGTGTAGGGGACAAGAGAGCTTGTGGCTGTTTGTGATATGTTTGTAGTTTATTTGTTGTGTGTAGGGGACAAGAGAGTTTGTGGTACACGTTTGTAGTTTTTTTGTTGTGTGTAGGGGACAAGAGAGTTTGTGTCTGTTTGTGGTACATGTTTGTAATTGATTTGTTTGTGTGTAGGGGACAAGAGAGCTTGTGGCTGTTTGTGTGGTACATGTTTGTAGTTGTTTTGTTGTTGTTGTTCATATAAAAGAGTCTGATGTGAGATGTGGTGTTCGTTGTTGATTTGATGGAAATGTGTCAGACAGACAGACAGATCGTGTGTTACCAGTCTTGAAAGGTATAACATCAGAAATTTTATTGTTTTTTTAAAATCAGTGTGTGTATGTGTGCTTTGTAAAAATTAAACATCTGTTCACTCAAAGTGAAAAAAAGAAAAATTTAAAAAGCCCCCCCCTCTCAAAAATAACGAAGATTTATAAAATTTTATTACATGTAAGACAGTGTGTTCTGTCTGCGTCTCAGTGGTCTTTCTCTCGTGTGTAGCGTAGGCGGAGTAATCTGGTCCGTAAGATTATTTTTTGAGCCCGAACTAAATGGTAGATGGAAGAAGAATGTGGAAGGTCATTGATGAAGCAGAACCTAAAGCGACAGCACTGAAGGAGTAAACAACCTGGGCACGTGTGTGTGTGTGTGTGTGTGCTCCACAGGTGGTGGTGGAGGCGGCCGCCCACGTGATGAACTCCTCGCAGCTCTTCAACATCGCCCGCTACATGGAGCACCTGGGCTACCCCTTGCGGGCCTTCCGCCTGGCCACCCTGGCCATGAAGAACCTGCACCTGGCCTACAACCAGGACACCCACCCGGCCATCAACGACATCCACTGGGCCTGCCACCTGGCCCACTCGCTGGGCCGCAACGAGCTGACCACCCTCATCCCCATCCTGGTCAAGAACGTGCAGTGCGCCGTGGTGCTGTCGGACATCCTGCGCCGCTGCACCCTCACGGCCCCCGGGCTGGCCTGCTCGGACAACAAGCGAGCGCGGAGCGGGCTGAAGCACCTGTCGTACGACAAGCAGCCCCTGCGGCCGCTGATGGAGGCGGCCATCTACGCCTACATTCAGACCACACATTCCAAACTGACCCACATCAGTCCCCGGCACTACGCTGACTTCATCGAGTTCCTGAGCAAAGCGCGCGACACTTTTCTCCTGGCCCACGACGGCCACCTCCAGTTTGGTCAGCTCATCGAGAACATGAAGCTGGTGTACAAGGGCAAGAAGAAACTGATGTGTTTGATCAAAGAGAGGTTCGGTTTATAGCGAAGTTACGACGACGACGACAACAAGAACTTTTGGGAAGAGTAAGGTGACGAAGCATTTGAATGGGAGAAAAGGAGTGGAGGGTGTGTGTGTGCGTGTGCGTGCGTGCATGCGCGCCCATGTGTATGTGTATCAGCATGTGTGTGCACATTGTGAAACAAGTTCAGAATGCAAACGAATGAAGTCAAGATTGTGTACAAAGAAAACAAAAATCTCCTAAGGGGCCTACATAATTACAAAAAAAGACCACAGTGTGTGCATTTGAAAAGAAGTAGAAGAAGAAAAACAGTTGAGTCACACTCTACTCTACCTATGAACCTGACGAGAATGGTATATCGTGATTCGTTTGTTCGTTCTTTCGTTCGTTCGTTCCCTGTGTTTTGATGTATCGGAATGCAATCTTGAAGTTAAAAAAACAAAAAGATCACAAAATCAGTTTTCTGCTTTTAGAGGAGTAGCAGCATTGATGTGCCATACGCAAGCTGATTATTTCCTGTTGGGTTGGTTTTTTTTTGGTTTGGATTCACTTCAGTTCATTGATATAACTGTGTTCAGCTGTGTTTAAGTTGATCTGTGGTAAAAGTTTGGTTGGCGTTTTTTTTCTCTTGCATATTATAAGCCGTCACTCATTCTTTTCTGTTATTCCCTTTTATCATTAAGAGAAACTCGTAGGTGTAACATTCCAGCTTATAATTAATGTATGTGACATGTTATTTTTGGGGTAGGAGTAAGGAGACTTCTCTTGAAAGGTTTTGAACTTTTTGTTTTTTTTCCGTATCATCTCATTCTCTCTGTCGTGGGATGCAATGGCTTGTTCAGTCTGTGTCTTCCTCTCTTTTTTTTTTTCTCTTTTTAAAAAAAAATCTTTCTGGTTTTTGTTTGATTGTTGTTTTGTTGTTGTTGTGTGTTCCCTTTTTCATTCTGTCTGTCTTCTTGTTGTTGGGTTTTTGTTTTGTTTGTTAGGTTGTGGGTTTTTTGAGGGGGGAGGGGGGGATTTCTTTGGAGGGAGGGGTCAATACTGTTATGCTTTTATACTCAGTCTCTCTCTCTCAATATCTCTCTCTTTCTCTCTTTCACTTACATGCTCACACACACTCGCATGTATACTTGCACTCGCTTGATAACACACGCATGCACACACACACACACATCCACACACACATATAGACACTCTCTATCTCTCATGCACGTATACACACACACACACACACACTCACACCCACACCCAACCACCCACTCTCTTACACACACACATGTACACACACACTCTGTGTTTCTGTCTCCTATTTCCTATTTCTTTTCTTTTTTAAATTTCTGTCTTCCCTTTTCCCCCTCCCCCCCTCTCTTTTTTCTCTCCTCCCCTCTCCCTCACCTCCCCTCTCCCTCACCTCCCCCACCCTCTTCTATTGTCCCAACCTTCTCCACTTCCCCTTGCCACAAGTGTATGCCTTCATTACTTTCATTTTCTTTTTCGTCTAGTCAAGTGTTGAAGTGAGCTTCACTTCAGAGTGTTATCTCTGTTCGATAGACTTCTTCATCCCAGATCCCACACACATCCACATGAATTGCTTTATTCAAATACTGGTGAACGTGAACTTTTGTACTGGACGAGCCGTTTAAAAGGGGTTGGAGATAGAGAAGAAAAAAATATAAAGAGAAAAAAAGCATTACTTTATATATCTATATATATACATGTGTGAAAAAAAAAGTATTATATACTGTGAAATGCATTTTTGGTTGTTTTTTTTACATGTACATAGAAAAACGGATGAATGGAAATCAGGAAATGAGTCGTGCACATTCAGCCATATGTTGTTTGTATGTATGTGTGTAACTATAATACGATTGTTGTTGTTTGAGGAGGGGGGGGGGAGGTTGGTACTGTTGTTAAAAGTCTGAATCTCTTTTTCAAACTGTTTCCCCCCCCCCCCCTCCACCATCCCCTTCTTTCTTTTTTTTTTAACTGTGTAAGTGTCTCCAGATTTTTTTTTTTTTTTCTGTATTAAATTTTTCATAACTTTATTATTTTATTATTATTATTATTATTCTCTTTGATATATATATTTTTGAGCATTTTCATATTCTGTTGTCTAGTTGACACATATATATGTACATGATCAGTCTTTGCTATGTAGGATGAGATAATTACAGCATTATTCGCTGATCAAACAACACTTCATTACAAGCTATCAGCAAATAATTTTTTTTTTAAGGATGTATTCTTCCTTTATTTGTATGTTGTTGTTTTTTTACTGATGGAAAAGCAAGTGGTAACAAAAGAGTGTAAATATGTTGGCGGCAAAAATCATACACATAATTACTGGTTGGTGTTGGTGGGGATGGGGTTTTTTTAACGGTTATTTCACAGATTCAGTTTGAGTGTGACTGATTATATTCAAAAGTGAGTTTTGTTTTATGGTTGCATTTTTTCCTTCTCGTATGCAAGAGAACAAGAGCAATTCAAAAGAGAGAAAGATCAGCAATAAAATCATTTGATTTTTTTTTTTCTCCGTGAATATTACTTACTTGGTAGTGGGGTTTTGCTATTTTATATATAGATTTTTTCCGTTTTGGGGGGGGCTTTTTCTTGTCTTTTTTTTTTTTTTTTTTTTTTGGTATTGAAAATTACCATTGTTGCTGTAAGTTTTATTTTGGAGGGTTTGTTTGCTTTAGGGGATTTTTGTGATTTTTATTTTCTTATTTATTTTCAGGGTAATATTTTTCTTTAAAAAATATATATATATATAAAATAACCCACTTAACTGATCATCTGAATCCTTCCAGTCCCAAAGATCATCAGCTTGTGTGTGTGTGACATTCAGAAACATTTTGTCATTTACTTTTTCTTTCTTTTTTTTGTTGTTTTATTGTATGTAGCACACACAGTTGTTTCTTGTATGGTTTATAATGAAATCTTTTCTTCTAAACTGATTTTGTTTTTTCTTTTTTACTGTTTGGTTCAGTTTTGAATCAGGGAGCGAGTGGTTTATTTGTTAAAAGAAGGTCTTGGCGAAAATCGTGTTTTCATTGTTTCGAATTGTTTGAGGTTGATGTGGTTTTGGTTTTTGTTTTGGGGGGGGGGGGGGGGGGGCTTTGTTCTTTTTTTTTTCCTTTCTTTTTGCTCCTTTTATGGGAATGGATAGCAGTATATTACCCTAGGCTTTAACTCCACATCTGCAGAGCTAAAGTGTTAAATGTTTCGTCATTATGTTGTTGTTTAGGGTTGGGTTTTTTGGGGGTTTTTTTGTCTTCAATAATATTAATTTATATGATATGTTGGAAGAAACTGACAAGTATCCATGAATTGAATACATTGCTTTTTTTTTTTTTTTTTTTTTTTTTAAAAGGCTTCCATATTGTGTTTTTGGATGAAAGTGTTCCAAATTTATGAAGCTGTTTTGGGGGGGGAGGGGTGTTTACATACCTGTACATTTTATGATGGATTACAGTTTGGTTGTTGCAATTAAAGCAACATTTTTTTTTATATACTTAAGTGGTATTAAGTTTAACAGCCTCTTGAAAACTGATAATTTCTCATGCTCATTTCTCTCGTCTCTTCTCTCTCTCTCCTCTGTATTATCTTTATTTTGGATCTTACTACAGATCTGCAGTTAATATGGCATCAACGTTTCAAAAAGATATGCATAATTCTGGAAGAAACTTCTTTTTTTTCTTTCTTTTTTTAACTCTTTACACAAGTAAGCTTGTTAAATGATCAAACTAATTTATATGTATGTTTATTGGCTGTTGACCTTGCTAGCATAAGTACATGCAGCGGCGATATATGTACATCAGGTTGATTGAAAATTTAGTCATGTTGCTCAGGGCTTAATTTTGTAGGGGTTTTTTGGTGGTTGTTTGTTAGGGTCCCGGCCCCCCTTCCCCCACACATGCACCTTCATTCCTCAGCTAAAGCCCTAAGGTTTATCAATGCTGATATTTTTGTGTATGCGACTTGTCTAGCCCACCATTAAGGTAGCCACATTCCTACTTCGGGAATGATGTCTAAACATGACACCAGTTTACATGCAGGGGAAAGTGGGGGGTATCAAATTTTGTCATCTGTTCTTACTAGCATGAAAGCCTGCTCCTCCCAAAAAACAACAACAACCAGAACACGTTTTAACCCTCTTGCATTCGGATTCTCTGAACACAAACTGCCCCTAGATTTCGCTTTCTTTCGTTACTTTGGGCCTCAAATCGGGTAGGTGTAAACTGTAATTCATTTCGACGGTGTTTGAATGTTTACAAGAACGAAACTCGGCAGGTGGCTTTATAAGACAACGTACTATAACTTGTACTATATTTTTTGTGTCTGGGAAGAGACGGAAAAACTACTGTGTGTAAATACCGGCTAATCCTGGGTCGGGATTTGGCGGAGGGAAGGGGGGGGTATAATGTATAATTTAATCCTGGGTCAGGACTAAGAGGGTTAACCTGTGTGCAAGATATTCTGTGTGCATTTGTTTACGGAACTTCAAGATAGATAGTTTCAATCAAAGGACTTTCGGGGGAGTGTAAGTCGGTACTGGTGTTAACTCCAGGGACAAAAATCCCCTTGAGTGAGTGAGTGGCTTGGTGGAGGCTGGAACCCGGGCTCAATCCCGGGCTGGTAAATCGCGAGCACAACACTCTAACCACTTGGCTATCCTGGCCTTTGCTCAGGTTAACATTTTGTTTTCTTAAAAGTGCTTCATGAGTAGAGCGTTTATTCAGTGCTATTTGGAAAACAGGACTACCATATGGACACACACAAAATTGTATTTTTCAAAATAAAAGATTTATGTTTGTAAAAAACAGCAGATTTTGCAATAATGGTGTACTGTAGTGTCTAATGATTTTTTTTTTTTTTGGTTTAAAAGGCTTCCAATGGATAAAGCATGATTTTTTCCCCCTATAAAATGCTATTGTTGGTGTTGAAATATACATACACATGGTAATTTTTTTAAAATGAAGATATGCAGACTTTGAGAGAATTATAACTGAAATGTGTATAGCAATGAAAAGTAATATGAATGTATGTTTGAAATAAAGCCACCACAGTGATATTTACTATGGAAGTAATGTGTTTTAAACCTATATATTCCATTCACCGTAAGAGAAAACAAGAGAACACAAAAAGGGAAGAATATGATAGTCTTCATCATTTGCCATTGAAATTAAAATGTGAATGGTTGTAGAATTGAGTGTCTTGAGATTTTATTTCATGAGTGCATGCGTCTAAGAATTTAGTGGAATATCACCAAGATTATTGTGTCAAGTTAAGATGTACTGAAAATTTCAGACACCTAGTTATCGAATTTACTCAAGATAATTATTAGGAGTACATGTGTCTGGAATTTAATCCATTATCGTCAAGATTATTGTGCCAAGTCCTGATGTACTGAACATTTCCAACACACAGTCTTTGAAAGAAAGACATACAACAAAAAAGGTCTTTAAAAAAAATTTTATAATTTTTTTTTAAAATACAAAAAAATAGGTATTTTGATCCGTCTATCCAGGAAAGACAAAAGTCCATGAAAAGAAACCGACGTTAGATTTAACATCAGGATTATATGTTGTTGAAAATTGTTAAAAATTCTACAGAAAAGTCAAGATTTTGTTTCCGAGTTGTAGGTCGATTATCTTGTTATTTTTGTTTCTTTGGATCGTTTCATTGGGCATATGGAGGTGTTTGAGAGTCATGGTTTTTTTGTGTGTCCGTTTCATATGCATGGGTGTGTAAAAGTTGCATGTTGCATCATTTTTGAGAAGGAATAATGACGTGTAATATTTTGTAGATAGATACTAATGTTTTTTGTCAAGGTCTGAACATACTTTTTTGTTGCATTTGATAGTCATCTCTGTTGTTTTGGAAAAGAAGATGCGTTGTTGGTTTAATTGTTGAGTATTATGGTTTGTACTTGCTTGTATATGTATATATGCCTTTCTTTGATATTGTTGTTGTTGTTCTGATTATTTTGCTGTAAATCTGGTGATTTCATTTTTCATTATACTGTTCGATATCTCATTCTTTGCAGATTGTATGTATATGGTGTTCATTGGTTTTTTCTCATATTTGATGTGTTTGATTCAATCAAAAAAAAACAAAGAAAAAAAGATGATCTGTCTGTGCAAGCCTTTGGTTCTTACATGTGAAATTTGTATTGTAGTCGCTGGAATTCATTTGTGTTAACGTTGTACTGTGTGTTTGTGTGATATCGTCATTAAACTCTTGTTCATAAAAGGTGAAGTATGTAAACACAACAAAATTGACCAAGGAGAGAACACTAAACAATAAATCAATCCATGAATAAATACAAAAGCAGCAGTGGATAAGAGGAACATTGTGATCATTAGAAGCATAAACTGTGACCTCGCCTGCTTGGCTTTAATTTATTATTCATATACGCCTGTTATATCTTTCAACGTTTTGGTTTCATTTTTAAACTGTTTAAAAAAATTTGAGCTTTGAAAACAGTGGTGTCTGTTCATTCATAAAATAACGAAACAAATTGAGAATTTCCTGATCTTCAGACCTAAGCCAGCATCATGCATAGTGCCCATTTTTCACAGCTCTCAGTCAGGCGCCTCAATCCCATCACAGAGTTGAGGGAAATTTGAGGAGAAGAAGAAAAGAGAAAAAAACAAAGAGAACGTCTCCTCTCCCTCTCTGTCTTTTCCTCCCTGTCCCTCAGAGTAGACAGTTGTTATTTACAGCTGAGATATCATGCCTTCCCTGTCCCTAGAGCTGACAGTTTTTAGTTACAGCTCAGATATCTCACGAGCTAAGGCAACATTGCGTTGTATAACACTACTTTCAGTCATAGCTGATTTCTATGTGTGTGAATTCTGAGCTGCTTTCTTTTGGGGGAAGAGTGTGTTGCTACCTTTTCTTTTCTCTTTTTCTTTTTTTTTTCCTTTCATTCTGTATGTATATTGGATGGTTACATGCAAACACACACACACACACACACACACACACACACCACACACACACACACACACACACACACACACACACATTGTGCTTTTTACTTTGGCTCCAAGAAACAAATGCTACCCCATCCCCTTTCTGTCATAGTGTCTTTTGGAAAATTCTAAGCACTTTTTTTTTATTACTAAGTTGTTTTTTTTGTGTGTGGTGGGTTTTTTTTATTAGCTTCTAAGAAGATTTTTTTTTCAGACCGAAAACAAATTTTTATAAATTTGTCAGGAAATACATATTCAGTTTGAGTACATTTTTAATAACAGCATTTGAAAAAGTCTCAAGAACTTAGTTCTTTAAAAAAAGAAAATGAAATTTTAAAAAACCCCAAAAAACAACCAACAAACTTTATTTTCTCAGTGACATGGAAGAAAATATATCTGCCATCGTAGATCTTGTGAAGGGGATAGATAGAGCAGTCAGAACCACTTTTTAAAATTTATTTATTATTTTTTTTATAAAAAGAACAAGAACGTCATTGAAATATTGTGGTATACATCATGTAGAGAAAACAATAAGTTTGGTAGGGGGGGGATATGGATATCCTCTCCTTTTTTTTCATCAGGGTTTCTTTTTTCTCTGCAAGGCATAGGAAAAGAAACTGGAAACTTTATCCTTTTCCTATCAAATTTTGATTTTGCTGAGTATTACTGTGGCACATCCTTTCTTTAGCATTGTGACTTGACTTCATGTGAACAGACTGTCATTTGCTGCTAAAAAAAAATAAATAAAAAACTTTCTTCCCAAGTTGTACTGTGCCATGATTTTGAGACTATAAGGCTTGATTTTTCTTTGTGATAATCTTCTCTCCATATTCTGGTTTTATTTATAAAATTACAGGCTTCTTGATCTGTGTTGTCTTATAATAATGATTTACAAGCAGAAGAAAGAGGTTTTATTTGTAAATTACAGTTGCTTGATCTGTGTTGTCTTATAATAATGATTTACTACGAGCAGAAGAAAGAGGTTTTCTTTATAAATTACAGGCTGCTTGATCTGTGTTGTCTTATAATAACGATTTACTACGAGCAGAAGAAAGAGGTTTTATTTATAAATTACAGGCTGCTTGATCTGTGTTGTCTTATAATAATGATTTACTACAAGCGGAAGAAAGAGTTTCTATAAATAGGTGGAGTACAGATGGAGTGAAAGTGAAATCGCATGGGGAAAAAATTTACGAAATCTTGCAAGTTTTTAACGGCATCTGGTTTTCAACATCAACAAAAAAGAAACACACTCTCTCTCACACACACACACATGCACCCACGCACACAACAAAAATGAATGAGTAAATAACTAGGTTGGTAACAGATCTAGCCTTAAGTGCCTTATAGTCTCAAAATTATAGTATTCTGAAGAAGAGTTGTGACTGCGGACCGTGGTTTATTTATTAACCACCAACATGAATCCCCTCTAAACATTGTGCTGTCTACTATGCCTTACATCTTGTTTTGATTGTGTTGTTTTATTTTCTTAATGCGAAAACATCTGACTCTGCTTAGTGTGTGGGGGGGGGGGGGGGGGTGGAGTGGAGAAGAGGATTATTTCCCTTATATGCTGAATGTTTCCCATAACCTTGGAATGGTACAACTACATCTGCTTGCCTTTTTCGTTGTGTGTTGATGTTGTTTGTTTGTGTTTTTTAGGTGTGGGTGTGTTTTCAAGGGGGGAGGGGTGGGGGGTATGTTCTTCTACAATATGCCTGACTCTGCTTGCCATTGAAATTATGGACAGCTTTGGTTGTGTTAAAAAAAAAAAATTTAAGGGAGGGGGGGAGCAGAGGCACGAGCCTTTTCTTCACGTTTCTCTATTTTGTGTATGTGCTCCCTTGCTCGCACACAAATGCACACACGTTTGCATGCGCACACACTCACACACACACACACACACACACCACACACACACCACACACACACGCCCCCCCCCCCCCACCTGAGTACCCAAGGTGCTGAAGAAGTGAACGACGACGACGACATGGCAAGGAGACAAGATAACACAAACTTACCTCATCTTCTTCAATTCTGTCTCCTTTTCTCAAAAAACCCATCCCTTTTTCTCAGGTGAAACAGAGGCAAAGTTTTGGATCTGCCCATTTTGTGTAACATACTCTGTGAGTATTGTTGTGTGTGTGTGTGTTTGTCAGCGTGTTTTGTGTATATACAATGTGAACTTTGATGGCATGAGAATGTTTTAGCAGAGTATCCGCTTGTATTTTCCAGGGAGTTGTTCAAAGGCACGTTTGGCCCTGAAGTCCAGTGTGGATGTGGATGCAAAGACAGAAGATGCACAACTGTATTTGTGAATCCTTTCTCCTTTCTGCAGAAGATGCACAACTGTATTCATGAATCCTTTCTCCTTTCTGCAGAAGATGCACAACTGTATTCATGACTCTTTTCTCCCTGTCTATATAACCTTAAAAGATGTAGAAAAAAAGATGTTTGTAAAAAAAAGGAATTAATTAATTAAACAAAAAGTGAGGCAGAAAATGTCAGCCCAGTCTCATCTTCCTCAAGAAGATTCTTTGATTTTTTAAAAATTTCTTTTGGGGGGGTTACCCCCCTGGAGGGGGGGGGGGGTCCCCCAGGTCTCAGCTAGAGCTCCAAGGTTTACCAGATTGTGAGATTTTGTGTATACAACTTTTTTTTTCTTTTCTTGGAATAAGATTGATTTGAAAGAGTGTGATTTTTTTTTCTTCTGTTTTGAGACTAAAGTGCTTCGTAATGCACACTGAAAGCAGTATTTTTCTTGAGAGTAAGATCCTGTTTTGACATCCAAGTAATTTTTCAGTTTTGAGAGTACGAGACTTGATTTTCTTCTTATTGCACTCTGAAAGCAGTTGGGTTTTTTTTTGGAATAAGATTCTTTTTAGACAGTAGAGTTTAATGTTTTCTGGATTTATTTATTTTGTTAATTATGAGACTGTCATACTTCTACTTCTCTTTGAAAGCAGTACTTTTCTGTTTTAATTAAATGTGACTAGACTGTGAACCAGAAAATGTATAACCCATGAATGTTACTTTCACCTTCTTGACTTTCAAAAGGGCATGACTTACAAATCATATTTTCTTTGTTAAAAAGTAAAAAAATTCAAGAAAATACAGAAACTTACCAAGAGTCTTTGATTCCAATTTTTTAAATTTGTGTGGTTAGAATACAGAATATTTTTCAGACAGAAGATTAAATACAAAGTTTCCAAAAATTACATTGGAGAGAAGGGATAATAAGTATTCTTTGTGTGTTTTTCTTGGGGTTTTTCCCCCTTAAGTCCTGTAACAGGTCTATTTATATGCAATAGCAAGTTTTGGTAAAACGACTCGTGTTAGTGAACAAAGAAGATGATTTTGTGTGTGTTCTTGTCGTGTGTTCTTTTGTTAAGTTATTGTAACTTTTTTTTTTTTTTTTTTTTGGATAAGTAGTTGCTGTTTTTTATGTTCTGTGCCAAATTGTCAAACACCTATCCCTCACATATTGTCGTAATTTTCGTATTGTTTGTTGTCAGTTTGGTTGTTTTTAAAAATTTCAAACCATCACCATTGTCATCATCAACCTCAATAGCATAAGAAAATTCCCTATAGACCCTCATTCAGAAACTATACATGGTTGTAAGACAGCAGCAGTACGTGGGGAATTGCTATCCATAATAGATTTTTTTTTCCGGTCCAGATGCTTGAACCAGCTCTCCGCTGAAAATCTGCACAGACAGTAAAAACGTCATCTCAGGAATAGTTTTGCGTTTGCTTTGTAACATATTATAAAACGCCATTGGCTGGCTTGCACACTAAAGATTTCAATAGTGAAAGATATGCATAATGTTTGTGTGACTGTCCTGCTCTGTATGTGTGCGTGTATGCTTTATTTTATCGTGTTGGTGAGTCGTCGGTCATACTTGGATCGGTTACGGTCTCGTCATAATAGCATCCAGTGGTTTCCCGTTTATGCTCGTTCCGGCTTTTGTGGGTTTTTTGGTGCTTGCAAGATATTGCACCATAAATCGAAATGTTTATTTGAGTACTTCCAATTGTAACCTTCCAAATAGGAATGATTAGAAGGAAGCACAGTCATCAGCATTAAATAATGTTTGCTACATTTTGGAAATAAAAATTAAATTTAGCGTCAAATGTAGGTTTGATTGTTTTTTTAAAAGTCATCTCCTTGTGTTTGAGATATTTAGCAAGAATTTTAAAACATTTTTTTAGAATTAAAGTTTGAAATGTTTTCTGTGTTTGTTTTGAATGTGAGTTTTTGTTCAGGTTTTGTGGTCGAGTTGGATTTTGTGTGTGGTGGGGGGGGGGGGAGTAGGGGAAAGGCGCAATGGGTTTTGTTGTTTTGGGCTTTTTTTGGCAGTACAATAATAGTCATGACCATGGAATGATAAGCGTCAGGCAAATGAATATGAATATCGTCTCATTAGTTTCTACGTTGACAGTTCTGTGGTCTATTTGGTATTACATTGGTGACCTCTTCCCACCATTTTTGTTGTTGTTGTTATTAATCTCATTCATTTCCCCCCCTCAACATGGGTACTGGATTTGATCTGATTTGAATATTAAAATGAAAGAAAAGAAGAAGAAGAAAGAAATTTTTTAATAAAACTTGCTTCCATCTTTTTGCCATGAATTGTGAGATGTCTTTTTGTTTGTGCTGGGTTTAGGGTGGGTTTTTTCATGTTTCGTTCTGTGAAGAATCTCATTTGTTTAATTTACGTTTTATGGTGTGTTTTTCCCCCCCTTTTTTTTAATACATATAAAAATGTTGTTTTGTTTATTGTTGGCGTTTGTTATTTATATACATATGTACATTTAATTTTTTTTTTTAAAGAAATACAGTTGGGGGGGGGGGGGGGGGGTGGCAAGAATCAATGTTATAACAATAATAATAATATATGGAATTTATGTGTGGGGGGTGGGTATTTTTGTTTCTAATTCTTATAAGTTTTACTGTGTTGGCTTTTTAAGTCATCAGATTTTGGGGGAGTACTTTGTGTGTCAGTTTTTTTTTTCTTGCAATTCATAATAATGCATTTCCAAAGTGTGTGTGTATGTGTGAGAGAGAGCGAGAGAGAGAGAGAGAGAGAGAGAGAGAGGTGACATCAACAGCCTACTGGAGTCCATCATTCAAAATGCATTCTGTTTCATGATACATTCTGTTTTAAAAATGGTTTACGTGTTTGAATACTATCATTGTATACTGATTTTGGGACCATTTTGTTTGTTGTTGAGGGGGTTTTGGGGTTGGGTTTTTTTGTGGTACTTTTGATGATTATGTGAGATGGGTCAGAATCAAAAATAAAAGACTTGATGATAATTATGCAGCCTGGTATTTCCACGATAATCAATGGTTTCTGTTCCTTACGCGTAGGTTCATATTGTTGATGCTTATTTTCTGTTCATCGTTTTAAATCATGTTTCCTAGTATGATTATTTCAGTAATACAGTCATTATGGATATCACTGTATAATCTCTCTTGCTGTCTCTGTCTGTGTCCTTCTGTCTGTCTGTATCTCTCTCTCTCTCTCTCTCTCTCTCTCTCTCTCTCTCTCTCTCTCTCTCTCTCTCTCTCTCTCTCTCTTCTCTCTCTCTCTGTATCTATCTCTCTCTCTCTCTCTCTCCCTCTCTCTCTCTCTCTCTCTCTCTCTCTCCCTCCCTCCCTCTCTCTCTCTCTCTGTTACAGCGTTAAGTATTTGCAGCAGTCTATGTCTAAACCAAAGTTGAGAAGAAGAAAAAACAAAGCGCTAAAAACTGTCTGCACTCTTGAAAGACTGAATTCCTTTGCATCCTGCCGTCAATCATGTGCATAAGCAAGATGATGTAGATGAACTGTCCAATGTAGATTGTCATAAAGTGTTTGCTGAAGATAGTGAATGACTGACTGCGCCTTTCTACTGAATCTTTGTTTTTCAAAGAGAAAAAAGGAACAAACAAACGGGACAACAAAAAAGCTATAATGAATTTACACACACACACACACACCACCACCACCACCACCACCACCACTGTAAATGTTCAATATTTGATGATATAAAGCTTTTAGGGTTATTTATGGGCTTTTAAAAAGTAATAGTATTAATTAAAAGACGCATTGCTGGTCTGTTGTTATCATTCTAATAACAGAACACTATGATTACTGAAGATCTTTAGGCTTATTTATTTTGCCAAAAAGCAAACACACACACAAAAACAGCAAAGAAATGAACGACACCAACAAAATCAAATTGTTTTAGTGTGTACATTTTTAAAGTACAGCAAGTATGTCGTTAGTTTTTATTTCATGTTCTTGGGTCAACTACTATGCACTAAAAGCTGATAATGCTGAAATCTGTATTGTGAATTAAGAAATTTTTATTTTTATTTTGAGAGAGAGCCACATGCGCACACACACACAGCACACACACACACACACATAGCACACACACACACAGAGCACATGTTTGTAAAAAAGCACACAAGTGCTTATTCCGTTATCCTCAATATAAAAGAATACAATTAAAAAATATATGTAAATAAATAAATAAATAACACACACAAGGAAAAAGAGAAAGATGTATACACTTGTATCTCGTCTACATTGTAGGAAGCAATACTTGTACTAGTAGTGAGAACAGAAGACCTTGCCTTGCCCATCTCATGATAGTCATTAACCTTTGTTGGGGTGACATGTTGGATGCCTGAAATAGAAGAGGCTGAACCAAAAAAAAGAAAAGATGAAGATATAAACTGTACAACTATAGACATTAGAAAAACAAACTTCCCACAGTCAGAATGCGGCTACCTTAAAAGGTGGGCAAAAATGATTGCATACGCAAAATCCCACCATTTGGTTAAACCTCGGAGCTCTAACTGATAAAGGAAAACAAACCCTCCCGGCATAATCTTATTGTCAGTTTTGTGAATATGCGAATGTACAAGTATTAAATCGACCACATGCAGGGCTCAAAACAAGTAATGTGCTTTTTATTTATTATAAATCGCCATCTCTCTCATATGTTTATTTTGTCATGCCTTGGTTATAAAACACAGACCTTTGATATTCTCTTTTTAGCTAAAGGGGAAAAAACTGGAGGAAAGAAAATTGTAGAAAAAGAACAAGGACCCCTTCTATAATTATGTGATAGTGCATGGGAAAATCCATCTCGAGTCCCAGAACATGAATCAGAGCTATGGTGAAAAATCATCACCAACCCTTTAAAGAGCAAATTTCTGTTTAAATACCATTTTTAGCTTTTACGATGCCACTTTTCTGTTCATATACAAAGTATCAGAGTAAAATTCAGTTGCTATCAGTGTATATATACACATTTTAAAGACACATTTTGATCAAAAAGCTTTGGAAATATGAAAATTTTTATTCTGATTTTCTGCAAAATGGCCACCAGTGAATATTAACGTTCAAGTAATGATAACATTGAAACTGGTAGAGATATTCAAAACTGGGAGGGATCTTTTTTTAGTAACTTCATTCATATGATCTTGTTGCATGTGTAAAAATTCCATTATGTCTGTTTTTTCTCATGCACATATGTTCAGTTTTATAAGAGGATGTAAGAATTAAAAATAGAGCAAAGAATTTTTTTAGTACAGTTATCATTCTTCATATTGAAGAAGAATTTTTCTTTTTAAATCCCACAGTATAATAGGTTAAGAATGTAGATGACTCATTGCGAAACAAGCATGTGCTCAGTTCAGTACCAGTCTGTTTAATCAAGATAGCTTACACCTAGTGGTGGTGATTTTCACACGAGGAATGTTTAATTTCCATTTGAAGATAACATGCGACTTAACATAGGTCCTTATTGTTCCACTGGAAAATGATCATTGAAGTGTGTTGACTTGTTTTGTTATTGTTAATGTTATTTTGTTTTTCTTTGGTTGCTTTGTTGTTTATATCTCACTAACCTGTCTTACAGGCACTGGTAATGTTCTGTGTGCATTTATGCAAAATGCTTTGTAGATACCGTTATCTCTCTCTCTGTCTGTCTTAGTGACTGTTTGTCCCTCTGTTTGATTTTATTTAACTTGTATCAAGTGAGAAGTTATCTTTGTCGAAGTGAGTGAAAATTGTGTGAAGTGTGTGTGTGTGTATGTGTGTCTCCATGCACATACATCTGCGCTTGCACGTATGCAGATGTAGAAAAGAAAAGGGGGTACCAAAAATTATGTTTGAGTATGGCATAAAATACCAAAATCAATATGGTGAATCATTGTTTTTGTTTCGATATTGTCTAAATTTCAGTCATAATTTTTTTTTGGGGTACAAGCATTCTGTTGTCATGTGTGTGTTGTTGTTTTTGTATGTGTTAATGTTCAGGACCTTGCAGGCAAAAATAAAAGACAAGGTTGATAATTCAATATGTTCAAACTGGGAGCAACAGAATCATACGCGAGCAGGGTATTACGGTTGTCAATATTGTTTCAACCTTTGCATTTTGTATACATGCGTTTAAAAAAAAAAGTTTGGTATTTGGGTTTCGTTTGTATTTCGTTGTCAGCATGTGTTTTGTCTATTTGCTCATTGTTATCAAATCATTGCTGAAGAGATTGAATAATGTCCGTCTTCGACAGATTATTTTGAACACATTTCCATGAGTATTGCTTTTGTTTTGTTTGTCTCTTTGTTCGCTTTTGGTATTGATGATACTATTGTCTCAAAAAGCATTAGTGTGTGTGTGCATCTCAGCATGTGTGTGTGAATGTCTCTGTGTATGTGGGTACGAGCATGTGTGTGTGTGTGTGAGCACACGCGTCCATGCTTAAATGCAATAAAGTTGACTTATGTCTGTACGCATGTTGTGAAATGACTGTACTCAAATGAGACGCCTGCTTTCAGCATGAGAGCCAGCCAGCCAGCCAGCGAGGCTTTGGAATAACTTGATATCAACACGATACCGTCGCTTCCTGTCCATCTCCCTGTTATGAAATCTGCCATACATGTTTCTTTATAAATAAATACATACATAAATAAATGATGATGATGATGTTTGTTCTATGGTATTTGATTGTATGGAATAATAAAAAAAACAATATGGTACTGCAAATTGGTGAGAGTGGGGGTTTTTTGGTTGTTGGTTTGTTGTGGATGGGTCTGTAAATTTGTCTATCTCTGTTTCTCTGTCTCTGTCTGTCTGTCTCTTTTGCAGTCTCAGTCTCTCCACTTTCCGCCTCGCTCTCTCTCACTCCCTTTCTATGACTCTCTTTCTAACTCTCTCTCTCTGACCCCTTGCTCCCCTCTCAGAATTGTCCTTCCCCTCCCCTCCCTTTCTTTGACTTTCTTCCCCATCCCTCTTTCTGCTCTCTCTCCTCCCCCTCTTTCTCTCTGAATCTTCCTGGCTCCCCCCTCCCCCTGCCTCTCATATCATGACATCCTTAGTCTAAGTGATGATTTTTCTTACACTCACTTTATTTTAGTTGTTTGTTGTTCTTCCTAAACCCATTGGCTGTAATTACCTTTTTTTCTCTCCCATAGTGATATTTTTGCGTATGCACCACCCCCCCCCCCCCCCCACCCACACACACACACACTCACTCACACCCACACGCCCCATTGTCTTTGAGGTAGGCACATTCTGACTTCAGGGACAGTGTGCATGCCTTTTTTAAAACTCTGTCGTCCATTCCTACTGGCATGAAACGGTCTTCTCTTCCGAAAGGCAAAGTGGGTTTTAAGAGTGTGCACAAAATGTTCTGCATGCGTTCGCACACGGGGCTTCGGATGAATGTTTTTCACCCAAAGGACTTTGACGTTCATTATTTTCGATTTTCTTGTCAAACTGGGAAGAAAGGGCAAGGCTGGGAATCGAACCCACAATCTCACGGTTTACTTGTTAGGCAGGTGAACATCTGAACCAGCCTGCCACGTTCCCTCTTGTTTTTTACAGGATGAAAGCCCTCACTCCATCAGTGATGGGTCCTGGATTATCTCACAAAATATTTCTGGAGCTAGAATGCAGCTGCCTTAATGGTGGGGGGAAAATAGTCCCATACACAAAAATCTCACCTTTGGTGAACCTCAGAACACTAGCCAAGGAACAACAAACAAACAAAAGGAAACCTCTTAGATAGTATTCGAAATGACACCCCTAGGAAAATGTAATCATCATATTCCTGCCTTATTAAAAAATATTTTACTATTCCCTTCATCCTATAGGGAAGTCATGAACTAAGAAACCCTACCAAACTGAATGTTCCAAATCTCCATATGCATTGCAAACTAAAAAAGGAAACCCATAATAAGTAAGCTACACCCTAGGACAAATGAGCCTATTTTTACTTTCCTTCTCCAAAAGTTCCACTGACTAAGCACACCCTCCAACTGAACCACCTCACAGCAATTGTGGAGCATACCTAGGCCCCTACAAAAAACCAAAAGTTCCCCTGTCAATCCGTACTGAACTAGCGTCGAATCTACAGGATTTTTTTTGGTCTGACCTTCCAGTGTTACTTCTTTTGAAATCAGCTTTCTCTGAAGTTGGAATGCGGCTACCTTCGTGAGGGTAAAAACGGTTGCATGCGCAAAAATCTCACCATTAGTGAACCTCAGAGCTCTAGCTGAGGAACAGGAAGAAGAAGAAAAAAAAAAAAAAAATTTGTCGAGGAATGCGGGAAGGGGGTGGGGGGTGTTTTAGTGATGCTATTGGATCCAGCTCCATCACACCAGACACAAAATTCATTTTTTCAAGACTGTGTAAAAGCAGAATTGTTAATTGTACATGCACACGTACTATCATGGGAGTTTGAATTAATTTTAGGTTACAACACAGACCAAATGACTTTTAAAACAGAAAATAACGTATGTAAGTAATGCAAGCTGCTTGATGCCCCAAGATGATGAGAATGTTATTTCATCAGTCCCCGACGTTGGAATGCAGCTACCTAAATGGGGGGGGGGGGGGGGGGGGTAGAACAGTCGAATACACAAAAAGGTTACCACTGGTGAACTGGCGAGCTCTAGCCAAGAAAAAAAAATTCATCAAGATCCATGAATAGGAATACAGTATTGAATACACTAAGCCTGCCCCCCCACCCCCCTCCCTTCGTAAAAAAAAAAAAAAATTTTTAAAGTTGCATAAATGGGGACAAAGGGAATGTTTTGGGAGTTTCTTTATTTTCTTTTTCTTTTTTAGCGGTAGAAAATCTTGATGAAAACAGTAAGGGGTAGAGAAGGGGGTATGAAAAATGGGGAGAAGGTGGTGGTAGGGTAGAGAACAGGGTAATGGTTAGAGATCGGTTCCTGGTGGACAGTTGGTGTACATAAAATCTGCCCACAGCTGATGTAATGTGACAGCAGATTTAGTGTGGACATCTCTTGCTTTTTATCTCAAAGTAATCCCCACAGCTGATGTAATGTGACAGCAGATTTAGTGTGGACATCTCTTGCTTTTTATCTCAAAGTAATCTGAGGACAATCCACCCCAACCACACACGCTTTCGCTTCTCCTATCAAACCGTGCAAATTCTTGATCACTGTTCCTGGTCTCCTGCGTATCAAAACCAAGTAACATTATCATGAGAATGATCTAATAGCCACGCCCCTTTTTCCATTGCTAAGGGGGATAAATCGCTATGAAAAATTGTTTCGACGAAGAAGAACACTTCCAGCGCAAAATGCAAGCTGTGAATTGAGGAGAAAATCACAAATGTATGTATTAGTGTTATGCAATACAAAGTACTCATATTGTATTGATTTTCTTACGGCACTTGAATTTTTTTTTAAAGTCAACAGGAAAAGGTCATTTGATTCCGGAAGTAGAACTACGATTATCCCACTTTGATTCCTCCCCAAAAGACAAGTCAGCAGCCCCTCTGGAAAGATGACAACCAGATCAGAAAGGGATCGAGCCAAAGCTCAGCAAGAGAAATTTCAGGCGATTCTGTCTAGTCTACTAAAAGACGAAGATAACAAGTACTGCGAAGATTGTGACGCCAAAGGTATGACACGTTTCATGTTTTATTTAGTTCCGTTTTCACGCTACACACATTTCAAGACCCCAGACAAGGTAGCGGTACATGATCACACGATCAAGAGTCAATGACTGAATGATCGTAAAGCTTTTTATCATCAGTGAATCGGTGGACTTGGATCTAACTACTGTGATCATGTTGTTTTAGCCATGAAGATACTATGGTGTAGATTTCGATGGCAGATCTGCCAAGGGGGGTGGGTTATCTGAGCATCCCATACCAGTGGCCACGTACTGTGTCTTGATGTTGATTTTTTAACGTTAATTTTGAGTAATCAGTTTTAGATTATTTGTATTTGACCTTTATCTTAGTCTAGTGTGTCTTCCTTATTTGCTACAACCGTTTTTTCAAAAGAAAGAAGTGTCATTTGTTTGTCTGTAGGCGTTGCGACTTGAGATGCTTGTGCAACAGGTCACACTAGCCTATCACCAAGAAGTTAGAAGTCGTATGAGACACTCCCATGAAGTATTTCGCCTGTGAATTATTTCGAAATTAATCAGAAATTAATCCATCAAAAAAGAGAAACAGCATTTCTCATGATGATATCTTACTAATCTTTACACATCCAAACATTTGAAGATCTAAGTGTAACTAATAAATTAGTAATAAGTAGGCCCTATTTAATGTAAGAACTCTAGATCATACAAGATAGTTTTACATCAGTTGAATCAGTGTTATTTTAATATGTCATTACAGACTTTGCTCTTTGTTGTTGTTTGTGTACTCCAGATTTAACTGCTTTTTTCTTTAAATATTGTGTTAATATTTTCTTTAAATACACTACAGTGTTAATATTTTTATCTGTTGATCCTTGTGAGTGTCAATATTGTGATGCTGTGATTTTGTCAGATAAAGATTATCCATTGTCAGATTTCTTGCTAAATAAGTAAATTACTACAAGGCCAAACTCAGATCTGGGAAGTGGTTCAGATTAAATTAATGTCCCTATACGGCTATAGCTTGAAGTGTTAGTAGGCAGCAGGTGTTGTGTATAATCTGTGGATTATGTATAAAATTTGTTAGTAATGTTACCCTTGAGAGTAGTCTCCTATGAATTTGCTAAGGACTTTTTGTTTTCTGCGATAGTTTTAGAAAATGTGGGATCTTGGTTTGTCATCTTATCTGAAAGACTAGCACTTGATCAAGTCTCAAGATCTAGTGGATAAGAAAAAAGTCAGGGGTCAGAAAGGGATTGAACCTATGATCTCTTGCTTTCTAGATCACTCAACATCAATCCAGTCACACTGTTTATAGCCTAGCTATAAACAAAGGCCATATCAGGGAAGGTCAAGGTCTCATATAATAATATGGAGAAGTGGATCTTGCTTCGGTCAGGACAGACAAGTACAAAAGGCACTGTATGCTGATAACGACTAACATTCATGATTTGTTTTTGATTGTAATAGCACCCTTTCATACTTTTGCCGTTTTTGGCCATTACACTGATGAAAGAAAGACAAAGAGAGACAACTCAGGAGGGTTACTGTTTTGTTAAACAAACACACACACAACACACACACACACACACACACACACACACACACACACACACACACACACACACACACCCTGTACTGTGTTGCTCCTGCCCATACATCCTTGTGAACGAGTGACAAATCTTTTCTGACACACTGGCTACATAATCTTCATTCATCAATACAAGGAAGTCTGGTCTGAATTCATATATATATAATATATATATATCAGCATGTCAGTCCATTGGCGATGGTGTCTGAAGTGGCTGAGTTATCTTTTCATACAGGAAGAATCGGCTCCATCTTCTGTGAAACTTTTTTGGTATGATTTGGAAAGTTCTATAATGATATACCCATCAAATTTTCATGTCAATTTCGTTCAGATTGGCATCAAGTTTGAAAAAGTTCAGAAAACAGAGTAGAGATGTATTGGGAAAAAAGATTTAGAACAAAAAATATTCTGGAAGCCAGCATAAATACTGTGTAGACATAGATGATAGAAAATCCTTTGATTCAGCAATAAACGCACTATGGAGGGATGTACATCATGTAGTCATAACACTTAACAGCTCATGGGGATTGAAAAGGATTTTTTTAAAAACTGCTTTGTTAATGTTATGATTGCTGTTTGTTAGTACTGAACAGATGGCTTGGGTGGCTTTTGGATTGATGAAGTAATGACTGAATAACTGAAGGAACAAATTATAAGTTATTGACTACTAAATGATAAGCACAGGTATTTGTTTGTTGTGGTTTATTGTTTTTGTTGTTGTGGTTTAAGTCATTTGCTTATAAGCAGTAACAAAAGATGCAATTTTTAGGTAAACTATTTTAAACTTCCATTTCCAACCATCACACCTAAACTGTTAAAAAAAACTGCAACTTTTTAATATCAGTAAAGACTTTCAGAAACCAAGTAGCAAACTGATTAACATGGTATGCTTATTCAGACTGACTTCTATGAAAAAATGAAAGTAGAGAATCATCGAAAGAGGGAACTGCATTTTCGTTCATTTGCTTATGGTGTGTAGACAATGTATCAGCAATTGAGGAGGAATAAAATCACAGGTTTCCAGTTAGAAAAGATCATTCTGCCAAGTTGTCCCTCCTTTTTCTCTCTCTTTCCTTCAGAAAAGATCATTCTGCCAAGTTGTCCCTCCTTTTTCTCTCTCTTTCCTTCAGAAAAGATCATTCTGCCAAGTTGTCCCTCCCTCCTTTCTCTCTCTCTTTCCTTCAGAAAAGATCATTCTGCCAAGTTGTCCTCCTTTCTCTTTTTCTTCAGGAAAAGATCATTTGCCAAGTTGTCCCTCCTTTCTCTCTCTTTCTCAGAAAGATTCTTTGCCAAGTTGTCCTCCTTTCTCTCTCTTTCTTCAGAAAAGATCATTCTGCAAGTTGTCCCTCCTTTCTTCTCTTTCCTTCAGAAAAAGATCATTCTGCCAAGTTGTCCTCCTTTCTCTCTCTCTTTCCTTCAGAAAGATCATTCTGCCAAGTTGTCCTCCTTTCTTCTCTCTTTCCTTCAGAAAAGATCATTCTGCCAGTTGTCCCTCCTTTCTCTCTTCTTTCCTTCAGAAAGATCATTCTGCCAAGTTGTCCTCCTTCCTCTCTCTCTCTCTTCCTTCAGAAAAGATCATTCTGCAGTTGTCCTCCTTTCTTCTCTCTCTTTCCTTTAGAAAAGATCATTCTGCAAGTTGTCCCTCCCTCCTTTCTCTCTTCTTTCCTTCAGAAAAGATCATTTGCCAAGTTGTCCCTCCTTTCATTCTCTCTCTCTTTCCTTCAGAAAAGATCATTCTGCCAGTTGTCCTCCTTTCTCTCTCTCTTTCTTCAGAAAAGATCATTCTGCAAGTGTCCCTCCTTTCTCTCTCTCTTTCCTCAGAAAAGATCATTCTGCAAGTTGTCCCTCCCTCCTTTCTCTCTCTCTTTCCTTCAGAAAAGATCATTCTGCCAAGTTGCCCCTCCTTTCTCTCTCTCTCTTTCCTTCAGAAAAGATCATTCTGCCAAGTTGTCCCTCCCTCCTTTCTCTCTCTTTCCTTCAGAAAAGATCATTCTGCCAAGTTGTCCCTCCCTCCTTTCTCTCTCTCTTTCCTTCAGAAAAGATCATCCTGCCAAGTTGTCCCTCCTTTCTCTCTCTCTTTCCTTCAGAAAAGATCATTCTGCCAAGTTGTCCCTCCTTTCTCTCTCTCTTTCCTTCTCATCAAAAGTGTCAAGTGTTGGATTAACACATATGACTTAAACAATGTATGAGGGTGGGTTTGTTGTTGTTCATGGTTTTTTAAAAATTTTATTGCTGTGTGACTGACATTTTTTGAGAAATGTGAATTCTTCATGTGTCTTGAATTCTTAAACAAACTTGTTCATGTGATTTCATTAAAAAGATTTTTTGTTAAAAAAAGTATAACCAATTTATTCTGCATTTTTAAAAAATAAAAAGTATAACCAATTTGTTCTGTGTTGTGTTGTAGCTCCAAGATGGGCTTCCTGGAACTTGGGAGTATTTTTATGTATCCGCTGTGCGGGCATACATCGAAACCTTGGAGTGCACATCTCGCGCGTCAAGTCTGTCAACCTGGACTCTTGGACTGCAGAGCAAGTTGCTGTAAGTGTGCTGGTTTTTTTGTTGTTGTTATTATTGTTTGTTTTTATATTTGTTAATCTGTTGTGAACGGTTGCTTGCTTGCGTGTGTGTGTGTGTGTGAATGTTTTGAATGCATGCGGTTTGAATTGTTTGCTTTACAAGATTCAGCGATGGAAAAATTCTATATCATACTATCATCATCGGTATTATTATTATTATATGTATGACTGTCTGAATACAAAATTGTCGTTTAAAACCAAAAATACTGACAGTGTCATACAATGACTTGACATGGATTTACTGAAATTTGCCCTGTCTCTTTCAGCTTCATTCCCATTTCGCACTTGGTAGCCTTTTTTTTTCTTTTTTTTTTTTTAGAAAGAGAAAAAAATATATATATATATATCAGTCAAAAACTAGTTCTTAACACTAATCTCAATAAGCTGCTCTATAGAGCCTCCTTTGAGTAATTGCCTCAAAGCAACTGATGTTGTCTTGTGAACTGAATGCACTTAACTGGGATTGATAGTTATATGTGACCCTCCACCACAATGAGAAATTTGACAAATTCTTTTTTTTTGAGGATAATGAATAAGCACTCATGTGCTTTTTTACATCCAGTCCCCACATGAGTCACATTGCACCATATGTCAATTTTTAGTTGTTAACACGTTACTAATTTGCAATGAAAAGGCTGTACAATACCAAAAAAACCCAACCCATTGAAAATCAGACAATTTTATGAAAAGTTATTATTACAAGTTGAAACGATAGACTGCAGAAACTGGAGGACGACATTTACAGCAGAATAATAGTAACGGCAGCTTTAGAACATTCTCCCGCAAAAAAGGGAGGTGAAAAAGCGAACTCAGTTCCTTCCCTCTTCCTATGGTGGATCGGTGGTCTAGAGGTAACGCGCCTGTCTAGAAAGCGAAAAGTCCGGGTGGGAAGTGTGCAGTGGTTCGTTTCCTGTTTGGGCCCGAAAATGTTCCCCCATCCATTAGACCATGAGTGGTGGTCTAGGCGCTAGTCTTTTGGATGAGACGATAAACCGAGGTCCCGTGTGTTACACAAAATTATTCAGCACACGTAAAAGAACTCACGGTGACAAGAGAGTTGTCCCTGACAAAATTCTTAGAAAAAAGCCACTCTGATACTGTGATAGGGAAACAAATACAGTTGCAGACGAAAAACAAAAAAGGGTGGCGCTGCTCTTGTGGCAAAGCGCTCTTCCTGGGGAGAGCAGCCTGAATTTCACGCAGAGAAATCTTGTGACTTAAAGTGATATAAATAAAATAAAATAAAAATTTTTTCAGTAGGAGGAGGGAAGGAGTACAAAAACATTTGTCTGTGTAGTTAAAACTCAATATAGTTCTATAGTTTTCACATGTGTGCAAAGTATGGTTTACATATTAATTGGAATTGCTATCTATATGTCTTATCAAGTAGTAATTCTGTCAAGTACACATCTGCTTGTTCACAATTGCTAATTAATGATTAATGCAAATTAGCAAATGAGTTGTGTGTTTCTCATTGTTGAAGGTTGTTGATCAGATAATGAGAGTGTGTACAGAAAGCAAGAATTGTTAATTATTGTCATTCATGGGTGTGTGTGTGTGTGTGTGTGTGTGTGTGATTTTTGTGTGTGTGTGTTTCTGTGTATGTGGTGTTGTGTGTATGTTTTTGTTTCTCTCTGTATGTGTGTGTGTTGTGTTTGTGTATTTCTCTCTGTGTGTGCGTGCACGCATGTGTGCATGTATTTTTTCTCTATGTGTGTGTGTTAATCTGTATGCGCATGTGTGTGTGTATGTGTGTGTGTTTGTGATTTCTCTGTGTGTGTGCATGTGGTGTATGCATGCATGCATGTGTGTGCGTGTATGTGTGTGTTATGCCATTTCTATAGATGATGCAAGAAATGGGGAACAGTCGAGCTCGGGCAGTATATGAAGCCAACGTTCAGGATTCTTTCCGTCGTCCCCAAACGGAATCGTATCCTTTTTCCATCATGAGACCTTGGGTTTGTTTTGGAGGTGTGTGTGTGTGTGTGTGTGTGTGTGTGTGTGTGTGTGTGTGTGTGTGTGTGTGTGTGTATGTGTGTGTGTGTGTTTGTCTGTCTGTCTGTCTGTCTGTGTGTTGGATGGGGAGGGGGGGGGGGGGGGGGGGGTGATGACTTTGGTTCCTGTTTTGGTTAAGATATGTGGTTGTCTTCTATTTTGAATTATGTTTTAATGTGATTTAAGTTTAATTTATTAAAGTCATCTAATTTGTTGAACATTTCAGTAGCAATTTATCAGATGTAAGAATTACAGTTGTTAATATTTGATGTTCGTTTTGTCTAGGGCTCCTCAGCTGTTTAAACATAGATCTGTTCATCACTTTTGCACAAATATGTGGTAGCATGTGTGCTGTCATACAAAGTGACAAATGCATATATTATGAGTGTGGATTACATACAGTTGTGCCCATGTGTGCATGCAGACACACACATGTATACACACTCGTACACACACCTAAACACTCCCACACACTTACTCATTCACACATCCATACATATTCAACTGAAGAAACTTTATTATCTCATAAAGAGAAAGAGAAATTACATGTATGATGCACACATGCACTTGCATGCACACACACACACTTGCACACACACACACACACACACACACACACACACACACACACACACACACACACACACACACACACTGAAACTGTTGGGTTTTTTTAAACTGAAAAGAGATTGAACATACATTGCTTTTAAAAATCTGAATCCGGAAAAACATAAGCTGTTTCGAAGGCTTGTGATATTGGAAAAATATTAATCTGGAATTCCTTTTGAGAGCTTGAAATGTGAAAATTATCACAGTAACAAAGATTGTTTTGAGAGACCAACGTTTTCTTTTTTCACACACTCTCCTGTATCCCTGAAGTCAGAATGCAGCTATCCTAATAGTGGGCAAAAATGTCGCATACGCAAAATCTCACCATTGGTGAACCTCGGAGCTCTTAGTCGAGGAACATAAATCCCCCAACTCCCAACCACTCATGTGACACAGCTTTCACTAAGAAGTCTACAGCAGTCCATTAGGACCCAACATACTTCAGACATTGTCAAAATCGGTCAGCAGGAAAAGTGCATGCATAATTAACGAACTGACAGTATAAATGATGTTCAGCTTAGACTTGCACTTGAGTTCATGAATGAAACCATTGTTTCTTTGCTCCGAGTGTGTACGTACGTAATTGTCGAAGCCGTCTACAGATGATTATCTGCTTTTACACTTTGTTAAAGTGCAACAGCTGCACAGAGAGAGAGAGAGAGAGAGAGAGAGAGAGAGAGAGAGAGAGAGAGAGAGAGAGAGAGAGAGAGGTTCTGTCACTATCGTGTCCCTATACATTTTGTCACAGACTCAGCAGACAGTTGTGACAGACTGGTTATTTGTAGTGCTGATTCAGTGATTGTAAAAACACATGAAAAGGCTTGTCTTACAATATTCTTTAATGCTAAGTGTCAGGAAGTTTTTACTTTAAATTGTGAAGGTTTTTTTTTTTCTTCCTCAGCTTCACTGTCTGTCTGTAGATTGTCTCCATCTGTTTGCCTTTGTTTGTTTGCCTGTTTTCAGTCTCTCTTTCATTCTTTCTGTCTTCGATTGTCTTCGATTTAACGTCTGTTCACTCTCATTGATATTAGATTATGTATATATATTCTTTATATTTATTATATATTCTTTCTGTCTGTCTCCATATGTTTGCCTCTGTTTGTTTGTTTTCTGTCTCTGTTCTTTCTCTCTCTCTCTCTCTCTCTTGTTCTGTCTTTCTCTTTGTGGTATGTCCTTCTGTCTGTCTTCATCTCTGGCTTTCTGTTTTTTAGTCTGTCTGTCTGTCGTCACTGTTAGTTTGTCAGCATACAGTCTTCTTCTTCTTCTTCTTCTTTTTCTTCTTCTTCCTTTTTTGTCCTGTTTCTCCCAGGGGAGGTTTGACATTGATGAGCCTTCTCCATCTCTCTCTGGTTTGAGCTTCCTCCTTATTTATGCCCCTTTCTCTAAGATCATCTGCAAATAGGCAGTAATGATCACGTCCAAATATATTACATTTGATGGGGGTGGGTGGTGGTGGTTCGTTTTTCGGCAAGAGCGCCGAGGTGTCTTCAATTTTACGTCTGTTCACTCTCAGTGATATTAGAGCCCCGAGGTGTACCAATTGTGAGATTTTGCATATGTGCAACTGTTTCTGCTCATCATTGAAGCAGCCACACTCCGACTTCAGGGATGGTGTCTAAACACAACACCTGTGTGCATGCTGTTTAAAAAAATAAAACTTGAGTTACCCATTCCTCCCAGCCTGAAGCGGCCTATACTTCTGAAAGGTGGAACAGGTTTTTAACATGTTCTGCATGTATTATTTGCACATTAGGGGCCTTGGTTTGTAACCTAATCCAAAAGACTTTTAGGGGAGTAGAGTCAGTACTGATGTAAACTCCAGGGTAAAATCCCCATATAGGGGCACCTCCGTTGTGGCTCAATCATGGGCCATCAGATCACAAGCAAAGCAACCCCCCCCTCCCATCCTCCCATATATTACATTGATTTCTGCTGTCATTCAAAAGATTATTTTATCAAGCGTACAATCTCGCTTATGAACAGAACTTAACAGATCCTAATATATAGATACTGAGTCTGAAAAGGAGGTTACTTTAGCAAAATCTGATCAAGGTCAGACTCGCCCCCTCCCCCTTTCCCCTAAAAACAACCCCCCCCCCACAGCGGCCTGATAGTGATGGGCTCCCTGTGGACTTCCAACCCTGAGGATGAGAGATCACAAATCTGGGTGTGGCTGTGGTGGGGAGAGTGGAATGAGCGGCGTGGGAACAGTAGGTCGGGGGACGTCACAAAAGATGAGGCAGCAACAACAACAAAAAATCAAATAAAAATAAAACCACTCCCCCCCCCCCCCCCCCCCCCCCCCCCCCACCTCCCATGCTCTTCTGCTTACCATTCCCATTGTCTGCGATACATAGTAGTGTTCAATATTCACAAAAGATTAAGGCTATTTCAGCATACATAACCGAGAGAGAAAAAAAAACCTCCCTCCACATGAGTTGCACCAGACGTGAATTTTTAGTTCTTAACAATTTATTAATCTGCAATAAAAAGGCTATTCATTACCAAAAAACAACATCAAAAAACCCCATATTGAAAATTGGACAATTCTGTGAAAAGTTATTAACAATTGAAATGATGGACTGCAGGAAATGACAACATGAGAAATTTGCAAGTTTCGCAATGTAATAGGTGGTCAGAATGTAGGGCTTTGGTGTTTTTTGAACGCGTTTTTAAAGCAAAAGGAAACAAACTTACACTTTGACACTTCAGTACAAGGTAGAAGAATGGCTGTAGTTTTACAATCAATAAAAATCGACAACCTGACCCCCCCACCTGCCTAAAATGGCTCCTAACGGAAAAGTGGGTCAGGTGCAGAGCAACTCATTTTGTGGTGGAGTGTCACTGTTTTTGTGTTCCTTGACTAGTGTGTCAGTGCTTTGGAGGCCTTCATTCGTGCCAAGTACGAACAGAAGAAGTACATCGCTAAAGAGTGGGTACCCCCCAAGCCTGTCATTCCTAAAGAGGTAAGTGTTTTCGATTGTCATCCTTCTTGTTGTTGTTTTGTACTGTTGATGATTATTCTTTTTTGTTTTGGTATACTGTTAAGTGTTATATGTTGAAAGTTGTTGAAGTTTTTTGTTGTTGTTTTGTTAGTATTTGTTTAGTTTTTTAGAAATTTATTGTGATTGGTATATTTTTTTCAAAATGTTGTTTTATTCGATCTTGTGTTTTTGTGGCTGTGTAGTTATGTTGTTTGTGTATACATGTGTGTTTGTGTGCGTGTGCGCGCACGCGTGCGTGTGAACATACAGGTACAAACTACTAAATGTAAAGTGAATGAACGAGTGAATGTGTTATATTTTTGTATACTGTTTTTCATGTAACATGTTCTAATTATGTTATCGTTACTTTTGTGTCTTCTGCAACATAAGCACATATATTTTCAGACTATTCCAAATTAAGATATTTGGGTTTTAAAGAAAATGAAAGAAAAGTCTAAGGAAAATTACAGGTAAAACGAAAGACACAAAGGAGAGAAGTTCACATTTGTAATGTGAACTGTCAGACTTGTGTAAACATATAGCTTTAGCATGCTACAATGTATACATGTAGTGTGTGTGTGTGTGGTTTTTTTTGTTAAATTCTTTTATTTCGAGGATAATGGAATAAGCACTCATGTACTTTTTTTCCATCCAGTCCCTATGTGTATGCAGTTTTGTCAATTTTGTCATCTGTTCCCACCGGCACACAATGGCCTACTCTTCCGAAAAGCAGAACGTGTTTTAACGTGTGCGCAAGATGTTCTGTGTGCATTCACACACGGGTTTATTGTCTCATCCGAAGGACTCTGTGTGTGTGTGTGTGTGTGTGTGTGTGTGTGTGTGTGTGTGTGTGTGTGTGTGTGTGTGTGTATAGAGAGAGAGACAGACAGACAGATCATAGATTGACAGGCAGACAGACAGAAAGGAAGAAAACAATGTTATACACATGTACATGTGTAGTTAGTTGTTTTCATTCTGTGTATTCAATCCTACTGCTGTTGAAACTAACCATTATCCTAGTAAATGCTGCTTATTTTTATCATGGTTTAGTGTGTGAAATTTTTTATATAATTCTTTTTTAAATAACATGCATCTTTAGGTTTAGATATATAATCAAAGCTTACATTGTTCATGGTTATTAATGCATAATATGTTTGTGTAATACTGTTGTAGTATATGATTGAGGTGAGAGTCCATTTCATTGTTTTGCTTGTCACGGGTCTGGTAGCATCGTAGAGACGGAATGGATCCATCATCATCATTTTCCTTTCTTTTTTTTGGTGTCATTATTTCTGGTGCTTGGTTTCATTTTCATTATGCTTATTATCCCTTTGCCTTTTTTTGTGATGGATACTGTATACACAGATTTATAGCAAAGACCTTGCGGGAACAAATTCAGCAAGGACATGATCTGGGGTTACTTTGTAAACTGAAAGAAATTAATTTCCTCGTTGTCTCATCATTTTCCTTGCTGCTTTTATGTCTTTTTGTGTTCTGTCTTGTCTTTTTTTCCTTTTTCTCTTATTCGGATCCACATTTATGCATTTTTTGGGGTAGTATTTCTCTCTTAAAGGATCTGATAATTGAGTTGTAAGATTATCTTTTTTCCCTTTTGGATGAGACAGTAAACTGTGGTCTGGTATGCAACATACATTTAGCGCACATCAAAATTTAAAAAAATCAGGATCAGGAGAGTTGTCCTTGGTAAAATTCTGTAGAAGAAAGCCAGTCTCATTGGGAAACAAATATACAATGGGGGGGGGGGGGGATGCTGCTCTTGTGGTGACACGCTCTCCACAGGGAGATTAGCTCAAATATCACACTTAGAAGTCTGCCTTGACTTCAGAGTGGTATACGATACAGTTTAAATCAATGAATGTAGCATGTAAGCTTACACCAGAATAATTACATTCTAGGTTTCCTTTTTATCATATTTTTTGTATGCATTTTTTTTCTTCCAGCTTTTTTTTCCCACGAATATTTAAAAAAAAGAAAGATTTGTCAAAGATTCACTGAAATTTATATATTTTTGGTTGAAATTTTTTGTTTGTCTTTATTGAGGTACATCATTTGTTGTTGTGGTTGGTTAAGTGATAAATGGTCCACCACCACTCCCCCCCAAAAAAAAAAGTCCTTTTAGTTTATTTTTCTATAGTTTGTATTATTGATCAAGCTTTGGCATGTCTGTAATTCTTTGTTCTTCAAATGTGGGATTTTGTTTTGTTTTTGTACGTTTGTTGGAATGTTTATTTTGAATATGCTCATTCATTTTTTCATTGTTTTCTCTTTTGTTGTGGTCATCCTTTCTTCATCTTTTTTTGTTTTTGTTTTTTTTGTTTTGTTTAAAGAGGGAGGAAGGGAGGAATAGTGTAGGTTTTTGGGTTTGTTTGTTGGTTTTTTTTCTCAACTCAGAACATGTATGTGCAGAGAACAAAGATCAAAGACAGATCTTTGGCTTGCATGTTGCTCTGTCTTTTAAAAAAAATATTTTAAAACTTATTATTTATTTCTAAGAAATTTGTTGTAGCACAGTATATATAGTACATGCCACAATTTCTGTTTTAGATTTTTAAATCCTTTACCTAGAATTTCTGGAGAAAGCACCCCCCCTCCCTCCCCCTCTCTCTGTGGCTCTGTCTTCTTCTGTCTGTCTCTCTCCTGTCCTGTCTTCTCTCTCTCTCTCTCTCTCTCTCTCTCTCTCTCTCTTCTCTCTCTTCTCTCTCTCTCTCTCTCTTTTCTACCCCTCTCCCTCTCCCTCTCATTCTCTCTCTCAAGTTTTTAATAGTTTTATTTATTTATTATTTATTAATCATTTTTAAAAAATGTATTTGTTTTTGTAAGAGGAATGATATTTTTGCTTCAGTCAAAGAATCTGTTTATCATCTTTGCATGGTTTTCTTTTCCATTCCCAGCTTCCTTTTTGTTTTGTTCTGCTTTGTGTTGTTATGTCTTATTTTAGTTTTTGTTTTACTGTATTATGGCCTGATCATGGATGGTTGCGCATGTATGTGTGTTGTTATTCTCAGTCTTATTTCGCCTTTCGTTTAATTATAGCCCACCTGAACGTCTGCACTGCCATGTTTTTGTTTGTGTGTGTGTTAGTGTTATATTTTCTTCATTTATTTTATACTTTTATTTTGAGAATAATGGAATAAGCGTTCAAGTGGGTTTTTTGTACATCCAGTCCCCGTGTGTATGCAGTTTTGTAAATTTTGTCATCCGTTTCCACCTGCACACAATGAATGACTTACTCTTCCAAAAAGCAGAACAGGTGTTGACGTGTGTGCAAGATGTTCTGCGTGTGTTTGCACATGGGACTTGGGTTTATAGTCTTATATGAAGGACTGTTTGAGGAGTGGAATTCAGCTCTGATGTTAACTACAGGGGGAAAAAAAATCTCCTTGAACGGGATTCAAACCCAGGTCAGCAGATCACAAGCACAATAAGCAATGCTCTAACCACCAGGCTATCCCATCCCCCTGTTAGAGAGAGGGGAGGTGGGGGGGGGGGGGGGGGGGAGAGAGCTTAAACATCATATTTTTTTTGGAACAGTGAAATGGGAAGGGTGGTCTGTTGACTGTTAATGTAACTGTAGGGTGTAATATTGATTTGTATATGAATGATTACTATTCTATGATTGTTATTATCAAAACAGTGATGACCATTTAAACTGATTTTTGGGGGATTTTTTTTCGATCAGATTTTCAGTTTTTCCATTGTGCAGCTATGAAGTAATTAGATCACACCTACAGGCTAAGGAGCACTGAAATTTTAAACTGATTTATTTAATTTTTTTAATGGTGGATTGAATTGTGTCTACCTGTCTATCTATCTATCTATCTATCTATCTATCTATCTATCTATCTATCTATTTATCTATCTATCTATCTCTCCTCCCTCTCCTCTCTCTCTCTCTCTCTCTCTCTCTCTCTCTCTTCTCTCTCTCTCTTCTATATATATATATATATATATATATATCTGTTTGTTGGTCTGGTACACACACAAACGCTTTAGGCTAAAACTTTCCACTCTGTACTTTCATACACTAGACCTGGAATTCTCTTGAATTCAGATAACTAGGTATAACTAAGAAATCTATCTCTAATATAGGCTATTCTAGAATATTGCCAGCGACTGCAGTATCACTCTCTCTTCTCTGCATTCATTTACTGGGCATGGTGCACAGTGCCTGGTCTTCTCCAGCGCTTGTGACTTTATTTAATATAGGAGGTCTGCCCACTGGCCTCAGTTCACACATTCGGACTTCAGGGAAGCTCATTTCATTGTACAGGCTGCATGCTGGGTATGTTCACGTTTCTGTAACCCACCAAATGCTGACATGCATTACGGGATCTTTAACAAGCGTATTTGATCTTCTGCATGTGTATAATAATACACAAAGGGAATTAAAGCACTGGCAGGTCTACCCTTCACGTTGATGTGGGAGATGGTAAAAATCCCCACCCTTAGTTCACCAGATCACATCTGACGGTGTAGAAAGCGAATGAAAGAAGAGAAGATTACCATATGCCGCCGCCGAGATTTGAACCCATGATTTCAGTGTCCCATGGGATTGAAGTCAGTAGGTTTTAACCACTTGGCTACAGGATCCGCTGCTGCGTTGTATGCCAGTTTCTGCTTGTTCAACATTGTTAGTTTGTGGTTGCAGTGAAGAATTTTCTCAAGTCTTGTGTGGAAGCCACTGAAACCGATTCCTCACGTAACCTTGCGACCTTTTCAAAGTATTGATTCGTTCTGTTATAAGCGTGATAAACCATTGCTCTGTTCAGGTCTAGATAATGTGACTGGAAATAAAATAATGAAAATATGATTTGCTAACCGCGTAAATTACTTTGTTCGAAAAGAATAGATATTCTCTAGGTCACAAAGAATATTGTTAAATGGTGATGTTGGTGGTTATGATGTAAGCTTTGGTTGTTGTTGTAATATTAGAATCAAGGATAAAAGTTAATTTGTGTATGTTTTGTGGGGAAATGGTGGATTGCAAGAGAAGAAGGGTGAATGAGACTGAGTCTGTGTGTGTGTATGTGTGCCTCTATGGTTGTATGTATGTTTATGTGTCTCTGTCATTGTGTGTGTGTGCGTGTGAGAGAGAAAGAGTTTTCATGCATTTGATATGTATCTGTCTGTGAGTATTCAGAAAGCAGTCATGTTTCTAAACTTTTTCTTTTTCATTTTCTTTTTGGTTTGTGGCAGTGGCTGGAAGATGATAAAGCAGAGAAAAAGAAAATCAGGAACAAACCCACTTCCAACATTACCTTGACAAACGTAAGTGCACTGCCTATAGATACATTATTTTTGTTGGGTTTTTGGTTTTTTGCTACCGCGCAGAATCCTTCCTATTGCAGTGCAAGTGTACAAGATTTTCTTCCTTCCCCCAGCCAAAAGCTTTGTTTTCCGTCATTTGTGTTGTAAACTAAGACCCACCAAGGTCCACTTTAACATGTTGCTATGCTCTGGAGTATTATGTGGGGATTGTCTTCATCCGAGACGAGATCCCAGCTTAACTACCTGCATCCTCTATTGAAAGAGAGGGGGGAAAAATCCTTTGATGTTGTAGTATGGCTGCCTATATGGTGAGGTACTTGAAAATTTGTCACATAAACGCAAACGTCGCTTCCTGTGTGTACTGTCGCGCAGTGATTCCCAGGTGTGATGAGCGAGACAAGAGTGTATATTCAGGGTGACATGCTCGCACGCACACACGCACGCATGCACACACACACACACACGCACGCACACATGCCCGCACGCACACACACACACACACACACACACACACATATACATACATACATACATACATACATACATACATAATACATGGCATAATTAGACGAAGAGAGAGAGGAAAGATTTGATATTATGTGCAATACACTCCTTCTACCCAAGTCACACACATCACACCACACAGCACACTACACACACACACACACCCACAACACACACCAGTCCTATTCTACTCATAAACGTTTGAAAAAACATACCCCAAAAAGTCAAACGAACATTGTTCAGTATCTAACATTTAACCTAACACTTTCCTAGTCTGTTTTCAGTTGCTCCCCCACCCCCACCCCCATTCAACAAACATTGTTCAGCATCGAACATTAACCTGTACTTTCCCAATCTCTTTTCACAGATTCCCCAATCTTCCCAGTCCTCCTCTTCTTCCAGCAGCGGTTCCTCAGAAGCCAGAGCCGGCGCCCGAGCCGCCACATCGGCTCCTGCTGAAGCCAAACCCACGCAACCCCCGCCCGCCAAGCCCAAAGCCAGCAGCGACGATTTGCTGGGACTGGGTAGGTTAGGGTTTTTTGTTTTGGTTTTTTTGTTGTTGGGTTTTTTTAGGGGTTTTTTTGAGGAAGCACCGTGGTCAAAGTGGTTTAAGAGCGGTCAACCTCGTGATCCAGAGTCGCCGTTCGATTACCCCGCTCAACGGCTTGTTGTTGCTTAGGAAAGTCACTTTATCCTATTTTCCCTCACTCCCCCAGATTGTTACAAGTGGGTACCAGCTCTGCTGGGGAAGTATCTGGCGACAGACTAGCGTCCTGTCACAGGGGTGGTGAAAAACCATCAGTTCGCTTAACGCTACAGAAAGCGGGATAAGCTCCGGCTCTATGGGCCTTCTGGCTCGAAAGAACATACTTTTTTTTTTTTGGTGGTTTTTAGTGTGTTGAGAATGGGTTAATGAATGTTGTCGATTGTGAGAGTCTTGGTTATGAGTATACACACTTTTTTTGTGTTGTTGTTTGTGTCATTTTTTTTTTTAAATTGAGATTGCTGGTGGTGTGGGTTTTAGAAAGAAATTGGGGGGAAGATCATTTGTTAACAGGAAGGAAAAGAAAAAAAAAATAATGGGTGGCGCTGCTCTTGTGGTGACATGCTCTCCCCTGGGAAGAGCAGCCCTAATTTCACGCAGAGAAATCTGTCATGACTTAAAGTGGCATAAAATTGAATTAAATTTTGAAAAAAATTAAATTAAACAGTTCAGGAAGACTGGGGTGGAAGGGGGGGGGGGGATTAGGTTTCCTTTTTTTTTTTTTTTCATGACTGGCTGTTTTGTTAAGTTTTGAGAATGCATTGACACTGTTTTTCGATGTTCATGCATCAGTGTTGTCCAGTGCAGAAATAGTATTTCTTCATTGTGTTATTAGGTAAACTTAATAAATAGTTTGCGTTTAAGTTGCAGATACTGAGTAGATTTGAATGTCTGTAAGCTGAATGGATAGACTCGGCATTGTAGGAGATATAGAGATAATGGAATAAAAAAAATAATGTGTGTCAGGTGTGTGTTTACTTGGTTTCACTTAGCTATAGTTACGGCACAAAAGATTCATGTCCATTCAGAGGCAGGCCATTTTATGTGTTCATGATTATGGTCCACGAAACCTTTTCAGTTTTCTTTAAAAATCGTGAGAATATTGCTGGTGTAACCTCCTTTGTTTTAAGTCACAAGTAATGTAGTATCATCATGTTGGTGTCGTGTTGTTTGTTGATATGTTTTCCATTTTGTTGCTTTTTTTCCCCCCCTCCCTGCATTAGATTTTTCTTCTAATGATACGACAAGTGAGTACAGCGTGTGCATGTGTGTGTGTGTGAGTGAGGCATTGCATGAGGGATATGTTTCTTGGTTGGTTCTTTCTGTTTTAGTTCTGGTATATTTTGTTTTATCTTTTGTATATTCATGGTGGTTTTTGTTATCAGTTCATTTTTTTGGTTTTGTTCTTTTCACACTTATTTTCTGGATTGTCTGGATCCAGACTTGGTCTGTGTATGTATTTACTACCCATTTTTCCTGATGAAACAGTAAATTGTTTGGGTAGTTTCTGTAATGAAGAATGTATGTAATAAATGCATGATGGGTTTACTAACCTTTGTTTGTATATGTCAGTTGTGAAGAATCCTATTTCAGCGGAATGTCAGAGTATTAATCTTGTGGTGTCCTTTGGAAGATAAGATTTTTAAAATGTTATTGTCACCTCATAAAAAGAGCAATGAACCTCGTAGTGGATGGAAAGAGACCAAGGGAAGACCTAGCAAGACCTGGGCTGCCTGTATTGCAGATGATCTTAGAGAAAGGGGCATAAATAAGGAGGAAGCTCAAAACAGAGAGATGGAGAAGGCTCATCAATGTCAAACCTCCCCTGGGAGAAACATGACAAAAAAAGGAAGAAAGAGAAGAAGATTGTCACCAGTGTAGTTCCTTAATCACTTTTTCTCCATGATCATAATGGTGTAGTAATTGTATCGTTTACCTGTTGCTTTGAAAAATAGTTTTAGGGGTAATGAGAGAATTCATTCTCTCACTTCACATGAACATTTAAAAAAATTTTTAAAAATATTTTGAGGGGAAAGAAGCCATTGTAGACCTTTTGCAGTATATATATATTTTTCTTTCTGTTAGATTTGATTTTGATTTTGTTTGTTTGGTTAGTGAAGGTCTTTTTTATGCTTTTTGTTTTTGATGGTTTGTTCATTAATCTGATATATATACATCAGCATTTAAGAAACGTTTTTCATTAGAAAGAACATTAGATCACAAAAGCTGATATCAATCAAACCAGTTTGACATTAAAATGTTTTTTCTTTCCATTTTCTGTCTTCTTTCCATCTTTGTTCATTGGCCATGTTCTTTTTCTTTCTGTTTTTTTTTATTTCACTTTGTTCATGCATTTTGTAAAAAATAAAAAAATTCTTCCTCCTATTTTTTCTCAGGACTTCTTCTTCTCCTTTTTCTTCTTCTTTTTCTTTTTCTTCGTCTTCTTCTTCATCTTCTTCTTCGTCTCCTTTTTCTTCTTCTTGTCCTCCTTCTTCATCGTTTTCTTTTTTTTTTTTCATAAGTGTTTTAGATTTCTAACTTTTAACATTTTCAAAGCATGCGGGTGATCCGTTTGGATTAAACTGTTTGGTTTGCTTTTTAGTTTTTTAATTTTACTCTCTTGGAGAGAGAAAAAAAAATGAAGTGATCTGTCTGTGTGGCTCTTGGTTGATTCTTCTTTGTATTCTCATTGTTATATTTTTTTCTGTATGATTTTTTTTTTTTACTGTGTGGTGGGGGGAAAAGTCTTTCATTTTTTATCAGTTTTTCTCTCTCTTTTCAAAAAAAAAAAATTTTTGTTTTTTTAAAATAATAAACTCTGTGGTGGGGGGAAAATTCATATTACATCAGTCTCTCTTTCTTTCTCTCTCACTCACTCTCCTCACTCCTCCTCACTCTACTCACTCACTCTCTCTCTTCTCTCTCTCTCTCTCTCTCTCTCTCTCTCTCTCTCTCTCTCTCTCTCTCTCTCTCTCTCTCTCTCTCTCTCTCTCCGTTTTTGGTGCATGTTTTCTTTTGCTTAGTAGTATAGTAGTAGTGGTTTGGGATTGTGTACTGACAGTTATTCAAATGTTTTAGCTCATGTAGATCTAGTGTGCTAATCTTTTGTCTTGTCTAAAACTGTGAAATAACACTTGCTTGTTTTGAGATGTGACATGTATTGAAAGATGGGAGTGTGTGGTGTGTGTGTTGTGTGTGTGTTTGTGTTTGTGTGTTGCGTGTGTGTGTGTGAGTGTTGGTGTGTGTGTGTGGTGTGTTTGTGTGTGTTGTGTGTGTGTGTGTGTTTATGTTGGTTGTGTGTGTGTGGTGTGTGTGTGTTGTGTGTGTGTGGTGAGAGAGAGAGATGTGTACATGTGCATGTATGCATGTACATATTTTGGAAGGGAGAGAGAGAACTTTTTTTTTTAAGTTGTGTTTGAGTTTTGGAAGAGAGAGATTAGAGAGTTCGCAAGCTTGTTATTTTTTTTTAATATTTAGCATATTTTGTGTATGTTTGATTTTGTGAGATATTTCATTTACGTTTTCATTTATAAATCATGCACTTATTTTTTCATATCTTTTTCTGAACTCTTTTGTTTGTATTCTGTAGGGTTTATTTGTTTGTTTTAGATCTATCACTTACATTTTCAATCATATAAATCTTCTACATACATACTTCCTGATATTGTTTTCTCCAAACATTTTGGTTTGTATATGTATGGGTTTTTTGTATTTTTTCAAAAATCACTTACACCTAAATTCTGTGCATATGCACCTCCTTGAGTCTTTTTTTCTAAACTGTTTGGTTTGCATTTTCTCTTAAAGATGTATTTGTTTATATATATATATATATATATATATATATATATATATATATATATATATATATATTATATATATATAAAAATATTCTGTACATGCATATATCCTGATGATTTATTTTATGAACTGTTACATTTATATATTTCTTTTATTGCATCATATAGGAGGAGTCCCATAACCTATAAGGTCGTAGGGGAGCGAGGCGTCAGAGACCTCACTTCTCTAGGGCCAGCATATTGAGGGCGGCGCCCATCTCTTCTCCCTCGCTGCTTTACCTTCCCTGACCCTAAAGAGGGCAGGTACCCATTTACAGCTGGGTGAACTGGGGGGAAACTGTACTGAAGCCAAGGCGCGCAAACGGTCACCCATCCAACTGGTAACCACGCTCGACGCTGCTTAACTTGGCTGGGGGAAAGCGAGTGCTCCGACCACTGAGCTATATACATAACATAAATCTTGCACATTCTGTGTGCTTTTTTTTCTTCTGATCTGTTCAGTTTGTATGTTCTTTTGAAATAAATCATGGTACACAAAATTTACATGTATAAATCCTTGCACACATGTAAGATTCAGTTCAAGTCAAATACTTCATTATCTCACAGTCAAGTCAAATACATCATTATCTCACAAAGAGTCAAGTCCAATACCTCGTTATCTCACAGAGGCAAGTCAAATACTTCATTATCTCACAAATAGAGTCAAGTCAAATAATTTATCTTGCAAATAGAGTCAAGTCAAGTATGTCATTATGTCACAGAGTCAAGTCAAATACTTCATTATCTCACAGAGTCAAGTCAAATACTTCATTATCTCACAAATAGAGTCAAGTCAAATACTTATATTATCTCACAAATAGTCAAGTCAAATACTTATCTCACAGAGTCAAGTCAAATACTTCATTATCTCACAAATAGAGTCAAGTCAAGTAAAATACTTAATTATCTCACAAACAAGAAATTATTCATGTAGGTCACAGGCCACACACACATAAAGACAGCAAACACAAAAACATTCTTTAAAAAAAATAATAAAAATTTTTTTAATACCAGAAACGCATCCTGATGATGTTGTTGTCATCTTACCTGTTTTTGAAGAATCGGAGGTGCCTCAGCAGAGTGTGGGGGGAGGAGGAGGAGGGGGCCAGGGGGGTGATTTGCTGGCCGACATCTTTGGAGGATCGCAGGCCTCGACCTCTGCTCAGGGGGCTGCTGGCCAGCAGAACCTGATGACCACACAGCAGGTGAAGAGCGTTGACATGTGTGTTGGGGGGGGGGGGGGGGGGTTGTGTGGGAGGTTGGGTATGAGTTTGTGTGTGTGTATGTCATATTTATTTATTCTTATTCCTTCGGATGAGACTATAAACCGAGGCCCCGTGTGTGAACGCATGCAGAACATCTTACGCACACGTTAAATCCTGTTCCGCTTTTTGAAAGAGTAGGCCATTGTGTGCCGGTGGGAACAGATGACAAAATTTACAAAACCACATACACACTTGGACTGGATGTAAAAATATAAAAAAAGCACATGAGTGCTTATTCCATTATCCTCGATATAAAAGAATAAATAAATAAATAGAAATGTTGGTGTTTCTGTATCTGTATATCTGCCTGTGTTTTGTACGTACACTCAAACAAACACACATGGGCTCACACACGAACACACACACACGCGTGCGCGCACACGAACACACACACACAAAGTAGGGAACATGAAACAACTCATCCCATCCATTTTTTTACTTTAAATATGCAAAATTTCAAAATGGCTTAGCAGAACCTAACCTGATGAAGGTGGGAATGAAACAACAAGGACTAATACATTTTTTTTCTTTGAAAGTAATGGATTTATCTGAACCAAATCTGTTCAAAAGCAGGAATAGAACAACAAGAAATAATGCATCTTTTTTTTAAATTTTACTTTGAATGTGCATAAATAAGGAGGAAGCTCGGGACAGAGAGAGATGGAGAAGGCTCATCAATGTCAAACCTCCCCTGGGAGAAACATGACAAAAAAGGAAGAAGAAGAAGAAGAATGTGCTGAATTTCAGAACGGCTCAGCTCAACCAAACCTGATTGAAAGCAAGGGATGAAAACAAGAACTAAAACATTTTTCTCTCTGAATGTGCGAAATTTCAAAATGGCTTAGCAGAATGTAGTCTGTTAGAAAGCTGGAATGGAACAACAAGAACTAATACATTTTTTCTCTAAATGTGCAAAATTTCAAAACGGCTTAGCAGAACATAGTCTGTTAGAAAGCTGGAACGGAACAACAAGAACTAATACACTTTTTCTCTAAAAATGTGCAAAATTTCAAAATTGGTTAGCAGAACCAAATCTGTTTGAAAGCAGGAACGGAACAACAAGAACTAATACATTTTTTTCTCTGAATGTGCAAAATTTCAAAATTGCTTAGCAGAACCAAATCTGTTTGAAAGTGGGAACGAAACGACAAGAACTAATACATTTTTTCTCTAAAAATGTGCGAAATTTCAAAATAGCTGAGCAGAATGTAGTCTGTTAGAAAGCTGGAATGGAACAACAAGAACTAATACATTTTCTCTCTAAAAATGTGCAAAATTTCAAAATTGCTTTGCAGAACCAAATCTGTTTGAAAGTGGGAACGGAACGACAAGAACTAATACATTTTTTCTCTCTGAATGCGCAAAATTTCAAAATAGCTTAGCAGAATGTAGTCTGTTAGAAAGCTGGAATGGAACAACAAGAACTAATACATTTTTTCTCTGAATGTGCGAAATTTCAAAATGGCTTAGCAGATTTCAACCTGATAGAAGCAGGAATAGAACAACAAGAACTAATACATTTTTTCTCTAAAAATGGGCAACATTTCGAAATTGCTTAGCAGAACCAAATCTGATTGAAAGCGGGAACGGAACAATAACAACTAATACATTTTTTCTTTAAAAAATGCTGAATTTCAAAATGGCTCATAAGATTTCAACCTGATAGAAAGCAGGAATGGAACAACAAGAACTAATACATTTTTTTCTCAAAAAATGTGCGAAATTTCAAAACGGCTTAGCAGAACGTAATCTGTTAGAAAGCTGGAAACGGAACAACAAGAACTAATACTTTTTTTTCTTTTTTTTTTGAATGTGCGGAATATCAGAACGGCTCAGCAGAACCCAACCTGTTTGAAAGCGGGAACGGCGAGGGTCAGGGAGAGAAGAAGTCAGCCAAAGACTCCATCATGGCTTTGTACGGCAGTGGTGGGACCCAGCAACAAATGTTTGGCGTGCCAGGTATGTCCAGCGTAGAGGCAGTGTCTGTTTTGATGGCGGTTTTTTTTGTGTGTGTGTGTGTGTCGTGAGTGGCTGTGGGTGTGTTTGTGTGTTGTAGGGGTGTGTGTGTGTGTGTGTTGTAGGGAGGTGGGTGTTGTGTTTGTGTGTTGTAGGGTGGTGTGTGTTGTAGGGGGGTGGGTGGGTGTGTTTTAGGGTGGTGTGTGTTGTAGGGTGGTGTGTGTTGTAGGGTGGTGTGTGTTGTAGGGTGGTGTGTGTGTGTTGTAGGGTGGTGTGTGTTGTAGGGTGGTGTGTGTGTTGTAGGGTGGTGTGGGTGTGTTGTAGGGTGGTGTGTGTGTGTTGTAGGTGTGGTGTGTGTGTGTTGTAGGTGTGTGTGTGTTGTAGGGTGGTGTGTGTGTTGTGGTGTGTGTTGTAGGGTGGTGTGTGTGTGTTGTAGGGTGGTGTGTGTGTTGTAGGGAGTGGGTGGGTTGTGGTGGTGTGTGAGTGTGTGTGTTGTAGGGTGGTGTGTGTTTGTGTGTTGTAGGGTGTGTGTTGTAGGGTGGTGTGTGTTGTAGGGTGGTGTTGTTGTAGGGTGGGTGTGTGTTGTAGGGTGGTGTGTGTTTGTGTGGGTGGTGGGTGTGTGGTGTGTGTGTGTTGTAGGGAGGTGGGTGGGTGAATGTGTGTGTGTGTTGTAGGGAGGTGGGTGTGTTGTGTTTGTGTGTGTATGTGTGAGTGTTGAGTATGGGTGTGTGTGTGTGGAAATGCATCCTAATGTTGTTTGGTGTGTGTAGGTGGGTTGTATGTGTGTGTGTAGAGAAAAGAAAATGTTAATGGTGTTTACATTTTTTTGTTTTGTTTAATTGCTTTTGCTATTATTGAGTGTTGAATCACAGTATTTTGGAGTGTGTGTTTGTGTGTGGTTTTTGAGGTGGGTTTTTTTTTCCAGAAATCTCTTTTTACTGTGTTTGGCTTTCTGTATTCATCCAGTGTTGTGTTTGAGTATACGTGTGTGTTTTTTTGTTTTGTTTGTTTGGTGGGGTGGGGGTGGGGGGATGGTTTTGGTTGTGTTTTTTTTGGGGGGAGGGGTGGGCCGATTGTTGTTTTTTTGTCAGAAATCAGTTTCAGCATGTTTCGTTTTTCTGTATTGATCCAGTTTGAAATCACAGTACTTTTTATGTGTGTGTGTGTTTGAGTGTATGTATGGTTTTGTTTGGTTTTGTACTTATTGTTTGCTTGCTTGTTTGTGACTGGAGAGGACTCTGTGTCTGTGTTGAGTTAAGCGTTACCTCTGGATGCTTAGGACCTGTGAGGCAGAGGTTGCGAAGATGGATACTTGCAGGGAGAAACGGTGGCGTTTCTTACAACATTATTTTCGTTTTAGTCATGTTTATATCAAGAAAGTGAAGTCTTTTTCATACTTTAAAACAGATGCCTTCAAACATGTACATTTTTACATGCACGCACGCACGCACACAGCACGCACGCACGCACACACACACACACACCACACACACACGCTCAAAACTCATCCACACGTCTCCCAACACACTGTGTTCACACATTACCACAAACACGAACACAAACTCATTTCCTTTTGCTCCTGTTTACACCACCAAGCATGCAGATATAAATGTAAAATATGCGCATTCACGCATCAACTCCCCCCCCCTCTCTTGCATGCTCACACACACACACACACATGAGTACACTTAAACATAGGGTTTTTTGTTGGTGTGTTTTTTTGTTGTTGCCGTTCCTTGGCTAGAGCTGTGAGGTTCACCAGTGGTGAGATCTTTGCATATGCGACCGCTTTCCTTACCTGTAAGGTATCTGCAGTCTGACTTTTACCTGATACAAGTTGGGAATTGAACCTACCAATATTGCCAGGACAGTTGGAAGGTGCCTCCTGGCTCCTTTGTGATTTTTTTTTTTTTACTGTTGTGGTTTCTTTTGACGTGCATAAGTCCATAAGCACACGGGTCGGACTGGTTTAGAGTCTCCTCCAAAAGACTTGACATTCACTTTGATTTTCCCTTCAAACTGTCAAGAAAGGGCAAGGCTGGGAATCGAACCCAGAACCTCAACAGTTTACAGATTTGGCAGGTAAACATCATATGTAGGTTTCAGCAGAATTGTGTGTACTTTCACGTGTGTACTTCCACATGCACATGTACATTCTCACATTATGTTCACACATACATACTAGCACTCATGAACACACATGCATACTTTTTTTGTTTCAAGATTTACACCTTCATGCTTGTTCTTTTCAAACGTTGAACCTCAGTTTTTGTGCGTTCAAGTAACCCTCACCTGTTGGTATTATTTGTACACAGGCTATTATTTTGGTCAGTACAGTATAGCAAGTAAGTAGTTACTGTGCTTCTTTTTATCGATGCTCTGCTGTTTATGTACTCTTCTTACAAGACTTTCTACTGTGCAGCTGCTGCATTCATAATCACAGTTCTTCACAGTTTTGTTGACTTGTCGTCACAATTTTCACCTTTTCTTTTTAGTTGGAATATTCACATGTTGCCAAGTTCTCTTCAAATCTAACCTTCGGAATTTCGTGCTTCGATGCTACGAGATATATTTTATTTTATGATATATTCTTGGCCTCTGCTGTCTTGTGTTTCTTTTTTTCCGTCATTTTCATGGTTACTCGGCTTGATGCTTTGTATAATAGGCAGCAGGGGGGAATATTGACAATTATTCGTTGCATTTATGTGCTTGGCTATTGCCTTTGAGGAAAAAATAAAATTGCTCTATATATATCTGTCTTTATCGAAGAAACAAGCTTGTGAAGTTGATTGCTTATAACCACAAGTATTCTTATTCATTATATCACTTGGTGAATGATTGCTACACAACTTGTGTTGGATGCTTGATCAAGTTGTGCTTTTGCTGAAAATTGTTTCATTCGTGTCTTTTCGTTATGTCCTTTCCTGGATGTGGACAGTATTTATATTTCATTATATTTCTGCTTGTCGGCATAGTATTGGTAAACAATATTGCTTTAAAATAATTACATTTATTCTTTTTTTCGTATTTTTGGTATTGAATATTCGTTATATATTCAGCTTTTCCTTTTTTTACCTTTAAAAAAAAAAAGGGGGACGGATAGCTCAGCGGTCAGAGCACTCGCTCTCCCCAAGCTAAGGTTTAAAGCAGCATTGAGTGTGGTTGCCTTGTGGATGGGTGACTGTGTACCTTGACTTTAGTACAGTTCCCCAGTTCACCCAGCTGTAAATGGGTACCTGCCATCTTTAGGGAAAGGGTAGGTAAAGCAGCAAGGGAGAGGAGATGGGCACCAGCGCTCAAAATGCTGGCCCCTAGAGAAGCTGAGGTCTCTGATGCCTCGCTCCCCAATGGCCACATAGGTTATGGGAACACCTTGACTTTTTACCTTTTTTTTTTTTTTTTACCTGAAAAGAAAAGTGTTTTGTAAATGTGTGTGTGTGTGTGTATGTGCATGCATGCACACAATTTTAACATGAGTTTAAATTTTGAATGAAGGGACATCCCTAATTTGGCCTCTGTGGTCAGTGGGCTATTCATTTTGTTAAATGGATTGGACTGGGTGCAGTAATGGTTGCTTTTCTTTGGTGGTTTTTCTTTTTCAATTAAATATTGACGGATGCCAGAGCTGAGTGGTTAAGACCATTTGACTTCAATCCTGTGGGACCATGAAGTTGCGGGTTCGAATCCTGGCAGCATCTGATGAATTAAATAAAGGTAGGGATTTTTACAATCTCCCAGGTCAACTTCTAGTGCAGACCTGCCAGTGCCCAATTCACTTCATGTATGTACATACGCAGAAGATGAAATATGCATGTTAAAGATTCTGTAACATGAACATACCCAGCATGCATCCCACAGTTGGAATGCGGCTACCTTCAAAATTGACAAAACTGCATACACACGGGGACTGGATGTGAAAAAGCACATGAGTGCTTATTCCATTATCCTCGATATAAAAGAATAAATAAATAAAATAAATAAATAAAAATTGTTATAGCACACTATTAAAAAAAGCAAAAACAAACCCATTCATATCCTAGTTGAGTCCTGACGAAAGTTCATATTGTTATTTCATGGTAGTTTTGTGTAAAGAATAAATTGTCATAGATAAAGTAAATTTACTAATATAAGAAAAGGATCAACAAAGTCTTGAATTTCTGCATTAGTGCTATGAGTTAAAACACACGTGTAGCACGTGTTCCATTTCATTTTTAGCCATAAGAAAAGATATGTTGGTTGTGCTTGTGCTATGTGTCTAGCTAACCATATGGTAGAAAAATATGTACAGAAATATAATGTAAATGCCTAAGATAATGCTAGTAATGCTTGTGTTATTTCTAAACTTACCAGATAAACAATACGCTTAGTCTGCACTAAAAACACACACAAAATTGTTATATAATTATTTGCATGCTGTGGCACAAATGAACATGTTGTGCATGCATTCAAGGCATGCTAAAAAATCACTGTTTCACATCCTTGTTTCTTTCTAGCACTTATATGTTTGTTGTGTGTAGTTGTACTACCCTGCTTTTAAATGCAATATAGATTGTTTTTAACATTATGTCTGTCCACCCGTATATCGTTTCTAACATGTGCCTGTGCCAACATATTATCGCATTTCATTTATCCTGTCCATGCTGTTAGGCTCCGATATGACTTCAAATGGTGATATGATGTCCTCTTCCCACTTTGCCTCGGGTGCGACAAACAGCACAGGAATCCCTGCCTTCAATTCTTGCCAGGGGGTTTCCAGTGCGGGAATCATGACATCGAACGCTGGAATGGCGTATCCCTTCCCCGGACACAGATTCGGGAACGGGTCTTTCGGGAACGATGACCTCAAATTCAGGAATGACGGCTCCAAACCCTGCCATTTTCTCAGAAATGATGAACTCGAACAACGCAGGATGCGTGGCACACGCGAATTTCCAGCCTGGCATATTTTCCGGGAATGTGGGAACAGGGATGAGTTCCACCCCGGGTATTGCGTCAAAATCAGCCGTCTTTTCAGCCTCGTCGGGCTCGAACCTGCATCAGAGGTCGTTTGAAAGCCTGGGGTCCAGCGACACGGTCAGAATCGCTCGGTCCATGGGGTTGAAGACGGCGAGCGCCGGGATGTCCAGCAGCACGAAGTCCGTCGCTTCTCACATGGGAGTCATGCCCTCGGCCAAGCCTCAAGGCGCTGGAACTTTGTCGCCTACCATGGCCCACAACCCGTTTCTCTATCCAGCCGGGGAGTTCTACCAAGCCTATTCGCCAAACATGTATTACTATCCCACCGCAGGTAACTTGAAATTGGCTTTTGGCAAGGTCTTCTCGCTTGTTTTTGGAGGTGGATGCCTGGTTGCCTCTCTCTCTCCCTCTCCGCATGTTGGGGTTTTGGCGACTTGTTTTTTTTTGACGGAACTTTAATTTTCTCCGCATGATGATGCACACCGGTGACTCTTCATGGTGATTCAGGGAGTGCCTTGGTTTTTTTTTGGTTGTTGTTTGTTTACCTGAAGTTTTCCTTTTGAAGAAAGACTGCATGTATGTTATGTTTCAGTTGTTGTTTGTTTCCTTTGCTGTTTTGATTTCTTTGCGTTCTTTTCATTTTGTTCGGTTGTTGTTGTGTATTGTTATCATTTTTTTTTCTTTTTTTAGGGAAAATGTTGCCATGTTTTATTCTCTTGTGATTCTTTTGTTTTCTGTCACTCCTTTCCACCCTTTACCCCCAGCCTTTTAAATTTATATATATTTTTTATTTTATCAACGCTTGGTGAGCATGCCCAAGATCAAGCATTTAAAATGCCCTTGTACAATGTATTATAGATCACATATGCCTTAGACATTGCATTAAAAAAAAGAGAGGGAGAGAGGTTGTTATTATGGATATACTGTTTAATGTTATTACAACTTTGGGAAAGGGTTTGGGATTTTTGTTGTTTGATTCTTCTTTGTTTGCTTTTATTGTTTTGTTTTTTTCCCACTCAGTAAAGTTTGAGTGTTCTCTGTTGATTAAAATTTTTAAAAAGAAAGGCAAAAGGTACTAAAAATGTTTTGTTCTAATTCATCAGGGTAAGTCTTTAAAACATTATTTTGGAAGTGTTCCCTTATACGCACACAAGATTCAAGATTTAATTCCTTTCACCCCTTTTGGGGTATGGAGGATTACAAACAAATAATTGAACAGGAGAATAAACCTAACAGCAATACACCCAAAAATAATATGAATACTAACAGAAACTGAAAAGCAAGAGTTCATCGCATAATGATAAGCACATACACATATACAAGCACGCATACTCCTCCCCCTCCACACACACCACACACACACACACACACACAACCCAAAACACACACACACACACACACACACACACACACACACACACACACAAACACACACACACACACACATACACACACACACACATACACACACACACACACACACACTCACACACTCACACACACACTTTTAAAAATGTAATAGGCTCCATTTGCCCATGAAAGGAACGAAGCAAAAAATAAATGAGATAGGCTGATGATTTGCAGTCACTAAGGCATAGAGCTCATGAATAAGTTTTCTTTCTGTGATATCACACCTTTGTTTTTATTTTTGGTTTTACCTAAAGAAAACAAAAAAGAAAGAAAAAAAAAAACCCGATTGATGTGTTTTTTCTCACAATGCAATGCCCGACCTGGGTTGACCCTTATGGTTGGCCAGGGCATTGATACAAGGAACGACAGCAGCGTTGGTTTTCTATCCTGTTTTAATCTGTATAGAAGAGTTGCACAGTTTTATTCTGAGATTAAAAATTTTACGAGGTGATAGCCTTGATATGGCCTCTTTGGTCGGCAGGGCTATAAACAATTGGATTGGATTGGACCGCCCACCCCCCCACCTCTGTAGATTTTGTGTCTTGAGGAGTATAAGTAATGATTGTGTTGTTGTCTCTTGTCAAAAGTTTAAAAAGTAATGTTTGTCTTGCTGGAGGGGGATAGTCCTTGTTTTACCTTTATATATTTCCTCTATATAATTGTTCCTTCACAGTATGTATACCTTTTTCACCTTTTTAGTTTTCATTTTTCTTTCTTTCTTTTTATTTGTTTGGTTAGTCTTTTATTTTAAAAAAAATTATTTGAATTGACCGCAAGGGTTTCCTCTTGCTTGTTACAGGGTTTTTATTTGGGGTTTAAAAAAAATGTATATCAGTTATTTTAGGGTTTTTTGTTCTCTGCCTATCTATGTATTTGGCGGAAAAAAAGGTATTGCTTTTCTGTTTTTGTTGTTTGTTTTGTAAACAAAAGCCTTGTAGTTTTGTGAGTTGAAGTTATTAAGCTATTATCAGTGTCTGTATTTGTGGTTACTTTAGTTAGATTTGACTGTGTTTCTGTCTCTCCCTTTCTGTCTGTCTGTCTCTCTTCCCTCCCCCCCCCCCCCCCCCTCTCTCTCTCTCTCTCTCTTTCTTTCTTTCTCCCCCCCCCCCCTCTCTCTCTCTCTCTTCCATACGTTCCACAGTCTATTTAAGAATTGTCTCTGCAACACTTTTTGAGTTCTTAAACTTTTGATGCTCTGATCTCATTTTGAGTGAAAAGCGTAATGATTGTTTGCACTTTCGATCTAAGCTATGTTTTGCTCTCTTTTTTTTTTTTCCAGGTCTGATTCTATGTTCTGTTTCTTATCACAGCTAGAGAAGACATGCATAGTTCTTTTTTCTTCTTCTTTTTTTTTGACATTACATGTCTCCTCTTTTAAGAAGGGGGGAGGGAGGAGGGCTCTTGTTCATTACTTGCGTTCGTATTTCAGGCATGCATTAGTCTTAGTCTTGCATTGTTCTTCTTGAAGGTCCCTTCTCCTTCTTCTTCTCCTCCTCCTCCTTTTTCTTCTTCTCCTCCTCCTCCTTCTCCTCCTCCTCCTTTTTTTTTCCTCCTCCTCCTTCTTTTCCTCCTCCTCCTCCACCCCCCCCCCCCTTTTTTTTTTTAACTTATCAAATCCTGTTTTTCTCTCTCGACTTTTTTTATTCTTGTTTCTGCTTCTTAGTCTCCTCCCTCCTCCTCCTCTTCCCACTCCTTGCTTTTTTTTTTTTAACTCAGCAAATCCTGGGTTTCTTTCTCTCCCTTTTCTTTTTTCTTTTCTTCTTCTTCGTATTGCAATTTCATATTTTTTCTACTCCTATTCACACTTTTTTTTCATAGTCAGTAGTTTATACATACTCTGTATTTCAATTTTGACTTTATTTCAAATATTAGTGGTCATGGCCTATTGTACCATTTCTCCTGGTTGTGTTATTTTGTTGTTGTTTTTTTCTCAGGTACCAGAAAAAGTTATTCCTATGTTATGTGTGGTAACATATATATATATATATATATATATATATATATATATATATATATATATATATATATATATATATAAAAGAGGGATATTTTATAGGCTCAGATTCTATCATAGTGTTAGGAGATAGTGTTATTGAACTGCTTTTTACCCAGTATTAATTTTTCTGTTGATTTTGGTGTCTGTGTCTGTGTGTGTGTATGTGTGTGTGTGTTCATGCATGCATGCACACACAAGTTCACTAACATAGACAAATAAGGTTAAAAAGAATTTTTTAAAGAGAGAAATTATCATTCTTTAGATATTAATGTGTTTGACTTTTTATAGACTGAATATCAACTTCTTTTTCCACGTCTTGTTTTACTTTGCACTTATTTATTTATTTATTAATTATTTTATTTCAAGGATAATAGAATAAGCACTCATGTGCATTTTTACATCCAGTCCCTGTGTGAATGCAGTTTTGTAAATTTTGTCATCTGTTCCCACCGGCACACAATGGCCTACTCTTACAATAAGCGGAAAAGGTTTTAACAAGCGCTTCGATTTGTTTGTTTTTTACAAGATTCAGCGCTATATAAATTCCATATATTATTATTATTAAAAGGTTTTAACAAGTGCATAAGATGCACTTAAAGTAGACATGTATCAGTAGCATTAAACTGATTAAGTGGTTTTCTGACTGATACTAGCAACTGCATAGTTTTACTTGTTACCTCTCCTACAAGACAGAAAATAAGGCCAAAAAAAATATATTGCTGCATAAAAACACTAACATGTATTTCAGCCAAGTTTCAACTTTTAGACATTTTCCAGTTGGCTGTAGTGTAATTCATTGTGAGTGTGAATAATCTGTGTACTGTTTTGTTTATATGGTGTGACAAGAGTTTTTCTTTCCTTTTTTTAAAAGTTGAGATAAAAGTTTGAAAAATGAAGTCATAATAATATATGTAGTATTATATAACAGTTGAAACGTAACCCCCCCAAAAAAAAACAACAACCCAACCCAACCCAACAACAACAGACAGACAAAAAAACAAAATAACCCCCCCCCCAAAAAAAAAAAAAAAAAAAAAATTCCCCAAACAAAAATCCAGTTGAAACATTCTTTTTGTAAACAGTTCAGTCAGTCATGTTTTCTTCTTCAGTTTTTCATTTGGGTCGGTGTTTCTGTTTATATTTTATGGAGGCGTTTGATCCCTCGTGTATCTCTCTCTCACTCACACCATAGTTCTTCCCCACGACATGACATGACGTAAGCATCCAGGTGTGTGAGGTGTGAGTGATGTGTGTGGTGGTGTGTGTGCAGGTGGCATGTACATGCCCCAGCAGCAAATGTACCCCGGGGGAGGTATGCAGCCCATGGTACAGCCCCAGGCCGCCATGATGGGCATGCCTTCGCAAGGCATGATGGGACAGCCGGTGCAGCAAGGCATGATGGGCATGCAGCAGGTAAGGCGTCGGTCCAGTGTCGCTCACCGTGCTGCTTTTTTTCCCTCCCCCCCGGCGATGGTTTTCAGCTTTAAAGCTGTAAACATTGTTTTGTTGTGCATTTCGTTCTTTTTTTATAAAAATTTTATAACTTGGATGGTTGGGGTTTTTTGTTGTTTTTTTTTTACATTTCTTTGTAGACCACATTTGTTTTAGTATTCATGAAAGGGAGTAAGGCATTGCCAGGTCTGCACTTAAGTTGACCTGGGAGATTTTAAAACCACCCCCATCCATAATTCACCAGGTACAAATGAAATTTCTTCTCTCTATTTTTAATTGTGGTTTGGTTTTTTTACCAGATGGGGTGCATAGTTCCTGGTCTTCTCCTGTGCTTGTAATTCTGCAAGGGATCTGCCTGCTGGCCTCAGCTGACATATTCCGACTTAAAAGCAGCTTTTTATTTTTTTAGTTTTTACATGAATAACAGGATATCTAACATGCATATATAGATTTTTGTTGTTGTTCTTTGGCTAGAGATCTGAGGTTTACCAAAGACGAGATTTTTTTTGCGTATGCCACCGGTTTTTTTCCTCCTACCATGTAGGTAAGCCGCATTCTGTGTATTTTCGACTTTGGGGAGAACATAACATTTAATTTTCGACATGTGTATATCGTACACACAAAGGGAAACTAAGGCACTAGCTGGTATGCTTTTTAAGCCAACCTGGGAGATCGTACAACCCCCCCTCCACCCCACCCTTAACATTCACCAGACACCACTTCAAAGATTCAAACTCATGAATGACTTCAGGGACCCGCAGGATCGAAGCCAAACAGTCTTAACCACTGTGCTTATATTATATCGTCCATCATCTTTCTACCAATTTTGGGGTTTTTTAAAACTTACATATATGTTGTCTTCTGCGCTTTGTGACTGACCAGTTATTATCCTATCTTATTTGTGCATCAGCAGCAGCCAGGGGCAATGTTTGGTGGAGGAGGTGGGTGGTCAGATGGGCCAGAACCAGATGGGAGGCAGCATGATGGGCGGCGGTGCCCAGGGGGGCATGATGGGCAGGCCGGGAGGTCCGATGTTCATGCAGCAGCAGCAACCGCAGCAGCAGCAGCAGCAGCAGCAGCCACAGATGAACCCCATGCAGCAGCAGATGCAGTTTCAGCAGGTCAGTGGGTTCCACAGTTTATGCTCTTGAATTGAAGTTCAGGGAGGAGGGGGATTGTGGGGGGGAGGGAGGGAGGATTGTAGGAGGGTGGGGGGGAGGGGGGATTGCGGGGGGGATTTGGGGGGTGGGAGGGAGGGGGGATTGTGGGGGGGGGGAGGGGAATGTGGGGGGGGGGGGGGGATTGAGGGAGGGGGGATTGGGGGGAAGAGAGGGGGGGGGGATTGTGGGGGGGGGGGGGGGGATTGTGGGGGTGGAGGGAGGGGGGATTTTGGGGTGGATGGGGGCTTAGTGGGGAGGTGTTCCTCAGCTAGAGTTCCAAGATTCATCAATGGTGAGATTTTGGCATTTGCAACCATTTTGGGGAGAGAGGGGGGTGGATGTTACCATTTAGTTAGCCGCATTCTGACTTCAGGGATGGTGTCTAAACATAACACCTGTGTGCGTGTGTGTTTTTGAAATTTTGCCATGCACTACTACCGGCACGAAATGGCCTACTCTTCAGAAAGGTGGAGCGGGGTTGTTTTTTTGTTTTTTACGTATGCGCAATACGTTCATGCGTTCACACACGGGGTCTTGGTTTATAGTCTCCTCCGAAGGACTTGGACATGCAGTTCAATTTTTCTTGTCAAACTGGGAAGAAAGGGGCAAGGCTGGGAATCGAACCCACAACCTCAATGATTAAACCATTGACGCTGGGGGCAACAGCAAAGTGAGAGGCTGTATGACCAGTGGCTTTCCCACTCATGGAATTCCACTTTACAGCTTAGACTTTAGTGATCGACTATGACTCTCTGACTAGGAGGCTTGACTCGCACAGTCCTTATGTGCTGCAGCCCTGAGGGCTGGTTGGCCTTTGGAGAACATCTCCAACGATGTCCTTATGCCCACTTGGCCGAGAGAGTGGGGATGTACTGTGGGCAAGGCATCTCCACTATAATCAAATTTCTGCCCAACTTTCCAAAACAGCAGCTGCCTCCTCTGCTGTTTTGGAGGTCATCGTCGGACACGACGGACAAACATATAGGCAGGTGAAGGAACATCTTAACCATCCTTTTCCCCACTTCCTTCTTTTAACCAGCGGTTGAAATCTGATCTCATGCTTGTGTCTGTGTGTGTGTGTCTGTGCGAGCGTGCCTGCGTGCATGTGTGTGTGTATATGTGTGTGTATGTGTGTGCGTGCGTGCATGTGTGTGTGTATGTGCGTGTGTGTGTATGTGTGTGTGCAGATGCAGCAGCAGATGGCCAACATGTCCATGGGGGGCGGCAGTCAGATGGGGGGCCTGCCGGCGCCCCAACAGGCAGCAGTGGGCGGGGGATCCTGGGGGGCGGCAGGCACGGGGCAGACACTGTCCAACAACCTGTGGCAATGATGCCCCCCCCCCTTAGTCGCTAGTCAGCAACCACCCTGGGTAAATCTACACCTGCATTCCACTCAATGCACAGTGACTTAGCCCCAAAAAAAGAGAGAACTGTTGGAACGTCGAGGGAGTTGTTTCGTTGTTGGGGGAGAAGGAGGGGGTGCGGGTGGGGTGGGAATTTGCGTGCGATATAAAAAAATGTTGAGAGAAGAGATTTGGCGGTTTATGTGATGGTCGTTTGGTCTGTGTGGTTGGGTGTGGGTTTTTTGGGGGGCTTAGGTTTGATTTAAGAGATTGTTGATTCTTTGTTGTTTTGTCTGTCTTGTCTTGTCTGTTTTTCTTCTTCCTTGGTCTTTGTCTTTTGTTAATAAACAAACAAAACAGAAACATGTTTTCGTTATGGAATGGGATGGGGCTGGCCTCTGTGTGTGTGTGTGTGTGTGTGTGTGTGTGTGTGTGTGTGTGTGTGTGTGTGTGTGTGTGTGTGTGTGATGATGATTTGTATCTGTACTGTCATTTCTTTTTTGGGTTTTCTTTCTTTTCTTTTGAAAAAGTTGGAAAAGGTTTTAGCATACATAGCTTCTTGATTTTCAAGAAATTTCTACATTTTGGGTGGGAGATATTTTGTTCTCCTTTTTTTTTTTCTAGTTAGTTCTGGTGGTTTGTTGTACTCCTGGAGATTTATATCGCCTTTTAGTGTACACGTTGCACTGTTTCTACAAAAAAACATGACAGCATTTGCATGGCTGAGAATGTTTGCGTTTCGTTGGTACTGATCGGTTAAAACCCCCAGTGGATATTGATATCTGTACAGTGAACAGGCCTATAGTGTATGAGCATCCTCTGCCTCTTGTTGTAGTAGGATGTGTATGTTTTGCGCTGTGGATATGGGAGATCGGATGATTTTTGTTGTTGTTTTTTTTGTTTGTTCCTTGGCTAGAATTGCAAGGTTCACCAATGGTGAGATTTTGGTGCATGCGAATGTTGTTTTTTTCCCCACCCACCATTAAGGTAGCCACATTCCAACTTCAGGGATTTTGGATGATGTGACTTGACTTCCCCCAATAAAAACTCCTTGTATGGAGTCATTGGGGCAGTGCAATGAAACGGTCAGGCTGACTAGGAAGGATTTTGTTGTTATTGTTGTAAATGGATAGGAAGTTATGTTAGAATAGATGCAGTCTATTGTTGGAAGGGTAGGAAGTGTTAGAATGTGGACTAGATGTGATTTTATTGCAGAGGGACAGGACAGGAAGCGTTGAGAAGTGGAATAGATGTGAATTCCACTTTACAGCTTAGTCTTTAGTGATCGACTAAGACTCTGACTAAAGAGGCTTAGCTGTACACAGTCCTTATGTGCTGCAGCCCTGGGGGCTAGTTGGCCTTTGGAGAACATCTCCAACACTGACTGTCCTTACGCCCACTTGGCCGAGAGAGTGGGGATGTACTGTGGGCAAGGCATCTCCACTATTATCAAATTTCTGCCCAATTTCCGAAACAGCAGCTGCCTCCTCTGCTGTTTTGGAGGTTATGATTGAACATGACGGACAAACATTTGTGACTTATTGCAGAAGGAAAGGAAGGGTTAAGAAATGAAATAGACGTGATCTATTGCAGATAGTTAGGAACGGATACAAAATGGAAGAGACGTGATTTATTGCAGATAGATAGAACGGTTTTTTAAGAAATGGAATAGTATTTGCACCGGACTTTCAGCTGTGCATGATAGTTTTTGTTGACAATCTATGGAAGCTGTACATTGCTTTCCTGATGTCTCAAGAAGTATATATATATATTGTTATTATTTTGAAGCAAAATGTACCTTTGTAATGTTGTGAGCTCAACTTTTTCATCTTCGTAACTCTTTGTGAGCTCAACTTTTTATTCGGTGGCCAGAAAGTGTTCATCTTTGAGTTTTAGGTGAATTTTGGGGGGGGGGTTTGTTTTGGGTGAAAGTCTGGGTTTTTTGGTTTGAAGTTCTATGTAGATTTATTTTTATTAGGAATGTTGAATAGATGGCCAGGTGGTATAAAATCAAATATAATAAAGCATTAGAGTTGTTTTCAAAGTCATGGAGGAGTGAGTTGCATTGTGTAGTGTTAAGATTTAAAGGATTCGTAGAGCGGGTTGAGTGGAAATTGCAGGACATCCAGAAGATATATGTGTACATATGCAAGCACACACATGTGCGCGTGCATACACGTACACACACACAGTCTGTCCATGTGTCTGTCTGTCTCTTTCTCTGTCACAATTTTAATAGCATCACATAAATGATTCATGTAGATTCTGCTTCAGTTTTCTCTCTTTCTTCTCCTGTTTTCAAAAGTCATTGTCTTTCTTATGGACATACATACATACACACACACAAAAAGCGACCCATAACCTATGTGTTTGTTTGGAAGCGAAATGTCAGCTTCTCTAGGGACCAACATCTTGAGGGCAGCACCCATCTCCTCTTCCTCACTGATTTACCTTCCCTGTCCTTACAGCTGGGTGAACTGGGGGACCGTACTGAAGCCAAGGAGCACAAAGAGTCACCCATCTGAAGCAACCAATTGAATGCTTCTTAGTCTTAGCTTGGGGAGAGCAAGTGCTCTGAACACTGAGCTATCCTGTCCCCACATGTAATAAATAGTCTGATGCAAATAAACTCGACTTTGCCATCCAGACCACATTTTTAAATTACTATAGCCGGGGAATGCATTGAAGAAGAAGAAGAAAACTCTTTTTTTCCCCTCTTGTTTATAGATTTGTTGTTTATCTTACACTTGTGGATTTCTATCCACAGGTTTTTAAAAAAACATCTACAGCTACTAATTTCATCAGTTGTATTATGACTTGTGAATTTTTTTTAGCAAATTATCATCCAGAAAGAAAACGATCATTGAATTTGGTGAGAGGAATTTCTTTTCATGGTGTGGACATTCCTCCTCTGTGTAGTTAAAAAAAATTAAAAAATTAAAAAATCTTTAAAATGCTGGAGAAAGAATGGTTACAGTAAATGCTTAAAAGATTCATTCAATTCTACATATGATTCATTTATTTCAGAAATTGCATAGAGGGGGATATCACTTTAAAATGTTTTGAAGCTTACCAGTTGTGTTCCAATATACGTTGTTTTTTCCCTTTCTTTTTACGTTATTTTCCTTACAGATAAAATGCAGCCAATCATAAGTGATAAAACATTTGCTATACCTTTTTTTCTCAGCACTTAAGGTATATTTAGGAATTAGGTATGATGACAGCAATTTGTACAATATGTGGGAGTGTTGTGAATATTTTTTGTCCACGTCTGTCATAGTGTCAAAACATCAATATTCAGTTATGTTTGCTGGAGAGCTTTTTCCCAATGTATATTATTATTGTTAGCAATGGCTGTGATTTTTTTTTTTCTCTCTCTTTTGCATGTTTCTGTGTCCACTTTTTGGTTTGAGGTGGGAAAGCACTAATTTTAGGAACGTGTAGCAAAAACTTACGCAAATTTAAATGTTAGAGAATGGTGAGAAAGCACTTTGTTTCTGCAGGGGGCGTTGTGTGTAATTTCATAACAAAATTAAGTTTTGTGTAATTCCATTTAGATATCCATGTTGTGTCAATTGTTTTTCTCTTCAGACTGAATACATTCCCCTTTCCTTGCACAGTTTCTGTTGTCTGGGTTGTTTTCTTTTTTTTGTTTTTTAATGAGTAAGTTGTAATTTCCATTTCACATACATGTCACTGTTGAAATGAGATTGAAGTTTAGGACCAAAAGAGAATACACATCATGTATGTATTAAAAGCCATCATCTCTTTTCAGGTTTATTTTCATTGATGACATACCAATTACCAACATTACAAACATGCTGGTTTTAGAGGTTGCTTTCCTTCCGGTTATTTTTACTTCTATAAGTTGTTTTTTAACTCTTTTTTTTTAACGGTCTTTGATGTTTTGCTCCATTAATTCATCAGACGCATCTGGGTTTGTTTTTTTTAGGAAGAAAGGGGAAGAAGCTGTCTGTCTTAACAGTAAATGGTGTCTTCAATGTAAATGGAACAAATTAAGAGAAGTGAAAGTAAACGTCAGCATTTTTTGTCATGCAAGCAGAATTTTTGGCATGTGGTTTTGGATTTTGATCAATGAAAAAAAAATTGGCATATTTCCCATCCTTTTGTTCGAATCATCTTTTCACTTTTAGGGGTTCATTTTTTCCCCATTAACTTCATTATTTATTTATTGAAAAATAATCATTCAAAAAGAAGACTGAATGATATTGATTTATAGCGCAAACATGCATAGATATCCACACTCATACTCTCTCTCTTAACACGAAACACACTTTTTTTTTCTCCGTAGAATATTGTCTACTGTAAGTAAACCTGGCACTCCATCTTCGCCTATTACTCACCTCATTTCCCATCCCCTGTACCTTCCCTGCCGTCCGTTCTTCACATTTTTCTTTTCTTCTTCCTTTTTTTTGTGTGCTTTATTTTGTGGACAGTTGGTATGTCTGTTTTTGTTATTTCGTCTCTTGTATTTGTTTTGAGAAGGGGGGTGGGGTGGGATTTTTTGGCCTAGATTTGTACATAGATTTATAATCATGCAAGGTATGTAAATCATCCGTAGCCTGAATGTCATAAATTTCATTTGAATGGCCGTTATGTTACATCACAGTAATGTACTTGTACGTACGCAATTGTGCGTAATCACAGCGTTAACATGTCTTATGTTGTCTTTAGGTGTGTATGTTACCTACCTACGCTCAAAAGACTGTGACCGTGTATTATAGCGTTGTTGTTGTTGTATTTTAGGAGATGATGTTTAGAGTGTACATACATCATTCAGTGTATAGTTTGATTTTGATTGGAGACAGTGTCAGTTATGTAACCAGTATGTTTACCGTCTTTCGGGTTTTTTTCTTCTTCTTTTTTTCCACGTGTAAAGGTGATCAACGTCGTAGAGAGAGAAGATTGTTAACAGAACAAGATTTCATGACGTGTCTGTGTTGATCGGAGATACTTGGCTCAGGAGTTAGAGGTGTTGGGTTTGTTTGGGGGTTGTTGTTTTTTTAATTCAGTTTTGAAAGTTTGGGAGATTAGTAGTTTGAATACCAGCAGTGGGTCTTGGTTTCTCAGCTAGAGCTCCGAGGTTCACCAAAGGTGAGATTTTTTGCGTGCGCGACAGTTTTTACCCACCACTAAGGTAGCCACATTCTGACTTCAGGGATAACCTGATAGGTTGAAGATAAGGGATTTTGTGTGACTTCTTGTGCACAGATCATGGATAGGGGTTGATCTGTTTTAGATGCATACTGATGCCAAAGTGATCACAGCCTTTTGCAATCTGCGCCAGTAAGCAGTGGGGTGATGGGAACGGGAACGTATTCCTGAACAATGCAAATATACCGTGATTCAAGTTGTTGAAATAGATGTAAACTGTTATAGTACGGCTGCTAGAAAAAAAAAAGAAGGAATTCATGTGAGACCTGAACAGGTGAAGGGTTTTAGAGAAGTTGCCTTCTAGCCAATGTTGTAACCTTTAACTTCATACATTATGGGAAGAAAATAAAAATTGCTGTGAGATTCGACAGTTTAGCTACTGAAGGTTATGCATCTTAGAACAAAGAACAATTTGCCAAGACCGTTTCAAGCATACTAACCAGAAAGTTGTGCTTTATTTTCTGAGAAGGAAAAGAAAGGCCTAAAGTACATAAGTACAAATCAGAAGAGTTTGCCATACAGCCGATTGAGAGGTAGATGGAAGTTACTTACTTATGAATATCTTTAAAACATTTTTTTCTTCAGCTAGAGCTTCAAGGTTGACCAATTATGAGATTTTTGTGTATGCAGCCAGTTTTACCCACCATTCAGGTAGCTGTATATCTGACTTCGGGAATATCTTAAGAATGGTCGAAAGGATTCATGCTATCGAGTTTTAACAGTAAAAGAAAACTTGGCTTAATAACATCTTCAAATATTTTTCAACTTTCATCCCTTCCAAGAGCCTATATCTGGATCTTAAAACATTTGATTCAGGTCCTAAATGGAAGCACTAGGAAAGTTTAATTCAGCTGGTATCTGTATCAAAAACTAAGTGTCTTGCTGTTTTCTTTTCTCTGTATGCCCTTGTTATTTTAAGTGTGCATTTTTATCCTACTCTTATTCATCCAAGTCTTGGTATGTTTGAGCCTTTAGAGTTGTCTTGGTATAACCCTTATTTGAGATCATGTAAAAAGAACAAATCAGATGTTTGTTTGCAAGTTCAAATTCATCAGACCATCAACAAAGAACAAATCGAACGTTTGTTTGCAAGTTCAAATTCATCAGGCTATCTAAATCACTGGCATCCATATACCGTGTGTTGAATGTCGCGTGTGTATGCCTTATAATTTTGATTATATGCAGCATATCAAACTTAGACGAGATGAAGTTTAAAGATTCTTAAAAAAGAAAAACCAAGATGATTGTGGCTCTTTTTACATAAGTACTTTCAACCAGTATTCCTTGTCAGTGTGTGTGTGTGTTTTTATCAGGTTTTGATGGTTTGGTATATATACATACATCACATGTCCTAACATATTGTACAGCTCCATTGCATTATAGCGGTAGTAAAAATCGGTTATGTGTCAGTTTGTCGTTTCCTTTTCCTTTTTTGTGAGGATGTGTTGAATGTGTGCAAACGCATGCAGAACATCTTGCACACACATTCAAACCTGTTCCGCTTTTTGGAACAGTAGTTTATGATCTGAAGTCTGTAGCTAGTACCAAAAGACTGCGCTGGTTTGGGCACGTTCAACGGAAAGCAGACCACCACATCATAAAAAGAGCAATGAACTTCATAGTGGATGGAAAGAGACCAAAGGGAAGACCTAGCAAGATCTGGGCTGCCTGTATTGCAGATGATCTTAGAGAAAGGGGCATAAATAAGGAGGAAGCTCAAAACAGAGAGATGGAGAAGGCTCATCAATGTCAAACTTCCCCTGGGAGAAACATGACAAAAAAGGAAGAAGAAGAGAAGGCCATTGTTTGCCGATGGGAATGGATGACAAAATTGACAAAACCACAAACACACAGGGACTGAATCATTCTGTCACATCTTTTAAGAGTTGGCAATCCACACAGCGAAGTAACAGCGCAAGCCACTCATCACAAGAGTCCCTGCACAGCTGCTTGGTCACTTAGGTGATGTTCAGTGACACCTAGTGGTACGGGATAGCTCAGTGGACAGAACACTCGCTTTCCCCAAGCCAATGTAAAGCAGCATCGAGCGTGGTTATCAAGTGGATGGGTGACCATTTGTGCGCTTTGGCTTCAGTACAGTCCCCCAGTTCACCCAGCTGTAAATGGGTACCTGCCCTTTTTAGGGTCAGGGAAGGTAGAGCAGCGAGGGAGAGGAGATGGGCACCGCCCTCAGTATGCTAGTCCCTGAAGAAGCTGAGGTCTCTGACATCTCGCTCCTCTACAACCACATAGGTTATGGGACACCTTTACCTTTTAACTTTAAAAAAATTTTTTAGTGATGCTTGTTCTGATCATAAGACAGGACACTATCTGCAGAGTTGTGTACTGATGGCACTAGCTTCTTAATCAGAGAGCTAGATTCATTCTTGAGTTCTGACCTTACGGTTGGCTGGGGCATTGATACAAGAAATGACAGAAGAGTTGGTTTTTGCACAGGTTGTTGCACAGTGTTGATTAGAGATTTAAATTTCAACAAGCTGACAGCCCTGATATGGCCTCTGTGGTTAGTGGGGCTATGAACAAGAAGATTGGATTGGAGTTGTGACCATCATCATTGCCCTACAACAACCGTGTCCTCCATAGATGTACAATCTCTAAAGACTGACATAAGCATGCCATGCACATGGTAGAGGTGAAGAAACCATTAACTGTAGTGTAGACTCATAAAGGTGAAAGCTTGAAGGCCATGAAAACTGATTTTTTTCCCCTTTATCTCCTGATAATTGTTGACAATGATGGTGATAATTGTTGAGATTTACTATGGACTGCGGTTTTGTTTGATGTCAGTCCTGTGTACTCTTGAGCTTTCCTTTTATTAACGTTTTATTTCCTAGCACTGACCCAGGTCCAAGAGATACAGATACCTGCAGTGTTCAGGCCATGTGGGTTGTGACCAATATTTTGCAGTGGCCTCCTAGTCGTTTCACTGAGACCCTATAGCATTCTTAGCTCAAAATGGGACTCTAAAAAATCCACAGCATACACAAAGGTTTAATAGTAATAGAACCCAAATTCTTGCTGTTGTCAAGTCTAAACATTGTTTCCAGGTGAAGAATACTCAAAGAGAATGTCATTCTAAAGATGTCTGGTTGGGTTTAGTCACAAACCATGGCCCACATGGACCATCATTCCCAACTCACTTATGGTTTTATTACAATCCACACTAAGAACAGAGTTCAGTTGAGAATTAGTATGCTAGGATTTGTCTCAGACTCTCCTCTGTCCTGCCAGGATCAAGTATGGAAAACTAGCAATGTCTGCTGATTTCAGTTTGAAAACCTCACTGGTTTTTCTGACTAAAGGGACTAGGCTCCCACATCATATGGCTGGGACATTCAGAGCAAAACATCTCAGATGGTGACGGCATTTCCACGAGTTTACCATGCCCTGGCCTAATCTGGCATTTAAAAAAAATTGCTACGAGATGAACAGTCTGGACTCATTAGCCTTGACTGACATGAGCAGTTTAGGGAAAGGAGTGTAACTCCAAGCTCTTGGGTTCAAAATGTAATACCCAGGATTTAATAATGTTCCAGATCCAGCGTCATTGTCCCAGCCTTGAGGAAAGAACTCACTGTATTGTGAAAATTCAAAGTGAACAAAAATACAAAACAGGGTGTGCACACTTGGTCATTAACACAAGGGGATGTAAGAGCAATAGTCACATTCCCACAGGAAATGTATACATTGCCTTAACAAAGACCATAATCAGAAATCTTGCTATCTGCAGCCATGGGCATGGTACAAATGACCAGGATTTGGAAAACCAAACAGATCTGCTTTCCATCAGAACTGTTAAAACCACGTCATTTTCCCTTCTCCTGTATGACTGAAAACTGGATCTTGACTGCAGAGCTGGAAAAGAAAATCCAAGGCTTTGAAAGAAAATCCTTCAATAGACCTCTACACACCTCCTGGCAGGACCACAGATCCAAAGGGTCAGAGTGGCCAGAGGTGATCTTGAAGGCTGGGTCACAGGACCCCCTCCAGGCTGTTGTAAAGAGGAGGAGTCTGGTGTGGTTTGGTCATGTCTCACGGCACAGCTCTCCTGTCAAGACTATCCCTGCAAGGGACACCAAGGGAGGAAGAAGCTGGAGCAGACTGAAAAGGAATTGGACTGAGACTATAAAAAAAAAGAAAAAGAAAAAAAGACCGACCTTGAAATGGCAGTGCTGCACATTTTTGGTAATAGGCCTACTGTAGGTCTAGTGTCCAACATCTTTACTAATGTTCGAATGCTGGCCTTTCCTAAACACCTTGGACTCGCCTCCTCTTTCTATTTTCCAACTGGAAACTAAAGAAGGAAGGTGGTGTAGACATTCACCTGCCTTAAAAGTAAACCCTGAGGGTCTAGGTTCGATTCCCGGCCTTGCCTTTTCTTCCCAGTTTGTTTGGGTAATCGAACTGAATGTCACATCTTTCTGAGGAGACTCAAAACCAGTCTGACCCATGTGCTTGCAGACTTGTGCTTGTGAAAAAGAACCCACGACAATCAAAATTCAAAAAGAGCAGGGAAGTACCCCCCCCCCCCCCCCCCCCCCCATGTCTTGGCAACATTTGTATGTTCACTTCCCAACTGTATCCCGAAGTTGGATTGCGGCTACCTTAATGGTAAAGGGGGAAGGGGGGGGGGGGGGGGGGGGGGCGCGGTTTCATACGCTAAAATCTCACAATTGGAGAACCTCAGAGCAACAGCCGAGGAACGAAAAAAAAGCTCCCCCTATAAGCCAAACCCAACTCACTGTATTAGGCCCTACTGGTTCAGTGTTGTTTATACAGCTGTTGAGAGTCCAGTGACTGGCATGATGACGATATTTTCATTGAAAATTTGCCTCTGCAACTTGAAGAGCGTCCTATTTCATTATGTTACATCAGGTGATCCATTACTTGAGAGAGAGAGGGGGGAGGGGGTCAAGGTCAGTAACAACAGACGTAGTATTTAGCCCCCTTGTTTTGCAGTAAACTGCTCTGCCATTGGTCGAATTGTCTTCTGATCCGGGTTCTCTCCGCCTTTGGTCTTTCTTCGCATCAGACTGTTCGCTGTAGGCCTAGGCCAAGTTGGTCCGAAAATATGTCTGGTTACAATAGAGGTGGTGGTAGGTTTGGTGATGATTATGGAGAAGAATCCTCCGATGAAATGTTCGTGCCCGCTCGAGACTGTGGGAAAATCATTGGTACCTTGAAATTGTTCTCCTGTGTTGAATGAGGACCACGTGTGAATCACGCAGAAATCATGTCTGCCGTTGGCAGACATGAGACTCGTGTGTGCTTTTCACGTTCTCCTTAAATTATTGAAGTTGTTAATCTTTTTAGAGGTGTGGTATAAGACCGACAGTGAGATCTATATGGCGAAATCACTTTTATTGAACTCGACAGCATGCCATTTGCGAGAGATCGAAAAATAACGATCGAAATGTTTTTAGCTGCTCTGGGATCAAGATGATACATGAATAAGATTTGTCGTTTAGCCTATAGCTTGCTGTCGAAGCCATGAATGATCGCAAGGTCAGTTTTGCAGTCATCTTTATTTAGAAGTATCTAGCAGTACTAGTTATGGTATGACAGAGTTTGATGTGAGCCATTCAAGAAAATGATTAGTCACCTATGCTTTTTGTTTTTTGCACGTCGCACATTTAGCATGTAATTATGCTTGGGGGATCCCCGAGTCTGTGGTCTCCATATGCATTTTTGTACAATTATTATAGTTCCTTAAAGTATCAGAGTTGTGTATGATGTATGAAGTGTCAACATTATGAATTAATACCAGCGTGATACCTCTTGGAATTTGGCCCTATTGAGGTGAAGGCCTCATTGCCAGAAACTAGTAGGCCTATGGTTGTAAAACTAAAAGAGACAAAGAATGGTAGATCTATAATCAACCTAGTACTGGGAAAACTAAAAGTCACATCAGATCTATCATCAACCTGGTACTGGGAAAACTAAAAGTCACTTCACCATCCATTCTATCACACCCTTCTGTGCTTCAAGATTGTAGATAGCCATTTAACATTACAAGTAAATTCTTTTGTAGAAATGAGCTATAAATTAAACACAAAAGCACAAGAAGGAAGATATGATTTAAGATGTTCACCTGCCTAACAAGTAAACCATGAGGTTCTGGGTTTGATTCCCAGCCTTGCCTTTTCTTTCCAATTTGACAAAAACTGAAAAGCTTACTGTCAAAATCCTTTGGATGCTCAAGACCCAAAATTTTTTTTTAATAAACTGAGGCCCTGTGTGCAACCCATTCCAGCGTTCAGAAGAGTAGGCCAAATATATTATTTTAATCCCACCCATGAGGAGAGTCAGTAGCCCCTTTTATTTTATTTTATATCTGTGCAAGCGTTGAGGTGCTATTCATTTCAGTACCTTTGTATTACAAATCTTTTTTTTTTGCACTTATGGGTTAAGTGAAACTATTATTTATAATAAGCTGCTGTAAGAATTGACAGAAATTGTCTAAATAGGTGGGAACATAAATTTTTTTCTAGAGAAAGAGGAAGAAAATCCCCCTCCACACACACAGTTATGGGAAACAGTTTATCAGGTAATAAAAGGCCAACACACAGTCTGACAGTATGAAGAAAGGAAAATTGCAGGCAGCAAACCGTGTAAACTCACATTGCTGTTGATAATGATAGTTGGCTTGAAATTGTTATTAATGTAAAGTATCTCCCTTCTCACTCTCCTCGACTTATCTGCAGCCTTCGACACTATAGACCACTCAATTCTTCTCTACCGTCTCCAAAACATGTTTGGTTTTAAAGACACAGCCCTCCCCTGGTTCAGTTCATACCTTACAGACCGATTCCACACAGTTACAGTAAATAAGATTCAATCAACACCTGCCAAACTGGAATGTGGAGTCCCACAGGGATCAGTTCTCGGCCCTGTTCTTTACACTCTCTTCACTGCTCCACTTTCACATATAATAAACCGTCATCAAGTCGGCCATCATTATATGCAGCCGACTCTCGGATTCTTAGCAGTGGAACTCCTGAAAATCTGCCTTCTCTCTTGACAAATATGTCCTACTGCCTTCAAGATATCCAAAATTGGATGATACATACCAAGTTACAGCTAAATGCAGATAAAACCGAAGCCATGCTTGTATGGACCAAACACAAACTTTTTTCAATCACAACAGCTTCAATAGAATTCTGCAATACATCTGTCCCTCTAACCACTGCAGTGAAATATCTACAATATCTAGGGGTAGTTACCTATAACACACTCTCCATGCAAAAATTCATCACCCAGACCTGTCAGTCGTGCTACTATCAATTATGGCGCATTAGTGCATTTCAAAAGTATCTGTCCACTGATGCAACATCCAAACTTGTCACGTCTCTCATTCTCTCACGTCTGGACTATTGCAGTTCTCTTCTGGCTGGTCTGCCGGCATCAACTATCCACCCTCTTCAACATATACAAAACTCTGCAGCTCGACTAGTCCTCAGAAAGAAAAAAATCTGAGCACATCACTCCTCTCTTGCGATCTCTCCACTGGCTGCCTTTGCCACAGAGTAAACTATAAGATCTGTACCCTCTGTTACAAATGTCACCACAAAACGGCACCTTCCTACCTCTGTGAATGTCTTCACCTGTACACTCCTCATTCCCTTTGCTCTGCTGCAGATACCTTGTGCTTTAGAATACCTAGATTCAACCAGTCCACCGTTAGTCGTCGCTCTTTCTCTGTTTCTGGTCCATCGATCTGGAATGACCTCCCTCTCTCTCTTCGCCAAAAGCCTACTTATCATCATCATCATCATCATCATCATCATCAACCATTACACCCAGTGGTGTGTAGGGCAGCAACAAAGCGATTCCACTCCTGCCTATCCTGGGCTAACCTAATCACTGATCTCCAAGAGTGCTGCATGGCCTTCATCTCACTTTCTACAGTCCTCCTCCACGTTGCTTTTGGTCTTCCTTTCTTTCTCCTTCCTTCTGGGGTCCAGTGCAAAGCCTACTTATGATGCTTTTAAATCCAGCCTCAAGACATTTATTTCAAACGTAAGATTCTCTCCTCTTGTTTCATTTCATTTTTGTCCCTGTCAACAACCAAACCCCCTATCACCCTTCCAGAGTGTACAACCTTTGTGTGTGTGTGTGCGTGCACGTGTGTGTTTACATTTGAATTTGTAAAAACTATTAATTGTAACTGACTGCATGTGAAAGACTAGGATGAATGAAAGCACTTTAATTTGTTTTTTTGCAAGATATAGTGCTGTATAAATTCCATGTATTATTAATTTATTATTATTACCTTGAGCTCAAGGCATAATCTATAGAGGAGTGCTCAGTTAATTTTTTTTTTTTTATCCCCTTCTAAATATATTAAGTGCTGCAAATACATTTTACAATTCTAATTTGGCACTTTACATCTTAACTCTGTCATCCAGTTTCAAAATAATGGGCAAACATTTAAGGGGAAGATTATGATCAACATTTATTGAAAAGTCATTTTCATGCATAAGAAAAATTGTGCTTACATTTTCATTGTAGATTGATTGTATCAGTGCATCATTGTATGCCATTTGCCATTGCCAGTGTTATTTAGTGAATGTGTGATTGTTCCTGTTAACTTCTATAGTGTAGAAATCAGATATGCCATGATAACACTTTATAGTTGAATTTTATTGTCTTTTCATGTGTCTGTTGTATTCTTATGTGATACACATACAGTAGAAGAAGGCCAAAAAATTGTACTATTTGGAGATTAATCAAAATTTATTTGGAGATAAAATGAGTTTTCAAGGGGAGCCTAGTACTGTAGTAAGTCTTCGTTTGAGTGGCATGACTTTTATTTTGTAAGACATTATGGTAATCTTAAGTTCCATAAAAATATTAAAATGGATGTGACTGGCACACATTTATGATTTAAAGTATTTCTCTCTCTCTCTCATACACACACACACACACACACACACACACACACACACACACACACACATGTTGAAAATTACGGACCAAAGGGGGAAAAAGTCTGAAGTTAAAAATCATGGACAAAATGGCTTCCAATGATCATGGAGAAAGTTTCTCACATGAAATGTTTTCATTATTTATAGTTTAAAAAAAAAAAAGTACAAAAAGGTGTGTGCTACTACAGTACTACTACTAGCTTCTGGTAGTCTATGGATGTTTCTGACGAGATTTTCAGCAGTTAAATAAGCCTAAAGTTTCTAGTTTATATTAAACTCGGCATCTTTGAAGAGAACTTTGCTTTTGTGGTGTCAGGAAGTTTTAGTTTGTACTCACTAGGCGTGTGTGAGGGTGAGTAACAGATTAAAAGCTTATTGTTTACTGTCTAGGACTTGATGAATGTTATGTGAACTCTCAGGTTCAAGCTGGCCTTTTAGTCACCCAGATTGCTGGCATCATTTTTCAGGTCGTGGAGGCAGCAAGATTCGTGAGCTCCAAGACCAGAGCGGGTGCAGGATCAAAGTAAGTTGTCCGTCTTTGACATGATATTATTGGTATTAAGTATGAAAACAGAATTTAATGCTGCAGTAGAATAAATGCTGCCTCACTTTGTTGTGACACACTATTGTTGCTGTGAGTGTGAGCCTCTTTCAGGCTTGTCCTGCCAGCCTCCCAGAGTTAGTTAATTGTTCATAGAGGTTGTAGTGTTGATAAAAATGTATTATTGACAGGCCACTTTAAACTAGTGTTATGTAGAACAAACCCCAGCTGCACTGCTAATGGATAGCTTAGTTGTTCAGTCGTGCCTGGTCTTATCCAACATGCATGAGTTCATTTATGAAACCGTGACTGACAACATGATAGGTTAATTGTGTGATCACCTCTCCTGAATGGTGACTTGTCACTGCATTGCCTACACAACAGTTCCACAACGACTGTTTAAATTTTGAAGACATTCTGTTAACTAGCTTCAGATTTGAGAAACAGTGAAGAAATCAAGGCATAGTAAGTTAGCAGTTCAGATCATAATAGAGTCTAAGGACAAAAGGCCGCTGAATTGGAGACAGTTTTATGTATTGTATGATTCATTTAGGTTGAGGATAGGGAAAAGTATGCTTTGGACTTAAGTTGAGAGTATTTGATAAGCTTTTATCAATGCTTCCTTTCATAATGTATGATTGTACATCCTGGTTTCTAACTCGTGATGAGGGCTGTTTTGGTGAAGCAGTTGAACACTTAACCAGTTACATTTGTAAAGTGCATAACTTAATTTTGAGGTCCCCCTCTCTCCATTGACTCCTGAGGACACTTAACTCTGGTTAGGAGCTGACCAGAGCCCATAAAACTTCACAAATATTTATCCTTGTGTTGGGATTTAAACTTGGACTTTTGAGCATACTGCAACTATGCTAATCATCATGCATTATTGGTAAAACAAATATTCTACACAGCAGATATCAATCTTCAATTCACCGTGCTTTATTGGTGAAATAAATAAACTTCACAACAAATATCAGTCTTCAAAGGATTTGATTGTTTTGAATGGTATAGGTGTGCCGTGATGACGAAGGAGACGGCACCAGGCGTGTGGAACTGAGCGGCGCAGATGATGCCATCGACAGGGCCAAAGATCTCATCGGTCAGCTTTTGGAAGCCGGCGATGACAGGGGACCTCCCCGACAACAGTCCTATGGTAGGTGTAAAGCTTTGGGGAGTGAGCAGTAAGTGTGTGTGTGTGTGTCTGCGCATTGCATTGTTCAGCTCCTCATGTGAGAGTCAAATGAATATAGTGGCAGGCTGAATCGGTTTAAAGGAATTTTCAAAAATAAATTCTTGAAAACAGGCATATCAACATTTCAGTTTTGTTCATTTTACCTTGTTGATGAACAAATTTGTGGACAGCAGAAGTAAGCTGCCTGTTAATTTTTTAAAATAAAATTTGAAGTACCAGAAAGGTATAGTTGCACCAGGCTTACCAGTCACATGCATGTTTACAAGGAACCGGCTCTAAACACTCGTCATTTGTTCATTTGCCCAAACAGGCTAAGGAGATGAATTCAGTTTTAGACAAATGAATGTTTTCTTTGCCTCACTGTATTGCAGTTTCACGAGGCATGATGGAGAAGTTGTGTTGCTTTGAGTTGACAGACCCGTCTAATGATGCGATTGTTAACTCTCTGCTGCAGTGAGAGCAATGATTTACTTTAGGTTATGTTATTGAGATTTGGGCATAATGCTAAGGTCTGAATGTTTGTGGGAGATGAAAAATGTGTTCTACTGAAGTCAGAAATTGTTTCTTTGAAGTGTTAGTTTAGTGAGTAGCCCTGTAAAAGGCGCTTTGTGAAGCATGACAAAGGTTTGATTGTTTTAAAGATTTTTTTTAGTAATACTCATCATCATCATTAACCATTACACCCAATGGTGTGTAGGGCAGCAACAAAGCGCTTCCACTCCTGTCTATCCTGGGCTAACCTAGTCACTGATATACTTGAGTCACCCTATGAAAACTTTTTTTGATACTGACAGGCTGGTACCATTGACTTTAACACTTCTACTACCGAGTTCCGTTTCTCTTACTTACCACTGTATACCAAGTATTTTCTGCAGTGTCTTTCAGTTTCACACCTACTGACTTTAAAAAATAATAAAAAATCGAAATAAAGACAGATCTACATGAAACTTTCTGTACTTGTTAAGTTGTGAATAAAAATCCAATATTTCTTCGTTTGACTCTTGTGTGACTTGTTGTTGTGGAATGCTGATGGCGATGATGTTGCGGTTGTTGGCTACGGTGGTTATGCAATAATTTAAAAAATATGACTATTTCAAGAGGTAAAGAATTGTAAAGATGAAGTAAAATAAAATCAAACATGCAAAATAAGTAATAATGTTCAGATAATATTAGAATAACATGCAATCACACTCACAAACAAGCATACAGGCTGACGAACAAACAGCCATTGAAATCAGGTCACGGTTTGTTCCAATTTTATTTTGCACTTCGTCAGTGAAAAACAGAAAAAAACCATCATACTACCCACGAGTCACTAGCATCATTTTGCAAGTTTCTGGAGCCACAATTTTCACGAAATTCTTTCATTTTAAGCCAGTCACAGTCATATGCCCCCCCTTGTCAGTCCACATAAGTTCAGATTCTGCCATTATTTTCACAGAAAATCCTCCAAAAAGTTCGTTGAAGCAGTCGCCATATTGATGCAGCTCCCTCCAAAAATCTTACTTGATGACATCTCCGTAAAATCGAAAAAATCGGCACAAAAATCGATCAACTGACGCGAAAATTGCAAATGGCGGCAGCTACACTATCTGGGAGCTCACTGCGCATGCCTAAAGTGATAAGGGGTGTGAGACCATGGTATATAAATAGCGCAAAGGGAGACACCCGGTGTCCCCAGGTATTCGGCTTCGCGGATCAAGTAGTAAGAGGGCGGGTCAACCCGCTGACGGTAGTAGGAGAGTTAATGATAAGGTGGAGTGGACAGTTGAAAGAAATAAAAATAGTGAAATTAACAGTTACGCCCTGGGAACTTAGGAGTTATGTGGGACAGACACAGGTGGACAGACAGACGTAAACAGAGACTAGAGAGTATCTTTCATCGATAGATCTAAAAAAGAATATCTAAAATGATTGGGAGGAGAGAGAGAGCGAGATAATTTTTGAAAAGTGGAACTGGCTACCACATTTTCTAAATATTGTCTGTGACATCTGATTGCACAACACAACATGCATTACTCGGCGTTCTGTGCATCTTGTCATGGCATAGAAATACAACACTTGCTTGAAACTGCACCTGTAGTTTAACATCTTCCTACAAGCAACACACTGGCACATCTGAGACTGCTATGTTTTTACAGTTACAAGGTACTTCTGATTATAAGGTGCATTGATGAGTCGACCAACTGCCAAACATAACATGGTAAACCCCTTTGGGGTTACCATCTTCTTCTTCCTTTTTTGTCATGTTTCTCCCAGGGGAGGTTTGACATTGATGAGCTTTGAGCTTCCTCCTTATATATGCCCCTTTCTCTAAGATCATCTGCAATACAGGCAGCCCAGGTCTTGCTAGGTCTTCCCTTTGGTCTCTTTCCATCCACTACAAAGTTCATTGCTCTTTTTATGATGTGGTGGTCTGCTTTCCGTTGAACGTGCCCAAACCAGCGCAGTCTATTGCCCCACACCTTCATTAACAATGTGGACTTCAGTCTGTGAGAACTGTAAAATGTCAGCTTCAGAAAGTGTTGACAGATTGTCTTTCTGCTGCTCTTGCACTGCTCTCTATCATATTCTTTAATCTGTGCTCTGGGACACCACCACAGAATTTATCAAAAACTTTTCAGTTTCAGCTTGTTTCCCCATCTTGTTTCAGAAGCTGCTTCTGTAGCATAAGTGATTTTTTTTCCTTGCACCTCACCCTTGGGCAAATGAATGCTTTTTTCAGATCAGCATTGGTATCATCCTCTGAAATGTTACAAATAATACATAAATAAATAAATGCAGTATGAGTTTGTGAACCGATTGACAAAGTGTGTGTGTGTTCAATATTTTAATTTTATTCTTTTATTTTTGAGGATAATGGAATAAGCACTCGTGCTTTTAAACATTTTTTTTAAACATCCAGTCATCATGTGTATGCAGTTTTATCAAATTTGTTAAGTGTGTGTTTGTGTGGACAATCTGCTGACTACTGAGTCTACTGTAGATAGAGAATGAATGTTTTGAGGTTTGTTTTGTTTGTTTTTTTAAGTTTTGCTTTATTTACATGTACTGTCATTCTTTTATGTGTATCATAATGCAACTACAAAGCAATCAATGATGCATCAGTCTGAACTGTGCGCAGTCAGTACTTAATGTTAATGTCTAACACTCTTTAGTCTAAGCGCTAAAAACTGTAATTTTGTGAGTGTCTTAAATTAATCACACACACAAGCACGCACACACACATGCACACACACACACATGCACGCATGCGCGCCCACACACACGCACACATTCCCATCGGATCAACTGAGTTTGCTGCAGACGACTTTTCCCGAATGACGGCGAGCCACTTCCGGTAGTAAAATAAAAAAATTTAAATACTAAATGAGATCAGACTTGTGTCCAAAAAATTAGATAAGTACTAAAAGTATTATTCTAGCCATTGCAATGCATTCTGAACTGCATACTTTTAAAGAAATAACTTTATTTTGATCAAAGCGATCGAGTCCTTGACTTGCTGTTCAATATGACCCGCTGAAATGTTTGCACACTAATCAAAATAGAAACAAAATAATCATAAAATCGTCAAACTACTTAGAATCAACGTAGAAATGACTTAGTAACAATTATTTAAGTCTAAAATGGATTACTTATCGAGTAGTGGCCGCAGTTTCGTCAAATTCATCACATCGGTTTCATCATCGCTTGAAGCCATAGCTGAAGTTCGCTCTGTGTAGAATTGGCCTATCAGAGGTGTTAAGTAAAGTCAGGGGGCCTTCTCCCTGAGCCTCCTTTTGCCTAAAGGTGGTTGTCTTCTTGTAGCTGATTGGCTAAGCTTTCGATTGTTACCCTGCATGCTTGGTATTGTTCAAAGAATGATAACAAAGTATTTATTTGAAAATTTTAAATGCATTGTTCGGTGACGTAAATTTTATTGCTTTAAGGTCGTAACCCATCAAAATAAAGTATAAATTTTCAGCTTTCTATTTGTTATCATTAATAATGTTTTGGTGGCTATAAGAGTGAGCCCTTCCGATATTTCTACAACACTGAAATTTCACGGATCGCGGAGAACTGCCATTTTTCGCAGTTTTCGACTTTGCACTACATTCATACCTCCATTCATACAATAAAATCAGAACAATGTAATGAAAGATCAATCAATTCTCTTTATTCACATATGCATAAAAATCATAATGATGCAGTAGAAGTCGAGTTAAAAGCGTTTGAAGACAGTAACTGAATCGCATTTTCCTAGGGTGCGTAGTAAGAGTTGCACGGTGCTGCCGCTACCTACTTATGGGAAAGTTGACTCGCATTTCATTGAGTTTGTCCTGAATTTTTAGGCTTCTTTACCACCTCTCAGCAATCCCTTCCTAGTTCCATCTGTAGTAGGGTTATTACATTGTTCCACCATATGTTAGCACCTCTGCCTTGTGGATCAGGTATTTTAGATCAGACGATACAGCATGGTTACATGTGCAGTATGCATTTAGCACATGTGAAAGAACTTGTAGCAACAAAAGAATTGACTGAAGCTTCTATATATAGAACAATCTAGTCATAGGGTAAAGAAATGCTCACACAGGAAAAAATAAAGCTTTTAAAAAAGAAAAAAAAAAGGTGGCTTTTCTTTTGCTGCAATGTGCCTCTCTCCCTGGGGAGAGAAACCTGCCATGCATGAAAGAGGTGTAGAGTGCTACGGATATTTCTTTGATGTGTATGTAAATTGCCACAAAGAACTTAAGCTCACAACAAACTCCTGCTTTACTGATTCAACTTACACGTGCACAAACCTTGTTTGTCAGGGCATAGATTCATGAAATGGGTATTTTCTTAAAAGGAAATATCCCCCCCCCCCCTTTCCTCTCAACTATGAAAGGCAACATAGTAAAAAAGAAATTCTTAGAATCAGGTGAAAGCCCATTATTTATTTTCTCCCTTTCTGGCTGAAGTGTATCTGTTTGCATGTAGTTCTATGAAAAGATAAGTTTGTGTGACCTTGACTAAAGACACATGCACACGCGTTAGTTTATCCAGCTCTTGCCTTCTTGTTGAATTGGTGACAAATGGGTGGTTTAATTCAGTTAGTCTTGACCCGTATGTATGGCTTTTTCTTGTCGTGATCCCAGCTGCTTTAACATGCGTTTCTCTGTTTTAGGTGGCGGTGGCGGCGGCGGTGGTAGCAGTGGTGGCAGTGCCGGCAGTTCCAAAGACGTCATCCAGGTAGACTCCAGCTTTGTTGGCAGAATAATCGGTAAGTGTTAATTCTTTTTTGTGTGTTTTGTTTTGTTCGAAAAGGCTGTTCACCTGCCTAACGAGTAAACCATGAGGTTCTGGGTTCGATTCCCAGCCTCAAACTGAATGTCACAGTCCTTGGATGAGACTGTAAATCGAGGCCCCATGTGCGTATGCACACAGAACATCTTGAGCACACATTTGAAACCCATTCTGCCTTTCGGAAGAGTAGGCCATTTCGTGCCTGTAGGAACGGATGACAAAATTAAAAAAAATAATGCACACAGGTGTTGTGTTCAGACACCATCCGCCAAGTCAGAATGCGGCTACCCAAGTTGTGGGGTGGGGTGGGGTGATGGTTGCACACGCCAAAATCTCATCTTTGATGATGAACCTTGGAACTCTAGCCAAGGAACGAAAGATTTATCTTTTTAAAAACCGTTTTTATTCTGTTTTATCATGTTGTATATTGTTATATGTCATGAAATATAGTTTTCGTTATGTAGGGGAAAAAAGCAGTGAGAAATATTCACAAAAAATGTTCACAAAAAAGAGAAGGGAAAAATGATAGACTAAACATGAGTGGAAAAAAAGGAAAGAAAATAAAACCCAATCACATATATACACTCGCACACTAATAAGTAAAGGATAGAAAGAGAAGAAGGGCGAGACAGACAGCCGACAGACAGACAGAGGTCACAAAAGAGATAGTATGTTTTACATGGGTTATTATACATTTTTCTATGAAGGTTCTAAATTATATAATTATAGACGAAAGAAGAATTTGTTGTTTGAAAAAAACCACAAAAATCAACTAGTCTTTTTGTTATTGTGAGTTCTTGATTCCCAACAGTGTGCTGAAATTTTGTTATATTTTTGTTTGTTTGAAGAAATGGAAAGGGATATGTAATTCTCCTTTGAATGCCTTGTCAGAGGCTGAAGTAGTCTTGTCAGAATGTACTTTTTCATCAGTGTATTATGCCCATATATTTTCTTAGAGGTAAAAAAAATTTTTTTTTACAAACACCATTGCTTTTCAATTTTATTCTGTTGTTTTTTGTCCTAACAGGTTTATTGATTACTGTTTGAGAGTTTAATAAGATGTTCTGTTTCTCTTAATGTTCATAATCATAATCCAACAGATGTTTTGCTTTAAAAAATCACAAATGATAAAATATAAGTCATAGAGATGAAAAAAACGTTTGTGACAGATAAAAGAAGGATCTCAGTATTATCAGTCTCTCTAGCTCACACACATACTTTTGTATGCATGTATAATTGTGCTTGCACAGCATTTATTCTTGGCTGCAGCATCCACATTTTTTTATCAGTTCGGTGCCAAAAAAATTCCAGCAGTGCGTTCCATCAGAGACAAAAAAAAGTACAAGAATGCCACATCGTTAAACAGTGAATGTGCCTTTACAGCTGCTGTGTGTGCAAGTTTTTACAAGCCAAGTGTTATTCCTGTCAATGTTTCTGACTGGCTGAGAGCTTCAGCTCTGACCAATCACCATTTTCCTTTGTTCTGCCTTTCTCTCATTAAAAAAAAAAGAAAAGAGCAAAACTTTAGGGACATGTAGGTGGCATAAAGAGTGCCAGAGTTTTAAATCTGGCCATTGGAAAGATATGTTCAATACATTATCTAAAATAATTGTTTAATATGGGATTCAATATGGAATCAGATATTTTGGTGTCAACCGATAGGTTGATTGTAGCTTTTGTGGCAAAGTTTCTGTATGAAATGATAGTATTGCTGTAGCTGGAATGTTAGCCAAGGTTACTGTTTGGAAAAGAGGATGTGGGTGATAAGGTTACCTCTCATTTTTTTGTTCAATGTGGGCAGGTGGCTTTCAGGTTAGCTTTTTTATAGTAAGTTTGAGTGAATTTGTAATAGGGAATGCAGTCTTGTAAAGAATGAATTTACAACCTAAAGCCAGTCATAAATTTATGCGTGAGGACTAATTATGAAGTTGTGAGTTTGGAATAACTTGCTCTTCACCCACTAACACCACTCTTCCCCCTTCCTGTGAAGTGTGTGTGTGTTTTTAAAAAAAGAAAAACAGGAGAAAACTTGTAACAAAACCCATGACAAGAGGAAAATTGTTCCTGGGAAAATTATGTAGAAAGCTCACTCTCACAGGAAAAGAAGCACACGTTTAAACAAGTTGGGAGGTGAAGAAAAGGTGGGTCTCCTCTTGTAGTGACATGCTCTCTCTGGGGGAGAGCTGCTAAAATTTTGCACTGAAAAATCTGCTGCGACTGAAAGTGGTGTACAGTATTGTTCAATACAGTACACCTTTCCCATTTTTTGTTTTTAAACGAAGGTTGTTGAGGGTGAGAGACGGGAACGGTGTTTTTCAATTTTCCTTTATGTTCCTTGGCTAGAGGTCCGATTCCCAATTCCGACTTTGGGGATACAGTTGGGAGGGAATTGAACCTATCAAATTTGCCAGGACTCTTTGGAGATGCCTCCTTGCTTTTTTAAGTTTCAAAGTGTAGCGAGTTCTTTTAATGTGTACAAGTCTTGTCTGTAAGCACACGTCTTGACTGGTTTAGAGTCTCCTCTGAAAGACTGGACATTGTTTGATTTTCTTGTCAAACTGGGAAGAAAGGAGAAGGCAGAGAATCATTCCAAAACCTTGTAGTTTCCTCGTTAGGCAGGTGAATGTCTAAACCATCCTGCCACCTTCCTTATTGCCTAATTTTATATAATTTAGGGGACACATGTGTTTAGATAAACTACGGCCCTGAAGTCGGAATGTGGCTACCTTCATGGTGGGCAGAATAGGTTGTATATGCAAAATCTCACCATGGGTGAACCTCGGAGCTCTAACTGAGGAAGGAAGAAAAACAAAGAGAAAAAAATACTAAATACATTGTTTATTGCTATTTGATTGATTGTTTATTGGTATTTGATTATGATGTGGTTTTCTGTTTCTCCTCTACAGGCAAGGGTGGCTCTCGCGTTCGGGAACTGCAGGATGATACAGGATGCCGCATCAATGTAAGTCTGATCAGCCTCTTCTTTTTCCTGTTGCATATCAACATTGTGGTTTTCTGATACATTTTTGTAGTTTTGAATTTTTCCTTAAGGAGAGAGGAGTAGAGGGAAGTTCAGAATAAGAAAGAGTTTTTTTCTTTTCTGGAGTTACAAAAAAAAAAGAATACTACCAGTCTTGAGTGGAAAAAACAGTTGTAGGATTGTTTTATTTAAAAAAGTACTGTAACAGTAGTAGGTTTTAAGTGTGAATGGCTGCACATAAATTTGGTGGAGGGCTTAAAAACATCTGCAATGAGCATGAATGCGGCTTAATGTTTTTTGTACCATGAAACACTATAGTGTACCTGTTGCTGAGCTCCATTGGTTACCAAGATATGCTATCACATACCTCATCCTGAAAATTCGTAACGCACAAGTCAAAGGGTATGTGCAAAACTAAAGGATATTTTTGTATTCTAGATTGGCCTAGGAGTGCGCATGTACCATTAGACTGGCTGTGAAAGCCTTTGTCTCAGTACCATACCTGATGATGAATGGAACCAAGTTAGGCTCTATGCTCATCAAGGTGGTGTTTGTTGCAGCCATGTGTCAGTTTATGTGGCCAACTGATTCCACAGACACTGCATAGATGCATCTGTCCTTTTGTTATTTTTACAATTTAGAAAGTTATGCTATGTGCCTGCTTGTTTTTAGGTGTCCCGTAACGGCGGAAACAGTGGTCAGACAGATGTGGAGCTCATTGGGACCCGTTCTCAGATTCAGCGTGCCAAAGATGCCATCGATGACCTTGTGAATCAAGCCTACTGAGACCAGGTTTTTGGCGTCTTTTCTTTTCAATCGTCTTGGTTGATAAAGCAATCAAAGCAGTTCCCTGTTGCCGTTTCCTTCTTTTTTTTTTTATATAATTTTTTTCTCTTACTAGTTGTTTTCATGCAAACCTGTACGTTTGCTTGAAAAAAAAGCAGTGTGTCCAGCTGTTGTATCCAGTTTTGATGGTCAGTGAAATATGATGCACATTGTCTGCAATCATGATGAAAAAACGAAACAAAACAGGCTTACTCTGTCAGTGCCATGCGTGTATTTTGAGGCACTGGAAAGAAAAAAAAATGTATTTGGTTCCAGGAATTTGGGGATCATATTGACTAGTAGTGTTGGGAGTAGCTGCAAAAGATGTACTGAGTTTGCTGCGCTTGACCAAGGCATTGCATTGCTCTGAGCAAATCTGTCCATGAAATTCTTTTTTCCTGCCTTATATCAGTGTCCAAAGAATTTTTTTTTTTAAACTTCCTTGCAGTTGGGTGCAGGTGACGATCAGCTACCTTTGGTGAAGAACTTTTTTTCCCGGAAATGTAAAAGTACAACTTACATTGCACAATTCAGTCGGCGTGTTGCTCAGAAATGGTGTGAGTTGAGGACTTTGGCAAGATTTGAATTTGACTGCTTGGTCCACGTGGAAATTTTACTCTATGACATTTTATCAGCCCACAGATCGGATCGTACGTTTTATACATAAATGGTTCCATGGTTCCTTGTTAAGAGGAAAAGTCGTACCGGTTTTAAACTCGCTGGGATTATTCGGGTCGCCTCCTATTCGGTTAACAGTATTTTGAGGGTCACTTTTAGGCAGAGCGCTTGTCAAATATTGTGATTGATATTGTGTGTGCATGTTGTATGCTTGAAGGTATATTCAACCGCTTCAGTAACCGGTGTGACAATGGTATTGAAGCATACGGATCTTTCTCGATTCTTCCACGCCCGCCCGATGACACAGTAGAAGAGTCGATACCAATTTGGGGAACGTAGCATATGCTGGAAGAGTTCTAGAGTATGCATTTTCGAACACGCATGTAACCATTGATGTTAAAGAGGAAGTATTTCTTGGTTAGTACTTGGTGCTTGTTGACATTTTGTCTTTGGGAGTTTCTTGCAAAAAACAAAACAAAAAAAAACCTTTGGTGATTTTCCTTTCGAACTTCTATCATCTGGCAAGGACAGTAAGGAAATGTGTTGATGTGCCTGTACATCAATACTAAACAAAAGTTATCAGTTTATGTTTGTTGTGTGTACCGGACCTGCATTCTGAAATCTGAATAAACAACAAAAGTTTTGTATCACATGCTGGTTTTGAGTTTTTGGCTGACTTGTGTAAACAAAGGTAAGTATTTTTGCTCTGAACATTTTGGTTGGTGTTGCAAAATTTGTTTAAAACCAAAGTAGAATATTTCTACAGAGCAGACAGATTAAAGAAAGAAAAATGTAGATGCGAAGGGGATGCTTTCCCTTACAAGGTAGTCTTTAGTGGTACATACTAAAATGCAACACCGTTCTCCCTCCACAACATAAAACGGCAACATGTCCAAAACTGCATACCTTGTCCTTTTATTATTCATGATCTTACACTTGTTCAACATTTGAGAACTTGGATGCAAATTTTCTACCCATCATTATCAGGTGAGGAGAAATCTTCCACTAACTCGCCAATCAAAAGTGACTTAAGAGAAAAAAAACACACAAACAAAAACCAAAGAAACCTCAACAATCTGTTGAAATGCATATGTACAACAAACAGGCCTATAGGGTAAGCAGTAGCCGCCTCCCACCCCTGGGCCTGTTTTAACAATGGGCTAGTTATCCCCACCCACCACCGTGGCTACCTGCTTTATATAGAGAGCAAGATTGCTCATCTGACAACAGCTCACAGCTGTTTGCACCAATGAAAGTACAGCTGAGAGCAGTGTTTACTTGCCTACTGTTCATGAAGTTACATGAATCATGTAGGACATGGGGTGGGGGAGCAATTCTGCTCCCTATGTGTAGAACATACCCAAGGTGGAGGGTGGGGAAACTATATATGCAAAGTAATTCAGGACATGGGTTAGGGTCGGTGAATGGCTACTATTATACAACTTGGAAAAATTTCACAACTTAGGGCATGGCAGGGGAAACTTGCTATGCCCTAAGTTGTGAAATTTTTCCAAGTTGTATAATAGTAGTAGCCATACACCCCCCCCCCCCCCCCCAATTTACTTTGCATATATTGTTTTCTCACTCTGCACCCCTTGTCCTAAATGATTTATATAACTTATGTTTACTTGCATACTCCCCCAAAGAAATGTCCCTTACCTGGTGGGATGCATAGAACCAGGTCTTCTCCTGTGCTTGTAACTCTGCAGAAGGTCTTCCCACACTACTAGTCTCAGCTGACTACATTCTGACTTCAGAGCAGCCTTTTTTTTTTTTTTTTTAAGGTGTACAGGTTGCATGCTGGATATGTTAAGTGTTTCAGTAACCCACTGAACGTAGACATGAACAACAGGATCTTGAACATGCATGTGTCCTCATGATAAAGGAATTGAGGCACTGGGAGATCATAAAAATCCCTACCATGATGCTGCTGCCAAGAATCAAACCCACAACTTAATGGACCCATGGGACTGAAGTCAAAACTGTCCTAACCAAACAGCTGTAACACCTATTATAACAAATATAACACATTGCATACCTTTCAAAACGAGAGAACATGTCATTTCAACATAAACACAAAATGAACCTACCAGTATCTTTTACAAATAAATGATGAAAGCACTTCTCTAATACAGTCGGATTGTTTACAGCCCCGCCGACCACAGAGGCCACTAATGAAAGATGTCTCTTTTATGTTAAAGGATTCTCTGCAGTGGTTTCTGCCTTGGCTGCTTGCTAAAATACTATTGGTATCACCGCTACAGCTGTCTGCATCCTCCCCAGTGGAGGTTTTATGACTAGATTCTAAATCGGTCTGAAGGAGTTAACGGCTGGTCAAAATGCAACAGGACACATAATTAAAAAAAAAAAAATTCAGGGCATTTTCAAGCTGGGAGATCCCCCCCAAAATCTACGATTAATCTTGACCAATCATACAGCTCACCTGGACCACATCTGTCAGAATATCCCCTCCCCCTATTATTTTTTGTTGGTTAATATAAATTATCTGACTGCCACAAGTTTTAGGGCTTGAACATACAGCAAATGCCAATTTACAGCAGCATTGTGCATTCAAATCTCAGAAGTATAATTCAATTGCATACAAACTATCAGGACAGTTCTACATTTTCAAGACTTTTCTGCATGTGCCATTATTTGCAGTTTTGACTTGACATTCTGATTCAACAACTTTTAACACCGTGTAAATAGATAAAATATTTTATAGCTTTTCTTCATGCAGTGGCTTAGACTCAAAATTGATTCTAAACCAAAATGTATTCTGTTCAATTTGTGGTTAAAAAATATTTTGATCAGTTTGAATATTGAATAGGTCAAGCATACTCAAATCGGTGATGTCTGCACTGTAATCTGCAGGATGACTTAAAAAAAAAATTCCTCAATTATCTGAAAACAAAGAACCTCAATTATCTGAAAACAAAGAAATAAATACCTATCTTAAAAAAAATCTCAATTATCTGATTATCCTATCATTTAAAAAAAAGAAGAAAAACATCTTTTTGTCTCTGCATTTTTTTTTTACATACAAAATAATTGTAACTAGACACTACATACAAATAAAATTATGAAACTAAAGAGACTTTGTACAAAGAAATTGAAATAATGAGACTACATACAAATTATCACATTTTCTTTCAACAAAGAACCGAACTGTTTGTCATGTGACAAGGAAAAGTAACAAAGATACAAGGAAAGGAGCGACAAGAACATCATAGCTGCCAACCTTGTGAATGCATTGGAATCAGCTTTATAAAATTTTAAAAACCCAACAGGTTTTGTTTTTGTTAGTAACTGGCATGGCAAAAGCAACTAACTAAACTGGGAACTGCTACACCAAAATCATACCAGTAAACAACTCTGGACTTTTCTCACATGCAGTGATGTCATTTCGACAGCCATGCAAAAGCCTAAAATCGCACGAGCAGCGGACAGCATAATTTTCCCTTGCTGAAGCTGATTAATGCATGGAAAATCCTTGTATTTGAGGACAAACTTCTGATAGGCACAGCTATCATATACTTTTCTGTGACTGGCACTGGAAACCAGCATGCGCGTATCATTTTTTTAAACTGGCAAATGTTCTTAAAAATGGGAATCGTGGCTAAAAACTGGGAAAATTCCTGGACAAAACAACAACGAATGGTTGGCAGCTATGGCACAGATCTATATTCAAGAACTTAGTGTTTATACTTGTAGACCAGGAAGTAAGGAGTGTTGGTGTATTTGGCCGCAAACATACGTCCGTCAGGAGTGGGGTCAGAGAAAGCCATCTGCGACTTGGGAATCATGATGCCGTACTCGAACCACTGCCTGTGAACAGAAACAAAAAATCTTTCTGTTAGTTTTGCTGTTTCTTCTCTTCTCTGTGTTCTTGTCTACTGCCTGAATTTGTAACTCTGCTGGAGGTCTGCCCGCTGGCCTCAGCCCACGCATTCCAACTTCAAAGCAGCTCATTTTTTGGTGGATGCATAGGATGCATTTTGGGTATGTTCCTGTTTCCATAACCCACCAAATGCTGACAAGAAATACGGGATCTTTAATCTGTCTACACACAAAGGGAATTATTGGCAGGTCTGTACTTGAAGTTGGCCTGGGAGATAGTTAAAAACCTCGCCCCAAGCACTGCTGTTGATATTCAGACCAATGGGAGACTGAAGTCAGTCTTAATAGGTACCGGCAGCCAAAATTAGATTATTTCTTTTAGTATTTAAAACCTATATAATCATAAAGATAATGATCAAACTTAAAAAACAAAACAAAAATGAAGTCTCTATCTTTCATACTTTCAGAGATATGGCTGTTTAAAAATGGGGTACGCTGATGCCCTTGACAATTTCTAAAATCGTCCAAGTTTGAACCTCATTAAAATTGTACTTAACATACATACCCAGTTGAAAATGAGTACTTTAAATCTTTATAACATATATTCTTAAGATAAATAAGTTCCATGACACAAATGTATTTGGTTGATATGTACTAGGGTGTCAAACTTTGGAAAAACCACAATTTGACACATGTCAAATCTGTGAGATGTGCCAACTTTGAAGCATCAGAGCACAGTGAAAAAGACAAGCAGAAAGCTTCTTTCAGTTTAGACAGCTTGTACTAGTTATATTAATCACACTTATTTTTTTCTAAGGTGTTTGCTTGAGCGAAATGGGAGAAATTCCATGTTAAAAACCTGGAGGTAATGCAATTTGCACGGCGGAAAAAAGGGAGAATACTGACCTGCCATATGAAAAACAACCATAACTTCGAAACTATTCAATGAATTGTCTTCAAATTTTGCATGTAGTCTGAATACATTATTTTCTATATAATTAAGTGTGTTTCTTTGCTATCTTTACTACCTTTTTTGTTTTTTATTCCAAAACAAGAGCTTACGGGGATGAGTTGACCGAGTTGTCCAAACAGAAATGGAAATTTTTCCTAAACTAACCGGCAGATTTCAATGAAATTTTGACACTATCTTTTATACACTGCTCTCTATCAAATTATATTACATATTCCTGATAACCATTCCCAACTTAGAAAACAAAAAAGTACTGACATCCTGTACACATTTTCTCCCCAACTTGGCTGAACTTGCTTACATTTTTGGTTCAGGATGTTATTTTTTTCAAGTTAAGCATTGTCAAGCTCTTTGGTTTTATTATACATCTCCTGAAATAATAAAAAAAAGCTGTATGAAACTACAGCACACTGAGTTGTTTTGTCAATTTCCTCAGTAATTTTATCTTTTGTCTCTTCCAGCTGTCTTTGCGAGGCAGCAGCTGTTCTCTCAGCTTGTGATGCTTTCATTCTATTCTTTCTCTATAGAAAAAAGATTGAGGATTTTGCACATTCTGCACACTGAAATTAGCAGTGCTCAAATAAAAATAGCTCCATATCATGTTGTATATTTTGCCATTTGATACTTTTCATGACAGACTGATGACTACAGGAAGAGTTTTGTTGGGGGGGGGTTCTCAAAAAGAAAAAAAAAGTTATCAAATAAAAAAAGTCACATTGATACTCTTTGCATACTACTCTTCTTCTTGCATGAATTTGCCCTTGTTGTGTTAAAAAATGTTATTTAACATATTTACACATCATTTTAATTTAATTTCACTGTCTCAGTGTATGCATTTCTTCATCAATCACTATGTGATATAATGACAATTATGTGTGTGTGTGTGTGTTGTGGTGGTGGTAGTGTAGTGCTGGTTTGTGTGTGCTCTGTGCATACATGTGTGTGTGTGTCAAGTCAAGTCAAATTTTTATTTCCAGATGGTACATTGAATAAACAATGCATTTTCTTTTTTTGATCAAGCCATCTATCTATGAACAAAAAACAACTTGATCAATATTATCTAACTACATTATTACCATAACCAATAATATTAAAACTAACTCAAAAGAAAAATAGAAACAGAAAAAAAGAAAAAAAAACCACACACTCACACACGACCAAAACCCAAAAAACCTCATAAACTCATTGTGTGTGTGTGTGTGTGTGAGAGAGAGAGAGAGAGAGAGAGAGAGAGAGAATATATTCAGTTTGTATGAAACTGAGAGAAAGACTACAGTAAGTTGGGTATGGTGTGATGGTTTGAGTTAACACTAGATATTACTCACTGTCTTAGTTAGTGTCTACAAAGCCTGAGCGATGGATGTATAATAGATCTGCAGCATGTGATCATTAATTACTTTGTTGTGGAAAAAAAAGATGAGGTGACATATTCATGATAATATGAAAATTGTTCTATGTTCAATGTTGTCTCAACAATTTTAATCACTGTGATAAACAATCTGTATTGGCCAAACTGATCTGAGGATTTTTTTTGTTGTTGAATGTAATGAAGTGACAAGAAATTAAAAAAAAAAATTTCACACAATTAACTTGATACAAATCACAGCTTAACAAAAATGGCTTTAAAAAACACAAACCTTTGTCAGAAGCTCATGCCAGTAAAACAAAATAAAAATTTACAAGAGGATGGAAATTCTACTTAAGTAGCTTGAAGAACTGTTCAGTTTCTTTTTATTTCTTTTTTACCTTGGAATTTTTATTTACTAGAGTACTAACAAGAAGAAGAAGAAAAAAAGACCCAGTAAAATCACAAAGAACTTCTCTACTGATATTGAATTTCTTGGAGGCAACACCTGTAGGAAGATTAAACAAAACAAAAAAACCCACTTTAATTATACTTCCATCTATAAAAAAAATTTTAAAAAGAGGCTGAGAAAGTAGTTGAAAAGTTTATTGCTACTTTGAAGCAACATGTAATGAAAACTACAAGTACAATGTGTTGTCTCAACAACTGCTATAACTGTATAAGTCGGCTTTCGATCTGTGCTGTTGACAGGCATACATGTGCGTGCGGGACCAACTTCCGTTTGGTGAACTCTCTCTCAACGATGTTTTTATTGGCGAATTTCTCTTAAATCGCGGAATCAATTAAATAACTAGCTCTCAAATTGCTAAATCAATGTTAGATATACCAATAAGTGGTATCGATTTCTCTCATTTTCCCAGTTAAAAAAATACGATCGCTTCAAACTAAAAAGGTGTATCAGTCAAACTTGACCAGATCGTGCTCAACATGATCGAGTGTCATACGAACAAAATAAATAAAAATTTTCCGAATACTAAGCAAAATGAAGTTATGGATTCGTTTAATACAGGTCTTAACTTGATATTTAACGCGTTAACTTGCCAAGTTTGTCCTGCAATTCCATGGCGTTTAACGTATTTGACTCGGTCGGCTTCGCTTCTTTCACTATGTTCCGCCATTTTTGTTTTTCTCACATGGTGTAAACATGGCTTGATGATACCTTCACTTTGATTGGCCGGCGAAGGAACTGTACTTAACCAATCATAGAGCTTGATACACCATTGGATTCAGCAAAGACTGGCCTTTCGATCGCACCATTAATGTCTGTGTTTACTTCGCTCGATGTTTCGTATCGTGTACCGAAAGTGGGCTAACTTGAACTTGCACTTTAAACTTCGATTTTAATTGATTTAAGCTTTTCGGATCTACTAAAAAATTATATCGAATTAAAGCTGGAAATATGCTCTTCTATTCTGACCTATTTTTAAGTTGATGCAGTGCAATGAGCACATCGTACATAGCAATTTTCTATCCATACCGATTCACTCGCTCGGCTAATGGCGGCTAGCGGTACGTCGGCGCTTCGATTTTTGTGAAAAGAGTGCGTGTATTTGGAATTGTTTTGTTGTCACACCATGGCATACAAACACAAACGAACAACTCAGAGCACATAAGTAAACATCAATGTTTATTTTTTCATAATTTTTATCCCAATTATTTAGATAGTTCCCAAGATCTGGCCTGTCAAAAACATGCATTTTGCCCCCCTCAGCGCTACTTTCCCGCAGGCTGAAAGAAGGGCTGCCGGTACCTAGTCTTAACTACTCTGCTATGGCATCCATCATTAGCAACGCATAAGTTATAATAAATCAGACCTGCCTACCCCAGCAAATGAAAAATAGTTTTAGAACTGGCCCAAAATAGTATTTTGACAGCAAAAAAAGTATTCACAATCTTTCTTGCTCTCGATGTATTCTTATAATCATTGTTTATTTGGTGGTTCCAATTATGGCTTTGGTTCCTTTGCAGCACTCTGCTTTTATGAAGAAGAGTGTGTTTCCAGAAAACTTACCATCTTCAAATTGTATTTGAGTGAGTGTGTGTGTGTGTAAGGATTTTCAAGGACCTTCTTCAAAAAATCATTTAATTCAAAGTTCAGAAAGTTTAAAGCTGAAAATAAAATAATTTCAGCTATTTTATGTCATCTTCTTCATAAGAAAAATATTGTTGCTGCAATTAATCCTAAAATAAAATTTGACTCAAAGTATTCAATTATCATAGAATGCTACACACTAAAACTAAATGATCATGAAAGCTCACCTGTCCATTTATTGTTATCTCTTGCTTCTCAAATTCTAATTAAGTTTAGAGCTCTGTGACTGTTATTTCCCCCCCTTTTTTCAGGACACTGTTTTCAATATCATCTGCCTACTCAGTGATTAACATAGCAAAGTTTCATTATACTGGATAACAGGGGGAGGGGTGTGAAGATGGCTAGTGGAGAGGGAGGAAGGCTGACAGTACCACTAAGGGCACAGATTTTCACATTACCAAGGGCAGTGACAGTGGATATAAACAATTTGTAAGGAATGAGAGCATGTGTGTGTGAGGGAGAGAGAATGTGTGTGTATGTGTGTGTTCGAGAGAGAGGGTGCATTTGTGTGTGTGAGAGAGACAGCATGTGTGAGAGAGAGTGTTTGTGAGAAAGAGAGAGGATGGGAGAGTGTGTGTGAGGGAGAAAGAGTGCATGTGTGTGAGAGAGAGGGAGGGGGGGCTGTCCATGAAAAAGATGGGGTAAGCTGGTAGGCCTGCTATATAAACATCGCTTTGACAGGGTGATAACAGTTGCTGTAGGGTTTCTAGTGATAAAAAACCCCTTGCACTATAACAGCACACATGGCTCTAAAAGTTCCCCACCCCCTCTTCCTAGTAACCCTCTTCACCCATCTCCCTTGTATATATTATAGAGCTTCTGAGCATCCCTTTCTTAAAATCCCATATTCATGGTTGATACTTTCCACGTGACCGTTGATACTTTCCAGGTGACCCCCTTCTTTCAACAGATAAAAGTTCACTAGCTACCTTGGATCACAGACAAGGGAAATAATCGGCATGGAAGAGTTACATCCCTTAAACCCTTTGCTGTAGTTTCACTTTTTTCTCCTGGATTTTGTGTGTGTGTGTGGTTGTCAAAATCGTATTTTTATCAGTAAATTCGTATTTGGGGTTTAAAAAAATACAATAAAATCGTACGGGTAGGCAGGTCTGAATAAATACATAAGTTTTTTGGTTGTTTTTTAATTTTTAAGTTAACAAATGTTGACTTTTCCTACACATTTCTGGAGTGTTGAGAAACGGTAGCACCATGTAGAAGGGTGCTGCAACAGAAATATGCATTCCCCTGAGGGGATGCCCGGAACCTGTTGGTATACACAGCATCCCCACCTTCTGTGCTAGGAATTCCCTTTTTTCTATCCCTCTCTTCTGCCTGGTTCTTCTTTTTGATCCTGTTGCCACCTTCTTGGTCCACTCTCCCGTCATTTTTCCAAAAAAGAATTTAACGATGACAATTATCTCCCACGCCAAGGTCGGGCGCTCAACAGCAGTGTAACACATTTTCACTCGTACGACAGACAACAATAATCGCTGTCAGCGTTTTGGTGAAAAAGAAAAGTGTAAGTCGAAAGTGAACTTAAGCCTAGTAAAACCGACATCTAGTAAAACCGACATTTGATGGATCTGACAAAGCATGGATCTGACAGATTTTGTTGTTGCAACACGTTCTCTAGCTTAACTGGGGGTTACCTAGATTGTGCACCCTCTCAAGTCATCTCTGTGAGTGCAGTGTGGATGCCAAGTGTGAGTATATGATTACCTTGCTATACAGGCAAGACTTCAGAGGATTTTTCTTTCTTCTAGGAGAATATAGGTTGTAAAGGAGTGTCATGGCTGAAGACAATTTTGACATTTTAAAGCAACATTTTAATAGCCTTGGTACTTAGCAGCTTACATCAATAACTGACCAAGATTCTGACTATGGCTGAAATTTGCTAATTGAAAATTATTGACGAATTTTGACTCGGGAAGAATGGGTTTTCCTCCATGTAATGGAACACATAAGCTCACAAAACCTGTAAAAAAAAAAAAAGGTAAAGGTGTCCCATAACCTGTAAGGTCGTAGGGGAGCGAGGCGTCAGAGACCTCACTTCTCTAGGGCCAGCATATTGAGGGTGGCACCCATCTCCTCTCCCTCGCTGCTTTACCTTCCCTGACCCTAAAGAGGACAGGTACCCATTTACAGCTGGGTGAACTGTACTGAAGCCAAGGCGCGCATACGGTCACCCATCCAACTGGTAACCACGCTCGACGCTGCTTAACTTGGCTGGGGGAAAGCAAGTGCTCCGACCACTGAGCTATCCCGTCCCCTCACAAAACCTGTATTCCGGTTTTAAAACAAATCAAACAATAGTGCTTTCACACCAGACAGAAAAAAATACCCCAACTGACAATAACTGTACCCCTAACTGACAATAACTGCTTCGTTGTGGAGTCAGACTGAGTCAGCCACACACCTGGGGTAGTGATGACATTACAGCAATGAGCCCCCCCCCCCCCCCCCCCCCCCCCCCCCCCCCCCCCGCCATCTCTTACATGTATGTATATGAATGCCTGCATTTAAGAGATTGGAGTAAAGGACCAGAATTTGAAAGAGGAACCTTGTGTGAGAGTATTGTTATTACCACTTGTAGAACTAATTAGAAGGGTAACTATTCATCTGCATCTTTGATAAGGCAAGAAGACTTAGTTCACTTCAGATGAAGGTTGAGGGAGAGTGTCTTAAGTTCACTTTGCTAATTGTTTTTGCATGCGCAAAAGAGAATGAAGTCATTCACAGTGCAGCTGTGCTAAAATTAGAAAATCTTGTAGCCTATAGGAGGACACTAGTGCAGTAAACAGGAATTTTTTCAACTCATGGTCTTGGTTCCATAGTTAAACCTCATTTTCTGAACAAATTATGGACATACCGTAGGGGGTAGGTAGCCCTGCGCATGTGAAAAATTGGTGAAAATAAAGTGATTACACGCTTCCAATAGAGGTAAATTACCTCCCTTGGCAAAATAGATGGTGCAACACGAATAGCAGACGAAAGGCATGTTATCGGTGATAGGCCTATCACAATCTTTGGACACCCTTCTTGTTTTCTTTTCTCATAAGTTTTATTTTGAATATTTTTTTCATCTACATTTCAACAGAAACTCTCATTCATGATTCCCGAATTTAGGGCTTCCAGGGCTGTACGTCTCATTTTCAGGGCTTTTTAGGGGCCTGAAATGGGCTCTTAAAAAATCAGGGCCTTTTAAAGATTTGTACAAACCCTGTCAAGCTAAAATAAAAAATTTCATTCCAAAGTAAACTATACAGAAGCCTTATCATGCTGTCGACTACATTTGACACCTACTTATTCCAGTGAACAGCCAATCATCTCACCTGACACAGTCCAGCAGACGCGTGGCAATGCCCCGTTTACGACTGGGCCTGTAGACCCAGAGGCGTCCAATGCCAACAGTGGCTGTTTCTGCTTTTGGTGAGCAGAACCATGGCCGCTGAGAATCTGAAGATGGTAGGACACGGTACCCCTGAAAGGAAAGGGTTTTAAGTTAGGCCAAACTGACAAAAACTGCGCAGCATGTCCTCATTCAAAAGGTTCAAGCATCCCCCCCTCCCCGACAAACCTGAACAATAAACCCATCCTAACAAATCCCCCGACACAAAACCTAACACCAAATACACTCTGGGATTTTTCATGGAAACTTTGGATTAAAAATCTATAGGTTTACATGCTACTGAGTAATTATAAAAAAAATGAGCATGTAGGCACAGACTGCAAAAGATCACAATTTTGATTTGTGTGAAAGCTTATCCCCCACTCTCCTCCAAATTGAAGCTTAGAACTTATAAGGTTATACTTTCTGTTATTTGGATTTCTACTGTTTCCAGGCAGTCAAAAAATTAACTACAACCCGGGATTACAAAGCAAAATCCCAACTTGGCAAACTATTACACCCCCACCGGAAAAAAACCAAACCCACTAAGAAAATTTCCAAATGAGAGAAAGAGAGAGGGAAAGAAAAAAAAGCCAATTTCTGATTATGAAGACTGGCTGAAGAGCATACTGGTTGCTGTATAAGGTACTACTGACCATTACCATTAGAAATGCCCTGGCTAGCTTGGTAGGATTACAGCTTGCAAAGCACATAATTAAGTTCCATCACTAAACTGTCAGGCACTTTGTTCCCACAAGGACAGAAGTATTTTGAAAGCAAAAATAAACTACTTCAGTGTCAGAAAGCATGCTCTCATTCAAGAAGAGCAACAGCCATGACAGGAAAGGTAACAAAATATAACCCCCCCCCCCGAAGAAAATATATCCGCAATTTAACTTCTTTACAACTGTGTGTTTCACTTATATATCATGCCAGCCGCGTTAATTCCAGGGTGAAAAAAAAAAAGACCCCAACACCTAAAATGAAAAAAGAAAAAAGAAAAAAGAGGGACGTAGTCACATGCCCCCTTTTCAGCCTACCAAAAAAAAGGGGGTCTTTCTGCTGCATATGATCATGCATTTGGTCTTCGCATTTTTTACAGTTCTGTCAGCTGAGCAAGTGAATTAGAAAGCTCAAAAATTCAAAGATTTACTCACCCGTGTGACCGGTTCAGCAATGCAGCACCCTTCCACCCGTTTTTCATCCGAAATGTACAGAAATGCCTGTGGAAGAAAGTTCACAAACAAACATGTAGAGCAAACATCAACATCATTTGCATCATCATAAAACAAAAGTAAATGAATACACAAAACCGCCTTTTATTTATACAGAGCTGTGAATCCTTGAATACGACAGGAAGAATCTTGAGCAAAAAAGCACGTTTCAATCCAATCCAATCCTGTTGTTTATAGCCCCACCGACCACAGGAGCCACATCAGGGCGGTCACATCATAAAATTTTAAATCTCAGATTTAAACTTGTGCGTGTGTGAGCGTGTGTGCATGCACACATTTCAAGTTACGCAAATTACATAGAGTTGTATACTTAACTTGTAGTGGCAGATGCCAGGAAAGTTCCTTTTTTACGTCATTTTTGGGGTTTTCCCTCCATGCAGTTGACACACACTATTTTCTGATTTCCAGTTTGCCCGCCCTGCTTTAAATGAGACCTTCCCATTCAGTCCATCTTCTTGGGTATGAAAACAAAACATAAAAAACCCAACCAAAAACTCACCCCTAAACAAAACCAAACAAGTGGGAAAGGTAAATTGGGGGGGGAGGGAGGGAGAAGAAAGAAACTTGGGTGGCACTCTGTTGAAAAATGTGAACAGTGAAATTTTTGGTCTTTCCATCAGGGCATCTTTCTGCCAGGAATTCTAAACATACATTTTGACAGACACAGATAAAGTGATCTGATGGGCTGAGGTAGAGCATGTATCACCAAAAATCAGCACTGGTGAAACAAAACTATTTCTGAAAGAAAACCAAAACTGACGGATACAATTTGAACGTGTAAAAAAAAGAAAACCAACAAAAAAACAACAAACAAAACAAAAAACCTGTAAAAAATACCTGGCACTAATTCTTGAGAATGAAAAAAAAGAAGAAAAAAAAAGGGAGTTGGAATTGAAAATACAAGTAACCAAAATAATGTTTCTTTTGTGTTAAAAATATGCTATTTGCAGATGTGAAGATTTTTCTGTGTAAATTCAAAACGCGGGTTAGAAAACTATGTCTGTGAAAACAGAATTCTTTTATCTGTAATCAGTTCAAGTTTTAGAAAACTGAAAAAAGTTATAGTTTAGGTGGCTGCTTTAGATTGCTTCATGCAACACTACATGAAATTCAAAAAATTTTCAGGTTTTTGTTGTTTGTTGTTGTTTTTATAGCTTTATGAGTACTGCCAACAATAATTTTTTTTTTTTTTTATCAATTGTAATCCTCGTCTCCCAGTGCAATCTCAAAATTTTGAAGTAAAATACCAATCAGGATTAAGACAAATTAAAAATAATCATACAATGACACATAATTTTTTCTATTTCAGGTTCACTGAACACACATTTTCTGCACTCTCCTCCATGATAATAACAGAGTTTGCATTATATCACTTCACAGATTTCTCTGTGTCAAATTGTGACTGCTCTCTCCCCATGGAGAGCTTGTTGCCATAAAAGCAGCACCAACCTTTAAAAAAGAAAAGAAAGAAAAAAAGGCCCCCCCCCCACCACAAAAAAAACAACAACCCCATATTTGCTAGTGTATTTGTTTCTCTATAAGAGTGGCGTTTCCCCTACAGAATTTTGCCACGAACAACACTCTTGTTGTGGGGTTCTTTTACATGACATGTGCTAAATGCGTGTTGCACACGGGACCTAGGTTTATAGTCTCATTTGACGTAAAAGATTTTTTTTAAAATGACTGTATACAGCTCAATGGTTACACCGCAGCCTTGCAGGTCTATGAAATGTTTTTAAAAGAAATTGTATTTAAAAAAAAAAATTCTTTTCCTCCCTGTTCCATGGCTAGAGCTCCAAGGTTGAGCTATAGTGAGATTTTGCATATGCAGCCCTTTTATTGCCCACCACAAAGGTAGCGGCATTCCAACTTCAGGGATTATGAAATCTATGACCCCCCCCCCCTCTATCTACTACTGTTTGCAGGCTTACCTTGTAAGAGCCATGGAAGCTGAACACTTGGTCAGGGAACCCCAGCTCTTGCCCCATCACTCGGTTCACTTCTTCAATCTGCAACAAACAGTCACAATCCACCTTCACAGGGTTCATACAGACTTGGTGGGAAAAAATTTAGGGCCTTTTTAGGGCTTTTTAGGGGCCATTATTTCCAAATTTAGGGCCTAGCCTCGGGGCATCAAAGTACCACCCTGTGTACACGTTTACTTTGATAAACCAATTTCAAACTCATGTAAGCAAAATCTCCTTGTCTAAAACTGCATGTTGGATATTGATTTATTGACACAAATTCAACTTCAGTTCTATAATAAAATGTCTTTCAATCATAGATACCACAATGAATTAAAATCCTCACATAATAAAACATCAAGTCATGGTATGATGGAAGTCTCCATGTCTTGAAATACCAAGCAAAGTGAAAACTGAAATAAGTGTCTCTGATTTTAATAGTTGTTTTTTCACAAACAACTAGCAAAGTTAACTTAAGACACTATCCCTCAAACTTCATCTGATGTGAACTAAGTCTCCCTGTCTTATCAAATATACTGATGGTTACCGGGTACTAGAACTGGTAATAACAATACTCTCAGTCACAGTGCCTCTTCCAAATTCTGCTCCTTGATTTCAATCTCACACATACGTACATGCAGGTATTCACACACACACACGCACACAAGCATGCACAAGAGAGAGAGACAGAGAGAGAGGTTGCTGGACGCAAGTTCTCTTCACTATGAATGCATGTACAAGTCTCCTATCGTCAATGCAGACCAAGTGGTAGGCCTAACACTGGCTTGAAAAGGATGCCCACACCCTCTCCCCAAAGTTTGGTTTTTTTTTAATCAAGTCTGCCCATAACCGAATAAGTTGCGAATTTTAAAGTAAAGTCACATGAACCCACGTTGAGCAGTGGAAAATATGCAAAGTGCTGCTGGCATTTCCGACTTGCCTTATGAACTAGATTTGTTAATGTATGATTTCTGCAGGAAATCTGTGGGATAATCTCCTCAAATAAAGAACAGATTTGGCCAAAGGTTTTATTGCTTTCCCATTCTGACACCTGACTGTATCACTGACTGCCATTTTGTAAACTGCGCATGTGCACACGAGAAACAATAGGCCTTGCTATTCACAGCACAGCTGTGCTAAAATTGAAAAATCTCGTAGAGAAGGACTTGAGCGAAGTAAACAGAAAACTGGTATTTTTTCGACTCATAATCGCAGTTTCATAGTTTTTAACATCATTTTCCGAACAAATTACGGACATACCATAGGGGTAGGTAGTCATTTGCATGTAAAAAAATAACTGGTGAAAGCAAAGCCTATATGCGCTTTCAATGGAGGCAAATTACCTCCCTTGGCAAAATAGGTGACGCAAAGTGAATAGCAGACGACAGGCATTCTATCGGCGATAATACGATCTTTGGACACCTTTATTGCTTTCATTTCTCTTAAGTTTTATTTTGTATATTTGTTTAATCTACATTTCAACAGAAACTCTCACTCATGGTTCCCATTTTTAGGGCCTCCAGGGCCATACATCTCATTTTTAGGGCTTTTTAGGGGCCTTATTTTGGATCTTAAAAAATCAGGGCCGTTTAGGGCTTTTTAAGATTTGTACGAACCCTGCTTCACAACCGTATCACACCATTACTTTCAACGATTACATGTTTTGCTGTGGCATATGCCGAGAACTTTCACACACACACAAATTATTCTTTGGTGAATGCTCAGACAGCAACCATTGTTGTCTGTCATATAAGCGAAAATGCGTTGCGCTGTCGTTAAGCACCTGACAATGTTTGTTAGGCCCAGCACACATGACTTGGGTGTGGGGGATATATCTTTTTTTAAAAAGTCTCTCTGGAAAAAAAAGCAGGAGAATGGACCAAGAAGGCAGAAAATAGACAGCAAGTGACAGGAAGAATGGAAACTAGGCAGAAACAAAGAGAAGTACAGAAAAGACAGAATTCATAGTGGAGAACTTCCAGAAGGTGGGGATGCTATAAACACCGACAGGCCCCCGGCATCCCCACGAGGGAACAAAAAAATCATGCATATATATATATATATATATATACGTACAGTGCTCATAAAGTACAGAGGATACTTGTGCATAAAAATATGAACAGATTGTTTCTGGCAGTGCTGTTTGTACGCAATGACCCAATTGTCACACACAGTCTTGAAGTATAAGAAAAACAAAACAAAACAAAAAACCTCTAACACCCAACCAAACAGGTACAGAACAGGCACTTAAATGTTATCAAAACTTCAGTTGGTATATTTTACAAAATTTGCCTGTCAGATTGTCATAATACCAAAGCCATTCTACATGATTAGAAAAAGTGAAAAAAAAGAAAAAAAAAAAGATATAGTACACCAAATGATACCGTTACTTTCTTGGATTTGTTTGCTTTACAACGTTTAGCACTATATGAAATCCTTTTTTTCTTTATCATTTTAACACCTCCCCCCATCATCATTTCCCAATCATCATTATTTTATCGTTACCTTCTTCACCATGAAGCGCAGGTCATCTGGCAGCACGATGATCACTCGGCTCCCGTCGTCTAGGAAATCTTTGATCACCCGCTCCCTCTTCCAGCCCTTCAGGAACAAACCACAGAAAACAATACGATTAACGAGGACTTGAGTTAAAGTCATGTTTCATGGTCGTTAACAGAAAAGAGTCTAATGTAAGTAATGCTAAAACCCTTGTGACTATGATCCAATCCAATCTTCGTGTTTACAACCCCCTGCCAATGCCGCCATATCGGGGCTGTCATATCGCAACATTTCTAAATAGTAAATCTCAGATTTAAACCGTGCAAAAATCTATATGGTTAAAACAGGGTTTAAAATTTTAAAAAACCACTGTCATTCCCTGCATCAATGGCCCGGTCAACCATAAGGATCAACCTAGGACGATCACCACACTGTACGATCAATAAAAATGTCTATGGACTAATTTATGAACACTCAATTGTTAACAGCACCACTCAGCTCATCATGAACAGAATAAGACATATACTTCCTTTTAAAATTACTAAGCAGAGTCAGACTCCTCTGGACAGCTAAACTTAAGTTCAATTCTTCACAGCAAAACACTGCCTTAGTGGAGTGCAGTGGTTCCCTCCCTTTCTGATTTCCAGCCTTAGCTGACCTTCACTGTAGAATCACCTGAGAGGCACTATGACCTCACAGTTGAGACTATCATTCACTTTACCAGTTTAGGGGTGTGGAGATTTCTTTCTATGAGCTCTTTAAATCACACAGTCATTTATGTACACATTTGAAAGGGCTGCACCCCTGTGGAAACGCTGGGGGCTCTTTCAGCAATTTTTTAAAATTCGACTTCTTTTGTCAAAAGTCTTTGAAGTAAACATGTCCAACACAGTGTGTTATCAGTATGAACAGTCACCTTGTCACAACAACCTCAAGTCTTCAGGAAGCTTAGCATGTTGTACACTGACTTTAACCTCTGAATAAAGAGATTTGGGATTTTGGTTTCAAGTGGTAATATGGTGACCAGTTTCTCAAATCCCATTTGCCTTCGAAAAATGCAAGTTCCAAAAGTGGTTTCAGAATATAGGTGAAAGTTCTCAACATTCAAAGACGATGCGCTTTCTCTGCTTGTTTTAACTGCCTGCATATACAACTGTAGACATTCAGCCAAATACAAGATTGTTGGAAAAAGACTATAAATATCTAAATCATACACAATTATTACTATTCATTATACTTGTTCGCATGCTGGATTCCCCCCCCCCCCCAAACTTCCAAAATCCTTGTTTCCTAAATTGCATGCAACGTGGACATGTCACATTCTTGATTACAGACTGACAATGGCAGAGTTTTTATCATTCTCTTATTGTCATAACTATCAATGTATTGTATGTCATATCAGGATAAAAATTGTTGATAACATAATCACAAAACCCCATGACATGCATGTGCACCACAAAGGCAAGAAAATGTTTGCTGGCGTTCCCATGATCACAGATAACAGGCAAAGGATTACACATGGTGGCTTTGGTAATGAAAATCAATTAAGTGTTTGAAGATAAGAAGCAAAAGAACACTAAAACATTCTGTCTTCTTCGTCAAACAGCAACTATCGTTATCTGTCATACAAGCAAAAATGTGTTGTGCTGGTGTTAAGCGCCTGACAAGCCAGACCCAGTGCATGACTTTGGTGTGGGAGAAAATTGTTATCCCCTAAGTCTTTCTAGAAAAAAGACAGGAGATTGAACTAAGAAGGCAGAAAATGGACAAGAAGGGTTACAGGAAGAAAAGGAGCAAGGCAGAAGCAAAGAGAGGGATAGACAAGAAGGAATTCCTAGCCACAGAATTTCCAGAAGGTGGGATGCTATTTCTACAGACAGGCCCCTGGCATCCTCACAGGGGTTACACCAAACATAAAAAGGAGAAGACTCCACAAGATGTTAGAAAAGCGACGATGCACCAGCTGACACCGTTCTATAAAACACCAGATGAGGATGATGATAAGTGTTGATGAGACAATACAAAAAAGTGACAAAGGAGCTTGCAAAAGTAAGACAGATTAGTCATGAACTTGTAACACAGAACATAGTGACTTCAATTTTTCCACGATACTTACCAAGAACTTGAGAGCGGTCTGAGCGCTGAGGTGAAACTTCTCGTGCATGGCCTCATCAGCAGCGTTGCCTGGGCTGTACACCATGCTGCAGATCTTGCACTGGGCGGCCCCAAACCTCTCCTGACCGGCATCCTGCACAAAGCATTCACAACACTCTTATGAAGAGCTACTGGTACTACAGCTTACTGGGGGTGTTCTTTATTAGTCAGTGGGACAGGGTTCGGATAAAATTTTTGTTGTTTGTTTGCCTTGTTCCCTGGCTAGTAGAGCTCTGAGGTTCACCAATGGTGAGATTTTGTGTGTGCGACCATTTTTACCCATCATTACGGTAACTGCATTCTGACTGCGGATGGTGTCTAAACACAACTCCAGTGAGCATGCATTTAAAAAAACTTTTTGTTTGTTTGTTGGTCATCTGTTCCACAGAGTGTAGCAGAAAACATACCTTTTGCCTTGTCAAGTCTGATCAGTGTATGGAAAATCTTCAATGCATTTGAGAGCGCACTTATAAGCACAGCGATCATATTTTATACTTTACTTTGACATCTTGGTGACTGGCATTAGAAACCACCAGTGTTTAATACTGATGTCATTTTCGTATATATGTATATTTTTTTGGTATGTGCAAATTTATGAAACTGGAAAATTAACCAGTTCTCTGCCAGGAAAAATAACGTTCCTCCCAGTGCCAGAGATTTTTATTTCAGGGGAAATAATAACAAAAAATTCTGGCATGAAAGCTACTGGAGAGAGAAAAACAAGTGTCAAGTTTTTAAAAGGAAAATGAATGAGAAATCTGAATATTTCTACAGATCTTGAAACAAATTTAATAATTTACCGTTACATATAATCCCTAATAAGAAATCATCATTTATGCAAATTTTTGCCCGACTCTGGAGCAACTTTCTTAGCCAAGATATGCACGACAAACCATGACAAAAAAGAGTGAGACTACACTCTCTGGGGATCATCTTTAACAATTCTATCACATCCCCATTTCAATATAATGCATACAGCCATCCAACTATTCTAGGCCCTGCCAACTTGGCTATGCCCCCTTACCGACTTCTGCCATTGCTGGAACTGCGAGTGGACTCACTGGGTTTTTTTCTTCTAGATATGAGTTCACTTGTATTCTGAAAAGTTCATCTGCTAAATAGCATCCAGCAAGTGTTGCACGTCGCTATAACTGTCATGATCATTGTCATTATAAAAGATTATCGTCTTCCTTATCACTATTTTGATCAAAAATCATCTGCAGTGCTGGCAAAGTGGTGTATGCTTTCCATGAACCAGACAGGTCATTGACTGTCAAGCACAAAGGTTGAGAATCCATCTGGCCACGTGGCGCTGGCTCAGATGTGTGCGAAGTTGGCCGACTGGCATTAAGTAATAAATGACATTACCCAAGACGTAGAGGGATTTTATTCCTAAATTAGAATAGCTGATACCCTCTTCTAACTGTGTGAGAAAATATTTACACTTTTGGACCAGATAAGAATTTGTTTAAAAAAAAATTGGACTTTAATAAGGGCGTCAACTTCAGGTACTGGAAAAGCACTTTCCCTAGGAATAGGATGCCAGCTAACGTCCTATAGGCAGCAAACTGGTTAACTGCAACTCATAAAACTCCCCCCCCCCACCACCACCACTGGTTGGCAGCTATCCATATAAATATGTATTACGAATGTTGTGCTGGCACTTTCGTTCTCATCCACTTAATGCTTGTACACTGAAAAGGGATTGAGCTTACCAGAATGAGTTGCGAGTTGTCCCCTTTGGCAGTGATAAACTTCCTCAACACCGGAGAGTCTTTAGGCGTGCCCGTGGCCACACTGGTAGAAGGAGAAGAGCTGCAAAATTAAACAAGGACTCAACTGAAAAACACGAAACTAAAAACATCGGCCAGGCTCCATCACTGTACATTTTTACAAACAATACAGAATTATCGAGATTTTTCACAATTTCTGCTCACCACAAAATACACCCACTATTTATTTAGAAACAGAAAAAGAATATGATTCCGCGAATCAAGAAAACTTGTGTAAGCATGTGTGCACTATTATCATCATGTATCATGATTTACTTATTTAAGTTATTAACGATACTCCCACTTCAACTTTCTTCTCTCCCAGGCCTGTAACAATACAGATCTATAGGTGTGTATACACATGCACTCTCTAGATCACAGTTTAGTATTCACAAAATAAACATTTTCCCTCAAACCACTTTTTTAAAATGCTTCCCATTTCTGTATGATTTTTTAAATGAACTGAAAAAAAAAGAGAGTAAAAAATAAACAGAAAATCTCCCGTGTTCCTGGTTAGAGCACTAAGGTTCACCAATGGCGAGGTTTGTTTTGCGCATGTAACCGTCATTAAGGTAGCTGCATTCTGACTTTGGGGGCCATGTCTAAACACACCACCAGTGTGCATGTTTTTGTGTTTGTAAATCGTGTCATCTGTTCTCAGTGGCAAATAATGGCCTACTCTTCCGAAAGGCAGAGCAGGATTTAATGTGAGCACAAGATGTTCTACATGTGTTCGCACACAGGACCTTGATTTACACGTCATCTAAAAAATTTTCAGGGGAGTAGGGTCAGTACTGATGTTAACTCTAGGGGGAAAATCCCCTTGAATGGGTGCCTCAGCCTTGGCTTGAACTTAGGGTGTCAGATCATAAGCACATCACTCTAACCACTATGCTATTCCCACCCCTGAATTAAAACTGTCATCTCCACTTACAAACATGACACACTATGTCAAATGATCATTTTATATGTTTAACAAAAAAAAAAAAATCACAATTGAACAAATTCTGTGGAAAATGTATCTACTGAAACTCACTGTGACTATTGTAGTGTGAAAAGGCATAGTGAAAACAAACTTAGTCATGAGTCAGTCGGTGTCTCACCTGCTTTGTGTAGCTGTCCGACTCAAGCTGCGCTGCTTCTTGGAGAAGATGGAATAGAACTTTCTATTTTGCATCCTCTCGGCAGAAGACTCGTCTGACTGCTGCGTGGTAACGCTGCTGGGAGAATGGACGACAGGACCGGAGACATCTGATGGCAAAGACTGGGAATCAAACTCGAACAGATTCTGTGAACTTTCAATCCCGGACTCTTCATAGGACATTTTGTTACTGGAGGTGGATGAAATGGTTATGGTTTCGACATCCTCCAAAGACTGGCTGTCAGCTGACATTTTTCTGGTTGATCGCATTACTCCCGATCTTTCTTGGGTTGCGCTTTTCGTTTTTAGAGAACCAGTGTGATCAGCCGCTCTTACAGTTGTCATTTTCATACTTGTGTCATTCTCCGGAGATGCTGTACTGATGGAACAAGTCTCGTTCGATTTTCTTGCCCCTGGATAACTTGTATTCATCGGCGCCTTAGTTTTTGACGTTGATCGCTGCTTTCTGGACGTTCCTGATCTCCTTGGGGTTGCCTTGGTGCATCTTCCGTTCTCAGATCTTCGAACAAATTTGAGATCGAAGCCTTTTCCAAGTACGATACCTCCTGGGGACTTTGATGCCGATCCGGGGGACTTGTGCTTGAAGAACTTGCGAGTCTTGTCAAGAGTAGCTCCCTCGTCAGTCTCCGGAGTATTCTGGGGAAGTCTTGGCAATACCTCAACATTCAGTTTAGCTTTAGCAGGAACAGATTTGCCTCTTCTCTGGTTTGCACCAACTTTTGGACTTGACTTTTTCGGCCGATTCGCCGTGCCATTTCTGTGGACGTTTTTGATGGGGGACAAAGCAATACGATCCTTGGATGTTTTTACGCCCGTTGTTTTGTCAGAGGTCATCTTCCCAGACATTCTGGTGATGCTTCTGGACCTGGATGTTGCCACAGCGGCTCTGTCGGGCAAAGAACTAGCATTTTCAGCATCAGGTATTGGTTTAGGAAATGTCAGTTTCTTCTTGCTGCCGTAGAATGACTTGGTCTTGAAGCGTGGCGTTTCATCGTCACTGTTGCTGACAAGAGGATCTTTGCCAGGAGATGAGGAGGGACTGTCCGATGCGAGCTGTTTCAGTCTTTTCGGTGGTGAAGGGGCCACCTCATACAGTTGCCTGAGCAGAAACAACACAAACACCCAATCAATATAACACCACAGCTGTCTCTGAAACGGGAGAATTTAGAAAGATTATACACTACACCTTAAATTGATCATTTAATGAGCTAAATGGAAACAAAAGTTATCAAAAGGGATCTCTATTCCTGGTCGATAATCATTTGCATTAACCCTCTTGTTGTTGGATTCTACAGAGCTAAACTGCCTGTAGTGTAGATTTTGAATTCTTTGCAGGGTTTTTTTTTTTTTTTACCCCCAACAGACTTACTTTACTCCTAAGACAATTGTGTGTGTGCATGACAAGCTATCAAGCTGAAATTTTGTCACAAGCTAGGTATGCCTTTGTACTTGCATTTAGACGCAAGTTTATGTGTCTGGTCACCAGATGTCATGTCATTGTCACCTTATTTGTCATCAATCACAGGTAAAAGTATTATAATTTATATATATGATAACAGCAAATCATGCATGGATATATATGACAATAGTTCATGCATGTTAGTGTTGGATAAGGAACTGGTACCTAGCTGTGTTTACCAATGGTTATGTGCAATTGTACTTCAAGGATGTGTCACACAATGTCCCCATAACACCTGTTGTTTTATATGTCTTAAGGAGACAAAAGTTTTGTTTAACTTTTTTCTTTTGAAAACAAGTCATATTCAATCAATATATGCCCTGTATACTGCAGTTCATATCTGCATGTGCTACCACATATTTGTTAAGTGTACAGAAGTGTATTATTGTACATGAGTGTCACACTGTCACCAGTGTTGCTGAACAGGTGTGACAAATACAAAACACAGAACTTCTGTATACAAAATTTTAGTCTCTAAATTAGTCGTAGTGATGGCACAGGGTCACAACATATCACAGAAAGCACAAATTATGGATGAGTTGGGGGTGTACCCATTGCTGTCACCTGTCGAACCTTGGCAGACCGGAGACCTGTTTTCTTTTCCTTCTTGCTATTTTCGCTGTCAGCCTATCTGTTCCTTTCTGCCATTGCAGTTTCAAAAGAAAAGTGTGGTAATAATGAGAAAATAGTCAAAAGAGTCACGTTTTCAGGCATCTATGCCGTGGACCCACTGGGAGGTCAAATTTCTCCACAGTCAGTGTGTGTAGCACAGGTCACGAATGTGCTGTGTAGCACATTATTTTCTGACTCACTCTTCTCCCTAACTGCAGCATTTCCTTCCTCCTCTTCCTCATTAAGCTTTTAATATCAGCCTCACTTAACAATTATTGTTCAAATTTGTCTACTTTCAAGACAATATGTGAATAACATTCAATTCATAGTCTCGCTAATCAGATGAATAGTCTGCTACCAAAGAAGACGCCATTTTCCCGCCACACTGCTACAATTGAAAAGCGTTCTGGTCACTGGCTGTTATTTCTTCCTCCCCCCCTCCCCCTTCTACACACATGTCAGTGGTCTAAGTTTACCACTGGCACCCTTTGAAACCCCCCATGCATCACCCCACTGATTTTCAGACACACTGTGTGAAAACCTCGAGATCTGTGTGTGACGGAAAAGTACTGCCCATGTGGGCAGCACCAACTGTGGGCTGCGGTCGTATTCGAATCTAGCGGCTGCTGCTGTTACTGTGGGCTGCGGTCATAACGGTTAACTAAATTTTTCTAATGAGAATGACATACATAAGATAAATTAGATATACTGTTTTTACATTCTCTTAAAAAATGAAAAAAGTGTTGGAATTTAAATTCTATTCATTTGATTGGTTCAGTTCCATTTATTTGATTAGTCTCATGTTTTTTCTTATAGTCATATTTGTTGAATCTTATGACATATTACTGTGTAAAAGCTTTATGACATTTATTTTCATTATTCATTCATTTAAAAGATAAAGAAAGAAGCATTCCTGTGCTTTTTTTACATCCACTTCCCATGTGCTTGCAGTTTGTAAATTTTGTTGTCTGTTTTGGCACAAATGGCTTGCCCTTCCGAAAGGCGGAATGCCGTGTACACAAGATGATCTGCACACATCTACATACGGGACCTCAGTTTATAGTTTCATCATAAAGGTATGAGTAGGCCTGGTGTTTCACTCTTCGCAAAAGTATTACTGGTTTTCCTCAAGAGTGGAACTAAAATAAGTCACTGTTACATATTCTTCCCCTGCTATGCTATTATGGACTTGTCTTTCTCTAACCATTTCTTGACTACAAGTTGTTTAAATTAAATCAACATACAGTCCCGTCTGATAAAAAGCCCCCCACCTTTCCTTATAACAAAGGAAACAAACTGATGAACAACCCATGACAATCATAACGACATTTTCTGATTCTGTAATTTTTTTTTAGGGGGGGTTGGGGGGGTGCAAAATATAAATGTATTCTTATTCCTAAGCTAGAGCTCCAGGTTTACCAATGGTTAAGATTTTGCGTATGCGACCATTTTTGCCCACCATTAATGTAGCCGCATTCCGGCTTTGGGAAAGATGTCTAAACAGAACACCAGTGGTTTGTGCATGCATTTTTACAAATTTTGTCAGCCATTCCTACTGGCTCACAATGGCCTATTCTTCCGAAAGGCAGAGCAGGTTTTAATTTGTGTGCGAGATCGCACACGGTATCTTCGATTTGTTTGTTTTTTACAAGATTCAGCGCTATATAAATTCCATATATTATTATTATTATCTTGGTTAATAATAGTCTCATCCAAAGGACTTTTGTGGACATAGAGTTGGCACTGATGTTACTGTAACTCTAGGGGGGAAAAAATCCCATCATCTCGGGGGTAGCGCAAACCTGGGATTGATCCCGGCCCGTCAGATTGCAACCACACTGCTCTAACCATCAGGCTATACTCCCCCACCCACCCCATGGACTTGTTTTTATGATCAATTTTTGAATAAAAGTTGTTTAAATTAAACTAAAAGAAGTCCCATCTGATTAAAAAGTCCTTGCCTTGTAACCAATCACTAAAAATAATAGTTTTCTTTAAAAGTAAACATTTTCAACCTAACATGATAAAACAGCCCAAAATGCAAAACATTTCATAATAACGGTTTCTGAATATTTCATTAAAATAACACCCCCCCCCACGCCCCCAAACAGGGTACCCAACACACCCCCCCCTCCCAAAATACAGCAACATTTTATACTAAAAGACACTGCCAATGGTCTGGATGAAAAATCGTCTGCATAAGACATGTTATATCAAAACAGTCAATCTGGAGACTCCAGAGTAAAAAGCACAATATAAGGTAGAAACACCACTCTAAACCAATTTGATACATATAGTGATGTCATGATGTCAATGAAGCCAAGATGGCCACCTGTCACTAAGCACAACATTGAAAAACTGGTCATGGCCAGCTATGTGTGTAAAACTTTTCTTACCATGATAATTATGTTCATTGCAGCATCAGAATTAAAGTGTTTTAGACTTGACTTGACAAAATGTCATGAATATAAAGTGAAGTAATTTGAAGCAGTTTATCAGATTCCAGGCACATTTCACTTCAATCGAATTATCAAGATGATCAAAAGACAATGCCGGAAACTTTTCTCCCCTTGTTAATAACATTGTTCAAAATTTATGTATACTGTTCAGAATCCAATCTTGTTGTTTATCTATAGCCCTGCCAACCACAGAGGAAAGGGGACAAACCATTCTACTTTGTGTCATAAAATGTACACTTGGTAATTACCAAATAACCAAAACGATTCTTATCACAATGAAATGAATCACTTTTTCAGTACTGAGCGTAAACCCTAAACATAAATAACAGCAAAGATGAACAGCCAGTATAAAAGAAAGCAACCTTTTCCAGCAAAACAGCCAAAAACATTACTACTGTACCGTTTTCTCGATGGCCGTTGCTCTTGCATCTGTTGTCGTATGGATTCCCTTGACATGGTCATTGCCTCTTCAACCTGAATGAAGAGAACAAACATAGGTCATTTTTTCTGAAAAGGATTTAAAAAATAAAGCATCAACAGCCACAGATATCTTTAACTGTACACAGCCCCAAACATTTTTTGGGGGTATCTGCAGCATAGTAATAATATGCTAAATTACCATCCAACCCAATCTTTCTGTTTATAACCTCACTGACCAGAGGCCATATCAAGGCTATCACAACGTAACATTTTTAAAATTCCAGATTAAAAATGCGCAAAGTTTATTGTCCATCTGAATGTTCAATTCCTCTTGTCAGAGGGATAGTGCATGCTTGCTTATAGTTTTACTTTTAGTCTGGTGTACATGTACAGTTGACATTCAGATATCTTTCTTCATGACACTCTTGGCAAGTGTGTCAACTGTTTCGTTGCCCTGAACGCCCATGTGCCCTGGGATCCACACCAGAATAATATGAATATCACACCTGTCCTGCCTCAAGGATGAACAGATCACAGATGCCTTGAATGGCTGCCAAAGTGATCATGAATCAAATTAAAATACAAATTTCAATATGAGATTATTAGTTTTTATCTATTTTAATGCTAACAATGTTCAATTTAAATTAAATGACATCTCTTCTTTGTTATGTCACTGTATGTGACCTGTTATGAAACCAACTAATTAGTTTCACTATAACTAGTTTAAGATTCATATAAATCTTGTTTTTGTTCATGGTTGTTCACTTCTCTTTGTGTTTCTGTTTTTGAATGTTCTGGGTGTGCGTGTGTAAAACTAAAACTGTAAAAGGTTGGGGGATGGGGGAGGTTATTTCTTTTGGGGTTAACTTATTGATTTGGTTTTGTTAATGTATTTTTCTTAAAATTGTTAAAACACTGTTAACAACAGCTGTGTTTTGCCAGAGGGGCTGTGTGTAACAGTCATTTTTTAGGTTATAAGTCTGTATATGGCACAGCAGACTTTCAGATAGATCTTCATGGCACTTTAAGACTCTTGGTGAGTCGGTCAACTGCTTCATTGCCTCAATTGCCCAAAATGCCCCGATCCGTACTGAAACAAAGTTACAGCTGTCCGGTCTCAAGCCGGGAGTCAAGGATATATGTTGTATACGGACTGAAAAACTCTTGGAGCTTGGGATGATTTATGAATTATGTTCCTACTAAAGCAACGGATCCAAAGCTTTCTCTTGAGATTGCTTTTATAGTTTTAAAATCAGTTTTAGTGAAAGAACAAGATCAAGAGCACTAACTTATAAGTTCACCAGTGTGCATCAAGCTGTACTAAGGCGATGAAGTACAGATTCCATGAAGCCAAATAAGACAATAGAAGGCACAGGCCATCCCCTCTCAGACTTGGATCAGTATGTGAAAATGGTTGTGCAGACTAGGATAACTTCAATAAGACAGAGCTCCATGAAATAGGCCTTGTAAGCCATCAAACTGATGATGGATTTCTTATATTGTGTGTTATAAAGCAGCAAGGTCAAACTAAACAACCAGGGTTTCCATCACGGCCACATAGACTTCTCATTTCTCAGGGAACTTGGGGAAGTCACAAATAACAGTACACCCAAACCAACACCTGCCTCTTGCTGCAGTTGCAGAATAATGCTATGGTAAACTTAAAGTACAAGTTCCATTGCATAAAATATTCTCACACACATAATGATAATGTAATGATTTAGTTAATAACTGAATTAAAAATTGCAAAATCACATGACAAGCAGCATGATATATCATGTCATGATCAATAATAATAATTGTTATATAATGTTAATCTACAATATTGACATCAAACAGTGAAACACCAAAAGAATTAATGAAACAAACTTTAGCATACTTATAAAGTACAAGTGGGAACACTTTTCATTTGTATGTGAGCATACATGGGCTGATAGTGATAAAAGGTGACACTGACAAAAGTGATGGACTTTCACTGTATCAGGACGTGCTATGACTACTAGTACTGTGGTACTACTACTACTGTACTAGGCCTTGTACTACTACAGTACTAGTACACTACAGACTACTGATGGCAGCCATGGGCCTTACTATGGATTTGACTGACATAATAGTGACAAACTGATTACACATCTCAAAATAATTCAACTGAATATTTGTTGGCGTGGACTTTAACTGAGCATTTATATTTTGATTGCCGATTTCTTTAAAAAATGTATGAAACCTATCGGGGGTTCCCATCTGTGCAGATGACTTTTCGACCTGACGCTTTTCCCATCGATATGGGGATTTACAGATTATGTTTGCAAACATTGGCATTACAAAATCTGGCAAGACAAAAGGGGTAGACGTGCTTTGTGAATAACGAGGGTGATTGTGAGGTTGCTGGGTATGCAATGAATTTAAGACAAAAAGATGAAAGGCCAAGTTTGAGCTAAAGGAGCAAGCGGCCATGTTGTGGTATTATTTACGTTACAAGTTATACAACTGCTTTAATAGTACTGTTCTGGAAAATCTATACTCACTAGACACATACTAAGACTTACTGAAATTAATGCACACGTACTTACTGAGGTAAACAGAGGAAATGTCTGAATAGATGAATGGAGTGCGCAAAAACAAGACTGCGCCAAATTATGTTAGTATTTGCCGCCACATGTGATGAAGAAATGTAAACGGCGATTTGATTGGCTGCATTAAGGCTCCGGAAAGCTTCCATTATTTTGGTTTTCTTTTGACTTTCGATTTCCGGCAGGTATATTTTACCCTTTATATTTTGAACGAGTTTCGTTTTTAGCCTATATATTTACATGATAGAATTTAGAAATAAATAAACGTTTGTAAATTTAAAATGTCATCGTCGTTATCTGTAGGCTAGCGTCTTTCCTAACTGGTTGAGCCCGTGCGTGCGTGCGTGCGTGGTGTGTGTGTTCGTACTTTTGATTTTGTCTTTTCACTATTACTGTATTAGTGATATTACTATTCGATTGGTGTGTGTGTCCTACTTGATTGAGCCTGTGTATTTGTGGAAGAGTGAAACACGAGAGTTATCAATGTGTCAAGTCAAAATGATCTTTATCAGGGTAGGCTAGAGGATGAAGTTCACACAGTTTTTTATATCCTGCCTTCACAAAAAAAAAATGTTTGCAAAATGTGTGGGTGTGCCTGTACATTGCTCTGCATGTGTAGGCCTATATGTTGCTCTGCATGTTTTTGTCGGTGCTTGCATTTGTTTGTGTGTGTGTGCTAGCCTATGTTTTGTACTTTAGTGCATGTGAGCGTGCACTTTACCTGCACTTCCACGAGTTTATTATTTACTTTTGGCAATTTTCTCTGTGTGTGTGTGTGTGTGAGATTTATCCTTTTAATCTTTAGAAAATTTGTTTTTTCTTTGTTTCTTTTTTTTTAATCATAATTTTGTTGCTTAGTTTTCAAATCTTGATTCATTATTTCATTGTTTGTTGTTGAGGGGGTGGGGGGCAGTTCTGTGTGGACACATTATTTTCAGGGTAGAGAACAAAAACAAACCTGTCTGTATCTTGGGCCTGCCCATGAATATACATGTATGAAGCATAACAAAACAAAACCATACACTGTACTGTATAGTCTACACCATCTTTCAGCCATGGTCTACATGTCTGTTTTTAAATTGTTTTTCATTTCTCAGCTACAGCTCCGAGGTTCACCAATGGTGAGATTTTGTGTATGCGACCATTTTTACTCACAATTAAAGTAGCTGCAGTTTGACTTCGGAGATGGTGTCTAAACACATCTGTGTGCACTCATTTAAAAAAAATTTCTATTCGTCCCTGTGGCGCAAAATGGCCTACTCTTCTGAAAGGCAGAATGGGTACAAATACACAAGATATTCTGCATGTGTTCTCTGTTTATATTCTCACCCAAATGACTGATGTTCAACTCCAGGGTAAAATTCCCTAACATGGGTGTCTCCATGGTGGCTTGATCCTGGGCTGTCGCATCATGAACACAGCGTTCTAAACTGCTCGGCTATCCCACTTCCCATTTGAGTGAAAGTCAGATATCTCTCCTCAGGGAGAGAGTGTGTCCCCACTAGAGCAGCACAACAGATTTTGGAGGATGGTCTTTCTGGTCTGTATGACCCGAGTTTCTGTTTATATGGGAGAAGGGGGGGGGGGGGGGGGGGGGGAAGGAGGAATTGTTTACAGCATTCTGCCAAGGACAACTCTCTTGCTACTATGCCATTGTTTTATGTGTGCTAAACGTGTTGCACATGGGGCATCAGTTTTATTTTCTCATACATATGACTAGCATTGAGATCTCTACCATGGATTTTTTTTGTTTTGTTTCTCAGCTTGAGCTCCAAGCTTCACAAATAGAGATCTTTTCCTTATGCGTCAGTGTTTGCCCACCATTAAGGAAGCTGTACTCCGACTTCTGGGATGTCTAAACATGACACCACTGTGCATGTGTTTTTCAGTGGTTGGTTGTCGTTGCCCATTCTTATTGCTTTGTTGGGATTTTTTGTCATTTGTTCTTGCCAGCACACATGGCCTATTCCAAAAAGCAGAACATGTTTTAATGTGAATGCAAAATGTTCTGCATGATCCTCTTATGAGACATTGGTTTATAGTCTCATCTGAAAGGGGGGGGGAGAGAGAGGGGGGGGGGGGGGGGGAGGTCTACAAGTATCTGAGAACTTGTGCACATACCGTACACTTGTAAACATTCATTCATTCATAAATGGAACTCTGAACAAAGGTCTTGGTCAAGTTTTTAATGGTCTCATGTTTTTTAAAAAACATATATATATGTATTACTTTTCATCAGGTTTTGACAATATGTATAAGCCATTCTGAAGTTTCCTGTTCATTTTGTTATATTTCAGCTGCGAGCCGGCTACCCAACCCTAACTACAGCCTTTCTTTTTTGGCTGAAGGGGGAGGTAGGCTTTTCCCAATGCTCTGACCAGCAGTGGCACTGACCAACTGACATATTCACTTTAGAATTCTCACACTTTCATTTGAAACATCTCAGTCACAATGGTGTGTTCATTCCAATATGCTTTTAAAACACAGAACTATGGTATCTCTACAATCAGTAAGCAGAAACCCCATGAACAAGTACATGCAAAATATCAGCTTGTAAGTTTTAAAGCAGTATGAGTAGTGCAAAGCTTGTATTTTTCTCAAAAAAGACAGTCAGTTGGGTAGTCAAGTGCCAGTGGTGTGTGCTCACCACATACAGGAAACATTGTCTGCATTCAGATGGCTAAGCTTTGCATGATATGGGTAATTAAATTGGGCTGTTAAAAGAAATCACATCTTGGCATATTCCAAGCAAAAAAAAATTAAAATGCTACTGGCAAATGGGGTTTCTAATTCACCCTTGCATGAGAGTATGCTCAGTACTTCAATTTGAGTACATGAAAAAACAAAACTAAAACAAACATATGGTTTGGAAATTAAGAAAACTACCAAATGTCAATCCAAAAATTGAATGTCACAGATGTGATTGACAAGGAGAGAAAAGTGGAAAAGGCAAGCACTTGTAATTCAAGACTGACTGTCCACCAGCGTTCCTTGCTGAAACAATTTCTTCTGCTCCTTGGACAGAGTGATTTAAAGTTTAAAAAAACAAACAAACAAAAACTCAATACAGCCGAGTGTTCTGCACAACAGCAAGTAAACAGTTTACAACCACCCAGTAAAAAAAAAAAACCCCAAACAAAACTCACACACATGATAAACCATTTTCTAGTTCTACAAAACCCAGGTTTCATAGAGCACGAAAGTAAAAGCAATCCAATCTTGTTTATAGCCCTGCTGACCACAGAAGCTATAACGGGTCTGTCACTATGTCAACTTAAAAATTTCAGAACAAAACTGTGCAACTATATTAAACAGGATAAAACAAAAAACAAAACTCAAGTGACTCTCCATGAATGATAATGATAAGAATAATCTGAAATTTATATTGCGCTGAATCTGGTAAAGTGAATAAATCAAAGTGCTTACCACCCTGGCAAGTAAGAGCAAGAAGAAACACTAACCCCCCCCCCCCCACCCTGGCAAGTAAGAGCAAGAAGAAACACTAACCCCCCCCCCCCTAACAATACACAACCTGTACCACACTGCTTTATGGCAGTGGTCTGCTACATTACATTACTTCACATTTACTACACTGGAATTTTAGAATACACACATTTGAAGTGAAATGGACATAAAAGATACAGTACAAAGGTTGGATGCAAGATAGATGAGGAATCATGCAACGTTGCACTGATCAATGTAAAATTTTTCACTTACATCTTGCCACTCAACCAGATTAAAATTGTTAAAATGCGGGTCTTCCAACCTCCCCCTCACCTTTTCCATTATTCTTTTATATCATGGGGCCCCCTTTTTTTTCCTTTTCATATTTAACAAAACAAAGCAACAACAAAAAAGCAGCATGGGAAGAGTGCATCTGTGCTGACAATAGAATCAAAGACTGCTGTGAGAGATGCAGATGGAGCAGTCTATGAATGGGCTGAAAGTGCTGTGCCCTGGATAATGGGCATGTCTCTGACCTATGGCAAAGGAAATAAGGCAATAGGACACACCAGCACAAGTTGCCTGCAAATTTGCACTCAGGTTGAAAGGCAAGAATACTTTTCTAGTACCAGATTTTGTAACAGAACAAAAGGGGAATATTGGCAAGATTACAATGAAATTGTTTTTTGAAATACTGCACACACAAAAAAAGAAGCAACATTCAATACTTCCTCCACCTCCATCCTTTCCAAAATTATAACTAGTTTTTTAAAGTAAATGTTGGCTACAGCTGCAAATGCAGCAATTCAAAACAAAAAAATAATTAAACCACACACATAACTGAATTCATATTACTTCAATTATTGCTGTTTCCCACTCAACACCCCCCCTTCCCCCTAAAAAACCCAACAACAACAACAAAAAGCAAACCCACACCATTACAGTGGTATGCAACTTTTATGCTGGTTGGACAACATAGCATACATTGGTGATGACAACTTGTTTTTAAAGAATTTCTTTTTTTTCTTAATTGCACCTCTCCTTCAAGTGATTATTCAACCAGTTCTAAAACCAGCATCCCATACTTTTGTTTTTCAATTAACTTTCTAAAATGCTCCTTACCCTACCCCCTGAACCTAATCAGAAAATCAGATTGCCTGCCCCATATCCCCAAACCAACGTTCTTGTTATTAGCCCCACCAACCGCAGGTCATATTGATTTCTTTAAAGTCTCAGATTAAAACTTTGAAACTATGTGTGTGGTGGAGGGATGCATCTATGCACACATGTGCATGAAAATAAGTTGTCTTATTTTTGGCTTGAATGATTAAAAAAAAAATATCTAAAGTGTTTTTTTTAGTCAATTATCTTTAAAACATTGTATTCATACATAGGTGTATGTGTGTGTGGGTGGGTGTTAATGCACGTGCCCATGTGCGTGCGTAAATAAGCTTATATGTACTTTCTAGTCTAGTTTTGTATTCCCAATAAGTGTGTGCGAGTGCGAGTGTGCCCGTGTCATGTGCCTGTGTGTGTATGTATGTGTGTGCTCGCGCGTGTGCGTATGTGTATGTGTGTGCGCGCGCCAGTATGTGTGTGTGGAATATTTTAACCAATGCAAAATGTAGCTTTCTTGTGTCTTTCGAGATTATATGTATCAATGTGCCTGTCAGTATTGTAATTCCCCTTCATGAGATGATTAAAGTATTTTTGACTTGACAACTCTACTCTCCTTCCTTGTATTAATGCCCTGGCCAACCAAAAGGAAGCATCATATGCCAACTACACAAAGAATGCCATCTCAGCCTTTGAGGCAGAATTCTGCCACCTCAATCCTCACAACAAATGAGAACTATGCAAAATACCAATCAGAGAACTCTCAATATCGCATTTTTGAAGTGAGCAGAAGAACAAACGAGTTAAAGCCAATTCAATGCAATCACTGTCTATAGCCCAGCCTACCACAAAGGCCATATGGGGGCTTTCACCTTGTTAAGATTTAAATTTCAGATTTTAGTTGTAAGATCAAAAGTAAATAAAGAAAATAGACCGGCGTTTGAGAAAAACAACTGGCAGCTAATAATTAGAAATGAATAAAAATGAAGAATTATAACCGATTGCACTCCAATTCAATCTTTATGTGTATAGATCTGCCAACCACAGAGGCCATATCTGGGCTGTCACCCTATCAATTTTTAAAATCGCAGATTAAAACAAGGTTTAAACCCAATGCTACCGACATTCCTTGTACCAACACCCTGCCCAACTGTAAGCCAGGGCGGTCACCATAAGAGAAACCACATCAATGACATGAAATGAGATAAAAACAAAACCAAAGCTCATAAATGAGAACATCATCAGTAAATGTGGAAAGCCTTTCCAAGATATTTTCTCACAAATATATTGAAAGTATGCTGACATACTCACAACCCCTACAATCCAATCCTGTTGTCTATAGCTCCGCCGACCACCGAGGCCACACCTGGGCTGCCACCTTGTCAAATTTTAAATCTCAGATTAAAACGGGGTATAAAAACCAACTCAACTGTCATTTTGTTTATCAACCAACGTCCTGGCCAACCATAAGGGTCAACCCAGGTCGGGCACGGCGATGAGGGAAAACCACATCAACCAGTCATGAGATAAAACCAAAAATAAGATTCCTTATAACAAGCTTGTTCTTAGTGACTAACTGTAACACTTTCACTCAGATGGGAAAAGCCTGATTCTCTCAGGAAATTAAAAATGGTGTCCGGTGGAACCCCTACAACTACAGAAGGCAAATGGTTCTTCACGGTATAATTGGTTGGTATTCCAAAAGATGTCCTCACTCCACTGGTTATCTCTATTTGCATGTTTCAGCACAAAATCGCCACAGGCTTCAACTCTGATCTAGGTGTATCTACACATCATGTCCTAGGTGTATCTACACATCATGTCACAATATGATTCAGCAATACGTACTTTAATGACTTCATCAAGATCCGATTCATGTCTAATCCTAACAGCTCGAATAAACACTTTTTGGCCAGCATGTATTTTTCCTATTCAGTCCATTCTGTCTGGAACACCTTGCCTCTCCATTTCTTTTCAAATCTGGTTTGAAGACTCATCTCTTTAAAAGTTCCTAATAAAGATCCAGTGTGTGTGTGTGTGTGTGTGTGTGGTGATGGTGGGTGTGGTGATGGTGGGTGTGGTGATGGTGGTAGTGTGTGTGCGTGTGCGTTTTTGTGTTGTTAGTGTTTTTGATTGTGTGTGTGTGTGTGTGTGTGTGTGTGAATGGAATGTATTCCAATCCAATCCAATCTTCATGTTTATAGCCCAGCCGACCACAAAGGCCATATCAGGACTGTCACCCCACAAAATGTAAAATCTCATATTAAAACTGAATTGTTCACGTGGCGTGTGTACATGTTTTGCGTACATTTATTATCTGTTGTTTCGTTATTTGTTGTTCCCCTGCAAAGGGGAAGGAAAGTGCTCTGAAAATGTCCACTGTTATCGTAAGTGTTTAATTATTATCGTCATTAACAGTGTCCATTATTATCAAAAGTGTAAATTATTTCCATCATTATCATTACCAATATTAAAAGTGTCTATTATTATCATTACTGTCAATCATTGTTACTACTGTTAATAAAATGGTTTCTTTAAGGATCAATCAAAACTTACAATTCAAAACTTCATAAAAGACTGGACAGGCACAGGAATAACCACAAGACAGCATTACTGACCCAGGAGAATCCCAAACACATCCAACTGTCCATAGCCCTGCCGACCACATCAGGGCTGTCACCTTGTTAAAATGTATTGTGGAGCTCTACACAGGGTTTTAAACCAATTCTTCTATCATTCCTTACATCAATTAAGATTCAGCCCAGGATGGTTACCGTGTTGTGGCAGAACCACATAATTGACGCGAGTTAATACCAGTAGCTAATAAATCACCATCCAACAAATAGAAATGAATGTGTGTGTGTGCTATGTTGTGTTGTGTGTGTGTGTGTTATCTTGGAATGTTTATACAAATATGAAACAGCTTTCTCCTGTCTTTTTGAGATTATGTTATTAATTATGGGCCTGCAAGTGGTGTAATTACCCTTCATAGGATAATTAAAGTAACTGCCCTTCATAGGATAATTAAAGTATTTCTGACTTGAGGTTCCTTAAAAAACCCAATTGTTCTTAATTAACTGACTTCACTCATCAGGTGGAACATGCCCGATTCAGGAATCTAAAATCATTGTCTGCTGGAACATCAAGGATCTTTATGGAGTCTGCAGTAAAACGACTATGCTTTAATTTTGGCATTGATGCATGGTGTGAGTGCGTGCGTGCGTGCGTGTGTGTATGTGTGCATGGGGATGCAAATTGCTTATACAATATTTGTTTTGTGTAGTTTACAATTGCTTCCCATAAAAGCACAAATCATTTTTAACGTTTCTTTCTGTTAGCCAAAATGAGACTATTTACGTGGTTTGTTCTTTATATTATGAATGTTTTGCTTTGTTTGGTTCTGTTTTGGTTTTATTTGGAGGGGGGGGGGGGGTTATTCAGTTGTCCCCTCTCCCCTTGTTGTTGCCGCTTTTGGTTTGCTCTTGGTTTCTTTGCTATTTTCTCGGTTGTTTCTGTGTCTTCTGTTTTGCTTTCTTTCTTACTTGTTACTTTTTCTCTCTCTTGGATGATTTTTGTGGGGGTTTTTGTGTAGATATTTTTTTCCCTATACTGTGTGAGGGTGTTGCTATGGGTTTATTTTATTTTGTTATCATATATATCCCTAAGGGCGGGGACTGGATGTAAAAAATCCCAATGGGTGCTTATTCATTATCTTCGAAATAAAAGAATTTGTCATTGTCATTGACATCTCGACAATCTAAAAGCAAATGCAGTACAAATAATGCCAATAAAACTGAAGCCATGCTAAAAGGGACCAAAAATGAATTCTCCTCAATAACAATAACTTCAAATATTATTTGCTAATATTTCAGCTTCTCTCAGTTCTGTAAAGTATATAGGTTCACACACTATTCGAAACTTCACCCAGACCTGTCAGCCTAATCAATCCAATCTTCTTGTTTACAGCCTCACCCACCATAGAAGCCATATCAGAGCCGTCACCTCATAACATATCTCAGATTAAAACCATGCAACTATATACAAAATAAAACCAACTGTACTGTCAGCCTTGCTACTGTCAATTATGGTGCGTTAAGTGAACTGGTATTAATGGTACAGCCCTTGTGTGCTTTAGGCCAAGCCCTTCAGGTCAATTCCAGACTTCTTTTAAGAAAAGCTGTCAAACTGGAATGTGGAGTGCCACAGGGACAGTTCTAGGCCATGTTCTCTTCACTCTCTACACCGGTCCACTTTCACATAATGATAAACTGTCATCAGATCAGTCACCATTTCTATGGTGTTATTTCCGAAAATCTGCCAGCCTCTTGGCTAACATTCTACTGTTCAAATTAAAAACTGGACGATTCACAAGTTAAAACGAATCATTAGTTAAAGCTGAATGCTGATATTACTAAAGCCATGCTCCTGGGGTCCAAACATAAACTCATCTCCCATCACTTCAATAGAATTTGGCAATACCTAGATTCCTCTGTCCACCCTTGTGAAGTATCTGTTATTGGTAACACACTCCAATCCAATCCTGTTGTTTATAGCCCTGCCAACCACAGAGGCCATATCAGGGCTGTCAACTCGTCAAATTTTAAATCTCAGATTAAAACTGTGCAACTATATACAGATTAAAACAAGGTATAAAACCAACTCTACTAGTAGTCGCTCCTTGTAGCAACGCCCTGGCCAACCATAAAGGGTCAACCACACATAAAACGAGATAAAACCAAAGCCAGAATCCTTAAACTTGTTCTTAGTAACCAACTAGACAGAAAAGGCCCAATTCTCTCGGGAAGTTAAAAATGTTGTCTTGTGGAACATCATGAAAAAGGATATTTGGGAAGTCCGCTGTAAAATGCTTGTGCTTAATATCCTCACTGCAAAAATTCATCACCCAGACCAGTCTATCCTGTACCTATCAATTACGATGTATTAGTGCAATTTGCGAGTATCTGTCCACAGATGCAATATCCAAACTTGTCTTATCTCTCATCCTTTTACAATTGGACTACTGTAGTTCTCTCTTGACTTGTCTACCAACATCATCCAATCACTCCAATGTATACAAAACTCTGCAGATGGAATTGTCCTAAGAAATCTGAACACACCATTCTCTCTTGGGGTATCTTCACTGGTTGCCTACCTCACAAAAAACCAAGTATGACATTGGTACCATTTGTTACAAATGTCTCCACAGAGCTGCATCTTCCTATCTCTGCCACTGCTGTCTTTACCTATATTCTCCATCTCATTCCCTGTTCTGCTGCAGGTGCCTTATGCTTACAAACGTCCAGATTTATACAATGCACCACTGGCCATTGTTGTTTATTTCTGCTCCATATATCCGGAATAAACCTCTCTCCCGTTGCACAAAAAGCCTACATTTTACACTTTCAAACTCAGCCTCAAGACACTTATTTCCTACCTAGGATCTTCTCTCATGGTAACACCTCACATCTGTCCCTACTTTCAATCAGCCTCCTCCTCCTTGCCTTAGTGAGTTACTGTGTGTGTGTGTGTGTGTGTGTGCGCGCGCGCGCACGCGTGTGCGAGAGTGTGTGCATGTATTTAAAATGTGTTAATCTTATTTGTGAACGAATTGAATGCAAGTGCTATGGTTTGTTTCTTTATAAGATTCAGCGGTAGAAAATTTCCAGTTATTATAATTATCAAGATTAAGCTAAGAGAATAGTCAAAGAGAATAGTCAGTCTCAAGCTTAACGCCAAAAAGACAAAAGTACTGCATGTTGCTGGAATTAATTGCCAAACAGAATGACAAAAACTAATTTCCAGGAAATAACTACAGGAAAGACCAAACTATTCTTCTCCATCTGAAAAGGACAAATATTGACATGCCTTGAATGGTTTATCATGTATGTGGTTGTGGATCCTGGACACAAAGAATTGATGATGACATAAGACTATTAGCTGCTGCGATGTGGTTTCTTTAAAAGGTTGCTCGTGATCAGTTGGACAGATAGAACAAATGAAAGCATACTAAACGAATGGGGAACAGCAAGAAAACTATTGAGGAAAATTCTAGGAAAGAAAATTGTATGTAGGCCATGCACTACAAAACCCATAAAGTGACAGATGAAAAAGATACAGAGGCAAACCACCAACTGGTCTCATCCGCAATATCACTGAATCCAGCAGCATAAAACCCCATGAAATTAGCAGTACCAGCGAAGGTTGGAATAAATTGGGAAGATTTATCCTTTAAGTGCAAGTGTCATCAACTGCAGTGGCCAACACTGCACTGCACCCAAGGGATACCAACAGATTCATGACATTTTTTATTTGCGCGAATAACTCAGCTTTTGTGACAGGTTTTAAAGTGGCCTAAATATTTTGCTGTATAAATCTGTGAAAGCATACCAATGATATAAACCAATACAGACTTGCCAGCCCAGCGTTCACACACACACACACACACACACACACACACACACACACCACACACACACACACACACACACACAGAGCCCTCTTTCTGCAATTACCACCAACCTGATATACTTTAAACTCTTCTTTTTATCACCCCTACCCTAAAACGCCTCTCAACTAAATAAAAAGTTCTATATAAAATTGTCTTGATGTATCTATAACATGCATAAATGAATAAAACCCGTTTAAATCAAGAAAAAGCTTACTCTGTCTTTCCCTCATGTCCATTTATATGTAGCCATTCCCATTTTCCTTCAGTCCCACAAACACCATGCATACCATATACTATACTCTCCTCCGAAATATCCCCCCCCCCTCATCCAAAAAAAAAAAAAAAAAAAGACAGAAAGAAAGCAGTCCCTCCTCCAACCGATTACTGGAAAACAAGGTAATGCACTTTAAGAAAAAACCTTTTTTAACTTTCCGCCCAGACTCTGCTGGCTAAATTTTGCTCCCAACCAATGCAGCATACACTGCTGTGCGTTAACAGCCAAGCTCCTCTTCCAATAGCATGCACAGCCAAGTGCAAAACTTTAAAACAAATCCTATACTTAAACGATATGATCAAACCAAAATAACTGGTCTTATAGCTTGTAGGAATATTCCTGCAGTCTGGCATGTACTCGGTCTTTTAAGTTCTACATGTACATGTCACTGAAGAACCCTAAACTTTGGATTTTTCCAGTCTTGCTCACTAACATGCCATGCAAGAGCAATGCCAAAATCGCGAGAGTAGCAGGGAGTCGCGTGCTGCTGCAACTTGAGGCAGGAGAGAAAATGACTATGAGTTAGTATTAAACGGTTATGTTCATCATATCCCTTCTTTTAAACTGATCTTTTCATCTGCTGCTGAAAACAAAGGTGTCTGCTGTTTTGCCCATATATCATTGTATCCACATGCCTTCTGTACTGTGTTGGATGGCAAAACAAAGGGTAAGTTTCAAAGTTAGTGTAAAGAGTTAGGGTTAGGATTAGTTTTAACAGTTAGCATGAGGCTGAGGGCTCTGTCTGTATGTGTGACAGAAGGCATGTGGAAAACAACAGTACATAGACATAGCAGCATAAACCTTTTCCTTTGATATCAAATTGCCTCTCCCATCATCTGCAATGGTTATTTTTCGGGCAGTTCATATTTTTAATAATAAATGTCCTTTTAGGATGCTTTCAGGCTTTTTACTTTATTTTAAAATCAAGTCTGATATGCTTTAAGAGAGAATTTAATAATGGCAAGAAAAAACCAGGCAATTACAAAAAAGAAAGAAAAAAGAAAAGAAAAAATAATCTCCTATCAGCTGCCCTTCCCCTCCTTAAAAAAAATCTTATTGATGCAAGCATGAACTATTTGTGCCAAAACCCTTTCTACACCCCCTTTTTCCCCCTCTTCTAACCACACGCTACTTCCTTTATAACACTTTTATCTTGTGTAATTCTCTATAAGCATGAACATTACACTTTTCTTTAAAACATTTGCGCTTAAAAAAAAAATCTAAACTGCTGTCAAGTTTGCTGTGGCATATCATTGGTACTTTTACAGATCTCTCAGTAGTGTCAAGTTTTACCAATCCTGGCAAAGCCGTTCGTCCTTTCAGGATCAAATGTTTTCAAAGTAATAATTTAATTTCATTAACAGAAGGGGCATCCATTTCCCCTCCACCCACTGCAAATCAACTATGGGCTTTATGTACTAGACCACTATCCCACATTCCTTTCTAACTCCTGCAAATGCCTTGAAGTTGTCCGTCTCTATCTCTGAAACAATGAATGTACTATTTCCTTAAATTGATTTTTTTTACAACGCTGTCCAAGAAGACATCAAGTGAGGAACCGTAAAGATTACATGATGGTGAATAGGAGATGGAAATCAGCAGAACTAACCTCGAACACCCTGCAGGCACAGACTGACACAAACCACATTACATACTTATCCAGTGGAAATCAGATTCAAAGCTATGAACATTTTGAAAAATAACTCACCCCCTTTCACTGAAAAAGCTTGAAGATCCAGATAATATTTTCAAACTGAAAATCCAAACATTATTCAAAGCCCAGCCAGCCAACCACAGAGGCCACAACAGGGCTGACCCCTCGCCAATATTTAAACGTCAGATTAAAACACACTCTTCTGTTGTTCCTTGTATCAACACCTTAGCCCACTACAAGGGTCAAATCAGGATGGTCACCGTCTTGTAATAAAACCATGTTAACGACACACTGAGATAAAAACCAACACCTAATCCCTCACAACCAACCTTGTTCATGGTAATTAGCTATGACAGGCCAACTCCTATCAGACAGGAAATATATCTCATACTAATCTCTGGACAGTACTCCCCAATCCTCCAAACAATTCTTCAGATAATCTTTAGAAAATATGCTTTTGATTTGTCTGGCAATAGAAAATTAGCCCAACTAAACTAATAAAAAGTATAAAAGATGGTGGTTTAAATATAGCAGATAAATATAACAACGCTTCATATAATATTAAAACTCGCGTGGTTCAGAAAGTTTAAGACTACAAGTCATAAATGGAGAATTTTACCTGGCAAAGCTTCCAAATTTTTTAGTTATATTTTAAGATATCACTAAACTATGTAGCTTCACACAAACCAATAAATTCTGGATGGGCATTTAGTGCACAATAGTTTTGTGCTTGAGTAAAACCAAGAGTATTGACCGCACTTCTGGTAGAACCAGTACTCTATAATGAAAAGACAAAAGTTGGGAACAATCTATTAACCCATGGCAACTGGATAAAATGAAGAATCTATCACATTAGTCTATTTTTTAAAGGAATAAATATTTACTATGTGAATTCATGATTAAGCCTCACATAGATGTCAATTTTCTTATCTTTAATAGATGTTTGCAAACAGACAAATCTGAAGACAGTTCTCCAAGGAAAGGTTGAGGGCAGAAGGAAACGAGGCAGGCCACCTCCAACATCCTATAATTAATTATTGCCAACATCACCGAGATCAGTGGTCTGGGAAGGCTATAGGAGATAGTGAAACTCAGCAGAGACAAAGATGGCAAACCCTGGCGGCATTGTGTGGAGCTCCTACCAACAACAGCTGTGATGGAGTCAAAGGAATAGTTGTAAAATTAAAATACATGAATATCTGATATTGCTTCCTTTGATATTTTGTTGCAATGAGCAAAAAGCAAATCAGGAAGGCAAGTAGCCAGCCTTCCACCCCTTTATTTTGCCTCTTGCACAAGTTTCTTGCTCAGGACACTGAAATCAATGTCTCTTTCCAGAAATCAGACCCCTTTTTTTTTCTAATGTTGGATAACTATGTATTTTTTTTCTTAGTCAAAATGTATTTCTTAGTCATACTGAAATGAACATTCTAATCCAATAATTTTACAGCCCTGCCGACCACATAGGCCATATCAGGGCTGTTACCTTTTTAAAAATTAAACCTTAGATTAAAACAAGATTGTAAACCAACAGTATGGTCATTGCTTGTGTCAATACTCTGACCAGCCACTCAGGTCAACCCAGGACAGTTACTGCTTTGTGGGAGAACCACAGTAACAACACATAAAATGCAATAAAGCCAATACCGGTATCATAAAAAAACAACCTTGTTATAGCAAATTACTCTGAGACGTTCACTGATATTAGGCACAAAATGCCAAATTCTTGCAGGAAGCTGAAAATGTCTAGTATAACCATCACATAACGATCTTTACAGACGTAAAATTGAAGTCAACAACATTATGATCTTTAAGAAGTCTGCATGAAATAAGGCTTGAGGAGCGTCATTACAAGCAATGTCTTAAAAGTTTGTGAATGTGTGCGTGTATGTGTGTGTGTATGTGTGCGTGCGTTCATGAGCTAATTGCAATAAATTTACAAGTATGTATGTCTCTTTCTAAACCCCCTACGATCCCTAGCTTTCTACCTCCCCCTCTCCCCCAACTCCTGCCTGTACCCCAAATATTGATCTCAACCCCCGACCCCCCCCCCCCCCCCCCCCCAAAAAAAAGGAAAGCTATGTCCCATTTGCAATAACTACCACCCTCCTCCTTGCAACATAGGCACAAGCAGGATCAGGTGATTTTTTTTATCAAGCCATTTGAACAATAAACAACATGTATCCTTTTCCACATTTTGGGGAGTATGGAGGAAAGGTGAACGAGCAATACTGTATTGGAAAAGACAAAATTTAAGAAATTAACTACAATGTATATAAAATTGAGATAGCTGCTATATCTTGACAACTGAAGCAACTTTCCTCTAGTAAAAGTGTATTGGAAGAGGGGGAAAAAACCCAACTACAATGTATATAAAACTCAGATTACCCTGCTATATCTTGACAACTGATGTAACTTTCTTCTATAAACTGAAGACAACACTGACATAAAAGAAATGCAAGCTGACTTCTGGTAAAGAAATCAGAGGTTTCACATCTGAACGCTTAGTATACATTCCATTACAAGATGAAGCTCTTTCCTTATTACAAACATCATACTTATGACAAAATAGTCTCTCTGAATGACGAAACAATGGTGTACTTCTAGGGGTAATTTCTGTTCAGAGAATTCTTAATTGGATGAAGATAACTATGCAAATTTAGAAGTACCTTTGACACGAAAAACATTTAAAAAAAATTTACAATGGCATTTCTGACAAAAAAGCTAAGAACTGCAAACAAGTTTTTAAAAAAATTGTTAGACCAAATGGCGATAAAAAAAATTCAGCCTTTCTCAGAGCAAAATTTTCCAACCCATTATTTCCATATTAAAAAAAACTATATTTCTGGCTTGCAAACAGCACCAGTTTTGTGATGACTTTGTTTTTGATTACAAAATTCTATTTGTCAAAGTCTACCAGTAACAATTCATCATTTAAGTTTTATATTTTATCTTTTGAAATGGAAAAAAAAGTTACTGAACTCGTAGAATTATTAAACAATAAACGACTAGTTCAGGACTGATGCGAACTTTTTCACAATACTAAAGAAAGTGTTCAGGATAAAAAATATGCTTGAGTTTGCTTTGGTTGGTCATGCTGCGTGTTCTTTAAGATCAGTAATTATGAATTCAACAATTAAGTTTTGCATGTTTCATTAGAATCAGCTGATGCTTGAAACGTGTGTAGTTTTAAAAACTACAGCATGAAAAACTTTTTGGATATATTAATTTACTATGTAAAGATAGGGGCTGGTCATGTCCTAGTGTCTTTCACTCGAGTACTTGAACACTGTGTAAAGGTGGGGGCTGGTCACGCCCTACAGGGTCTCTCATCCGAGTCTATAAACACATGACGGCAAATGTCTTTGAAGCAAATTTGAAAATTTCTGAAGTCCCGGTCTCTGAGGTGGCATCACAACGTGGTCAAAATCTGAAGATTCCATCAGAATAAAGGTTGTCTGTTGTGCATGACACTGGAGTGCAGGTGTACTTTTGTGAAATATCAGGTCTATGGACTGGCTGGAAGCATCTGCAGGATTTGATGCCAGCATAGGTTTCATTTGTAGATCTGGTCGTCGCTGCTCTGGATTGCAAAGGAACTGGTTAGACTGGTTTTATGGTTACTTTGGCAGGTTGCTGATTGTCCCTGCAAGAGCACCTGTACGCATTTTTTTTAATCGGTGGTAGCAGATGGGTGATAAATCATAGTACTTCTGCCTGGTCATGATGACTTTTCTTCGAACTTGATTTGTCAACACATTTTGATTTAGCCTCAAGTTTGCTAAAGGAACTTGCATAGCATCACCTAGGGAAGGTTAAGTACTAAAAAAAAAAAAAAAGGGGGGGGGAGGGGATGGGCAAGTCTGGCTGTTAAGACAGTTGCATCAACTTCTCCTGGGGCAAAATTTTGATCATCTGCTTGGTTTCTTATAAAGTAACTTTACCCCAAAAATATGCTAGATGATTTTCTGAACATTCTAATGCAGTTTATCTCTCAAGGTGTGCAATACAAATCAGGGAGGCTGTACTAAAATTGTGAAGTCAATGGCGATACGACAAATGATTGTTGATTTGGTGATAAATACTCAAACTTGTAGGATGAAAATCTGTTCCATGGTGCTTTTTGGCAGCAGGATTCAACATGCTTTATGACTTCTACTGGTGGTTATCATCTTTCACAGACAATCTTCAGCACCACTTATTGGTATGACTGATGAAATGGATTGTGGTGTGGTTGCTCTTTCTGGAGAGTGATGATGAGCTACTGAGTCCATGTTGTTCGCCATCTGGAGGGGAAAAGAAAAGAATGCAACATAAATAAAATATAATTCTCACAAGTCAGAATTAAGTATCTGATTTTCCTCCAGATTATGAAAAAACCCAACCGACCAACTATAACCTTATCAATAACCAAAATACATTATAAGTTTCAGAAAAATGACAAATAGCATGAGAATTTAACCAAGAGGCAAAGTCTTGCAACAAAGCAGGATATTTTTTTAACATTATTTTAGCCTTTCAGTTGGTGGTCTTATGCAGGCCTAACATCAACTATCCTGTGGGCTCCTGGCCCTGAGGATTCAACATGAAATATCTGGGTGTGGCAGGGATGGAGGGCTCAGAATGAGTGGTGCAGGAATAGCAGGACAAGTACAACACAGAAAATGAGCAGTACCGCTATAAATTTACAATGCATCACAATTAAACATATTCTTCATTAACCAACCGCCAGTGGCAATGTTACACATAATGAAGATTTTTATAAGAGAATATGCCTATCTTACTATTCTTATTTACTTCAGATATAGGTCAACAAATAAAGCATGACCAGCGGCCCCCCCCCCCCCCCCCCTGAAAAAAAGAAGTAATTCTGGACCATGTAATGTCTCATGCACTTCAAATATAGCTGAGGTAGTCAGCAAGTGTTTCTGACCTGCATTTTCACAGAAGCAGTTGAGTGTTGGTTCACTAAGTGGTTATTCATCGAGCGAGAATTTTGTTAACACTTCTCATGAAGGAACGTTGTGTGCCAACATGCTGGCTTGACTGCTGCTACCGAAACTGTGGCATCTGGAAAATATCGAATATCAAAAAGAAAAGAACTATAATGAATAAATCAATCGAAGTAGTGATATAGAAAAAAAGCAATAGAGTTATGAGGACTTGATCTCCACAACACTTAGGTCTGGATATCTTACTTGGTACCAAACAACGTGTAAAAAAAAAAGTGACGCTTAAGACCTTGATTACTCGACTCACTACAACATTACTGTCACTTTATCACCTAGTTTTACTACAAATTTACAATTAATGAGGCTAACACTGGAAAATGTCACCATTACATGTTTTAAAGCTCAATTCTGATTTCACTTGATAATGGAAAAAAAAGGAGAAAAAGACTGAACTCACAAGAATTCTTTAAGCATTTGGCCACATTTCACCATGTCTCATGAGCAAGTTAATCTGATAATGTACACAAAGACAACATCATGTCCCATGGGCAAGTTAATCCGATTTGTTTTGAAAAAAGACATACACAAAGACATACTCCTGAAGTATCAGGATGATGTATGTATACTACATTCTACAGACCTTTTCACCAAATTTATGAAAGCCAATATGTTGGAAGAAAAATATTTTCCAACTACATTGAACTTTCAATGTTTTACAGACTAAAACAAAAGATTATTTGACAGTAAAAGTGGAAGTAGCTGATGTTCTAACCTGGAATATGCCTACAAGAATACTACATATTTCTTATGCTGACTATTCATATATAAAATCAACAATACCTCCATTTTGTCATTTTAATATTTTACTGCGTATCTTTTACATAGAAAAAATATAGGGAGATACTGACAGATGCTAGAGATCCAGAAGTAAAAATCAAATGATTAACTGGATGTAAAAATAAAGTCAACTGGAAGTAACTGAGAACAGACTGTAAGAAAAAAATCAAATAATTAACTAGATGTGAAAATTCAAGTCAACTAGAAATAACAACTGAGAACAGACTACAAGTGAAAACTAGATAAACTGGATGTGAAAATTTAGGTCAAATAGAATTAACAACTGAGAATAGACAAAGCAAAAGTTAAAGAACTGGAAGTTGCAAAAGAAAAAGTATGGATCATTTCATTCCATGTTTATAGCCCCACCAACCACAAAGGCCATATCAGGGCTGTTCCCTTATTCGTTTCTCGCAACTCCAGTTGCATTAGGTTAAATCAAAACCACCTGATATTTTCAATATATCTAAAACCTTCGAACTGATGATGGAAAAAAACACCCCCAACCAACCAAAAACTATAGTCCATACCTTTTCTCAGAAAATGCAGTTTATGATAGGAGCCATCACAGAGCTCGAATTCTGTGTGCTTGGTTCTTCTTCTTGTTGGACGTTCCCCAGCTTGACATCCTGGGGGTCACCCAAAATACATTGTGTCTTGCTTTCTTGATTCTCACATTACTCCTGTAAGCAGAAAGAGCAGTTTTACAGGGAATACCGAGTTTTATCGACTTAAAGAATACACTATTTGACCTTGCCACCAGAGCATAGATTGAATAATGTGAAAATAAGGTGAATGCACTGTTACACTTAGTTGGATTTCTGAGTTTTATCTAGTTTAATATTACGATTATACGACCTCACCACGACTAGATAGATAAAAAAAATATATCTTAAAACTAATGCGCATGCACTGAGTTGAAATGCTGACTTTTACCTACTAAAATATAACCATTTGACCTCACCACAACAGAATCAATTAGATAATGTCCTTAAATTGTGGCAATTTGCTAAAAATCAATTTGAATGCACTGAGTTAAAAAAATAATTCGATACTCTAAAGACAGTTCATCTTAACATAATTTTGTTACTAACTTAACATTCTTTTCATCTTGTTGGAATCAAGACCAAAATTATTTAAGGCTACTTGCACTTTCAAACAAATGTATCTTAAATTATTACTTTAATAGAATTTGTTCTGCAACTGAATATGATATGGGGGGAAAACATTAGGAAATAGTTTAACTCTTCAAGATCAGTGCCACTAATAGTGAAATTCAAAACAAGAATATCATCATGTATCATGTAATGCCAAGCAGTGGGAAAAAAGAGAAACAATAAGCCAGATACAATTATATCTTCATTGTCAACACACATATGTTTAGAATTGCAACAGATTACTCTTTTGATTCAATCTTATTTGTTAACTCACAATTTTCACAAAACCATGCTCATTATTCTAAATATAGCAACTGCCATGTCTGCATATGGCACACAAAAAGCAGGCTTTTATCTTTTAAAAATATTAAAAGCAAAATAATTTAAACAAACCTAACATTTTATTATAATATGTTCCTTCACATAAATGCATGTATTAGGTATCAAAATCAGTTCAACTGCAATTGTACACTTTTCTAATATATGCACTTACCTATATTTGATCTTGGTGAGGCAAATGGGTGACGGCTATAGTACTGAAGACACTCAGCAGTAAACTGTCATATGATCAACAGGATAACTAACCACCATGTCGGGACCACTGTGAAATGAAGGGCATAAAGGAGACCCTTAAGTAGTTGACACTAGTTATCCTTTTTTACCTTGCAGTTCAGACGTTCAAACCTGTCAGTGTTTAGACGAACTCCTACATAATGCATTCCAAAGGTATCCAAAGTAAAGTCACTTCGAGCTCCAAGACTTCAACCACATTCACAAGGCACACACTCTCCTGTGCACAAGATAACCGTAACATTCAAACTGACCGCTGATCAACTGGAGGATGCAAGCTGTCCAAGACAGAAAAGGGCCAATTCCAAACTGTTGGGTTGAACCGGATGCGTCAAGCTGCTAGAGACATATGTTTATCGTCACAGAAAATCTACTTGGAATCTGTTTTACTCTTGACAATCCCGGCCTTGCTGTGCTGGAAACAAGTCTGTCAGCCCATTAATGGAGTCACTATTCCTACTCGCCGTTTTGTTCATGCTTTGTATGCGATTTTCTACAATCATGGTCACCAAGATTGCTCCCTTTGTTCCTAGCAAACATTTTTCTTTGTTCTACTCCCCCACCCCACCCCCCAAAAAAACACCACCCTACTTGTTTGTTTTACTCTTTTATTTTCGGTTATCCTATTTATTGGTTTCTTTTTTCCTGTCATCTTGTGGTGTTAAGGCTAGTTTAATATACTGTGCTTAGATGTAAGGCTTCTTATCTTCCTAATTTTTATTCTTTGATTATAGGCGTAAGTTTTCCTTTTAATCTTTTGGTTTTTATTTCTAAGGTTTAGTTTTAGGGTTTCACCTTTTATGTTTAAGGTTTTTATGTTTAAGGTTTTTATGTTTAAGGTTTTTACCTTTTATGTTTTGAAGTTTTTATATGTTATGGTTTTAAGGTTAAAAACCCCAACAATTTCTATGTTTTGGATTAGTGTTAAGTTTGTATCTTTTTGTGTTTTTGGTTTAGTTAAATTTTTATCTTTTTATGTTTTGGTTTTTAGTTTTTAATGTTTTAGTTTTTATCTTTTTCTTTTAGTTTTTATCTTTTTATGTTTTAGTTTTTATCTTTTTGTTTTTTGTGTTAGTTTTTATCTTTTTATGTTTTAGTTTTTATCTTAAAAAATATTTTTATGGTTTTATCTTTTGGGTTTTAGTTTTTATATTTTTGTTTTGGTTTTTAGTTTTTATCTTTTTGATTTTTAGTTTTTATCTTTTTGGTTTTTGTCTTAGTTTTTATCTTTTTATGTTTTAGTTTTTATCTTTTATAAAAAATAATTATGTTTTGGTTTTTATCTTTTTATATTTTGGTTTTTAGTTTTTATTTTGGTTTTTAGTTTTTATCTTTTTGGTTTTTAGTTTTTATCTTTTTATGTTTTAGTTTTTATCTTTTGGTTTTTAGTTTTTATCTTTTTGTTTTGGTTTTTAGTTTTTATCTTTTGGTTTTTAGTTTTTAGTTTTGGTTTTTAGTTTTTTTTGTTTTTGGTTTTTAGTTTTAACTTTTTTGTTTTTTGTTTTAGTTTTTATCTTTTTATGTTTTAGTTTTTATCTTTAAAAAATCTTTTTATGTTTTGGTTTTTATCTTTTTATATTTTGGTTTTTAGTTTTTATCTTTTTGGTTTTAGTTTTTATCTTTTTGGTTTTACTTTTTATCTTTTTAAGCTTTTGGTTTTAGATTTGGGTTTAATGTTTTATGTTTTAAGCTTTTATGTTTTGGTTTTTATGTTTTGTTTAAGTTTTAAGTTTTTATGTTTTGGTTTTAGGTTTATTTTTGGTTTTAAGGGTGTTTTTTTAAATATTAAAAAAAAACTTTTATGGTTTAGTGTTTAGGTTTTAGTTTTATATTTAAGTTTTGGTTTTATGTTTTGGTTTTAATTTTAAAGAGTTTACTTTTTATGTTTTGGTTTAAAGTGTACATTTTAAGTTTTTACATTTTATGTTTTGGTTTGAGTTCATTTAAAAAAAAAAGATTTTGTTGGGTCTGGGATTCAAGTCAGACTTCATTTCAAATCATTCTAACATATTTTACCGTCTATTTTCTCTCATTTTACCGTTTCATATTCTTTTAATCCCCATTTTTGGTACCAAGGGAGTAAATGCAATCTGTAATCTGGTGACAAATGATTGCTGGAAGATGACTGACGTGGTGGTTTATTCAGTGGGCTGAACACAGAACTTGTAGCACAAAGTTTGATGAACAGGAAAACTCAAGGTGGAAAGCTTTTGAATTCTACCTCTCTATAAATTCAAACTCATGACTTGTCCTGCAGTTCCTCTCTGCTAGTTTCCAGAAGACTTTCAAATGAGAACAGGCATGGGGACTTTCTAACAACTGTGTCAAACATATCCTCGACTCTTACAGTTCAATCCCACAAGACTTGAAAACCTGTTACGAGCACTGGTATATGCTATTTCAACCCACAAGAACAAGCCAAGGTGTGGTCATGTCCCAAACCTCTGAGAGATGAGTTTATCTACAGTACTGGCTTCACAACTATCAGGGTTTAACAAAAATTTCCTTTTTAACTCCATTCTCAGCCTTTCAATATTTATCCACAGAGGCCTAACAAAGTAATCAGTTGACTTCAGATCATATGAACACAGTTTAACTGCCTTGTATCCCCAAACCATAACCCCAACATCTCCAGCGTTTGTGGGGTAGTCAATAATGCAGGCCAGTACCTGATAAGGGTAGAAAAATAACTTTAAAAGCATGTCCTTTTTTCATTGAGCTTCTGCCATTTAAGAGTTATTAAACATTCCTCTACTAAAGGTTTGATGCCAAGGCCTAGATCTTTAGGGGGACAGGAAAGCCTGGTGGTTAGAGTTGCGAGCATTGAACTCATAACCTGAGATGCCCGTTCATAGAGATTATTCCCCTGAAGTTAACATTAGGGCTGACACCACTCCCAAAAGTCATTTCGATGAGACTATAAACTTAGTCCTGTGTGCAAAAGTATGCACATGTTAAAATCCGTTCCTTTTGGAAGAGTAGGCCACTGTGTACCAGTGGGGAGGGATGACAAAGTCACATTCACATGGGTACTGGATATTAAGAGGCTTAAAAGCGCATATAAATTATCATATATATATATATATATATATATATATATATATATATATATATATATATATATATATATATATGGGAATGGTTTCCTCCTCTACTCTGCAATGCCATTTGAACAGATATTAAAAAAATGCTGTCTGCTCATCTAGATCATCCCCCTCAACAGTTTTCTACAGTTTGCTTTAACAAGGCCACTAGGATCACGTCACTAATGCAAAAATTCGAATTTTTGTTACCGACGACATTAGATCACCTTAACACAATGTACTAATGGTATGTTGCATTTATTTTCTAAATGCTAATATAGCCTGTTTAATATTTTACAGTAACACCCCATTTCCATACAAATATTACAAAAGACTAGGAGTAAGTAGGAAGATTACAGAGTACCCCAAACCTGAAAGTTCCAAGAAAATTAACAAATGAACGAACTATCACTTACAATACAAGGCACACTAAAAGGTATTCTTCATGCACTTAAAATGAAACCATGAACATCATCAGACCCAGGTGCACTAACATTACTAAATTGACCAGCTTCATTACCTACAAAATTAAGTATTCAGGTGTGGGGTGGGGTTGGTTGGCGCATGTTGAGTGCAAATGGTCAGTTTTTCATGCCTACAGCTGTCACTATTACAAACAGTGCCATGAACAAAGCTGGCAATTAAAAAAATCGTTTTTGAGTGAAAAAGGCAGCTGTACTCTGGTATACAAAATGACAATGCGGATTCCTCCTTTTTTCCACTTGTTCCTCAACTAGAGCTGACGTTCACTAATGGTAAAAATTTATATTTGCAACAGTTTGCCCTCAATTAAGGTAGACACATTCCAACCTTGGGGATGTTTTTTCTTCTCAAAACTGCAATCCTCCCCCCCCCCCTCCCCCGATATGCCACTTCCATTATTATGCTATGTCGATTAACTTTAGCTCATAAAATATGCAATTTGCCTGTGAGCATTACTGTTCCAAGAACACAACTGTCCACTGACACCACTCAAGGGCTAGCAATTTAGCAGCAGCAGGTCTTATTAAGCCCAATGACATAAATGAAACCTACAGCTACTTTCCCCCAATGTTCTAACAAAGAAAGCCAACCAAAAAATGACTATAATCTGCAGGAATTGAAAAGGGTCCTACTGGCTTAACTAGAATGACAATGATGAAATATTAACCGACACCGAAATTTATTTAAAAAAATCTTTCATCATTTACCTGAAAAAAATTGCAGAAATCAGCTGACGTTTTCACAGTAAACAATATCACAGCCTGGTTTGCTTAACAGGAAGCATATCCGAAACTTGACTCAAGTTGTGGGTTTGATTTCCGTGGCCAGCTGGGTAGAATGGTCAGCAGGGTGGAATATTTCAGAGTTCACGACTGCAACAATTTAAAAAAACAAACTGTTGGGATATATGAGAGGGCATTTGTATTTGTTGTGTGCATGAATACATGTGCAAACCTGCATTTTGGCATGGGCGTGTGCATGTGATGGTCACATACATATGCATGTATCTCCAAATAAGGATACTACAAGTGAATGGTTATTGTGTATAGTGTAACACTGTTACAAATGTCTCCACAAAACAGCACCCTCCTACCTCTGTGAATGTCTTCACCTGTACACTCCTTCTCGTTCCCTCTGCTCTGCTGCAGATACCTTGTGCTTACGAATGCCTAGATTCAACCAATCCACTGTTGGCCGTCGCTCTTTATTTCTGGTCCATCAATCTGGAATGACCTCCCTCTCTCCCTTCGTGAAAAGCCTACTTACGATAGCTTTAAATCCAGCCTCAAAACATGCCTATTTCAAACCTAAGATTTTTCCCTCTTGTTTCATCTCATGTCTGTCCTTGCCTTTGAAAGCCAAAATTCCATCACCCTGCTGAAATGTACAACCTGTGTGTGTGTGTGTGTGTGTGTGTGTGTGTGTGTGTGTGTGTGTGTGTGTGTACATTTGAATTTGTTAGAATATTGTTAATCATTGTTGGTTGTTTGTGTGGGAGCGGATTGAATGGAAGCGCTCTGATTTGTAATTCAAAATATAGCGCTCTATAAATTCCATATATTATTATTATTATTAAATACATATATCTCTGTGTATAGTTCTATCTGCAAGTTCAAAGGTAATTTGTGCATGCATACTTATTCCTCCCTGTGTTTGGAAGGCTGGGGAAATGCTTTCACCTCAAATTTTTGACTGTCAGACTGCTAGCTCACTGCTCTAACCACTAGGCTATCGTACCTACATGTATTTAGAACAAAGATCTTCCCTTCTTTATCATCAATTTAACAAGTTCGATCTAATTCCATCATTCTCTTTAGAATAGTACTATAAGCTATGGGGCAATGCAAGATTTCTCTCTTGTGGAAAAATAAACGTTCAAATACCTAGGCTTATCAGTTTCTTATTTCTTTATTTCATATGTCCGTCAACATCATGAACATGGCTCAGACTGGGTAGCAAAACTATTCAGAAATACGGTACTTTTTGAAAGAATTTTCAATACTATCCATTGTGATCATAACCACAACCAGTTCATTAAGAATATTAAAAATACTACCAATGCTCTAATTTGCTTTCAAGTAGCATACCAATGAAATTACTTTTAACTCCAAGCTCTGACAATGTTTGAAGGGCTGGGCTCACACTTCTGTTCAAATTTACAGCACATACGGAGAGGTTCAATGTTTCTCAATCTAAGTCAATGACTGTTCCCCAGGTCAAAAAGGCCGGGTCAATAATCATTGTAACTTGGAAACACTTGGATCCAAACTAGTTTACATGGAGATGGAAGTAGCAATGCCATCTAATTATTGTCTTCACTTCTAACTCTAGAGCTGCATAATATTTACCTTTGTAGAAGTAGAACCGAAGACCAAGACTGACCAATACTGTAATACACTTCAGTTACAGCAATTCAGTGCAGACAAGTACATCATGGCTGCCTTGCGCTGAGCAACTGATCAACATAAGCGCCCCCACAGCACGGATCAAGGCGAGATAACTCTATCACATTGCAAAGAAAATTCTCGGCCTCCCTGGAGAGAGAGAGAGAGAGAGAGAGAGAGATTTGGTAATGTTCAAGTTGCAAGAACTCCACTCACTTAACCTTTCAGGTGAAAAAAAAGGAAAGTGAAGCTCCCCCTCCCAACTCCCACCCCTTGTGTGTGTGTTTGTGTGTGTGTGTGTGTGCGCGCGCGTGAATGCGTTAACAGAAACTGACAGTGCTAGCATACAGAGTGGACAGTATTTTTATTTTTAAAAGAAAAGAAAAAAGCTGATGTGGCTTTCGCCCACGTCACTCCTAGCTTCGTTTATGATTTTGTAAAGAAAATGATTTCTGCTATTTTTCTTTTGTCTGCTATACCTTCAGTTACATTACGGTCAACGAATGCGGTAATAAGGAGTCCTGGCTTATGGTCCAGTAATTGATATATTAATCGTTTTTTTCGTAATTAAGTCATGATCAGGAAGAAAGAGTTTCCGACCCACCTCCCTTTCCCAGGAATCCCCCCCCCCCCCCCCCCCCCGCCCTATTGGTGACTTTGGTTAATTTAAAAATGGTACACACACACACATTAAAAACAAATTTCAAAAGCCAGGAAGCCACTAGGCCTAACCTTTTTTTTAAGATTGCCAGTGCTCAGCCATACAGTCAGGGTACTAAAACATTGATACATCTTGCTGTTTCGTTGGTCCGTTCTAAACTTATTTCTGGTCAAGAAGTGTAGTTTTCTGCTGCAAATGATCTCTTAAGACAATTACAAAGTATGGACAGAAAATCAATCAAACTTGCGCCTGAAGTTCCAAATCATACTAGCACCCTTAAAACTTACAAAAAAAGCTCATATGCTTCCTCTTTTCCAGCAGAGATAGATTCTTAATTTGTTATTCGAAGTTTCACCTGTTCCAAATTTTGCGCGAGATGAATCAAAATAATGATCCTAAAAGAGCAAGCAATATTTCTTTTCTGCAGCCTATATTTTAACTATACCGAAAATCTTATGATAGAAAATGATATAAGAATTCCTGTTCTGCCAGTGGTTAAGCTCAGATTCTTCTTCGTTGAATGCTCTGACAGCAACTATTTTTGTCTTTTATATGAGCAAAAATGCGTCATGCATCACGTTAAGCGCCTGACAAGTCGGGCCCAGCGCGTCTGACTTCAGCATAAGAGAGAATTAATTTTCAAGTCTTACTGGCAAAATAATGCAGGAGAATGGACAAGAAAGCAGAAAATAGACAAGAAGGACGTAACAGGAAGAAAAGGGACAAGGCAGAAACAAAGAGAGTGACAGAAAAGAAGAAACTTCTAGCACAGAATCTCCACAACGTGGGAATGATATTGACAGGCCCCTGGCATGCCCACTGGGGAAAGCTTAGATTCCACCACGAGTATATAAACGACTATATGATATAGCGACTTAACAGAACTTAGAAAGGTTGAAGATCAAAACATGCTCACCGTTGAGGTTCGAAATCATTCTCGAACTAAGTCTTCAAATCAGTTGAAAATGTTCACAGGTGGATCTAAGTGTGGGGCTGCATTCATCATCCCCGATCAAAGAGAATATGTTTTATCTAGGAAAAGGTGGTTGTTGTTTTTTCAAATCTGCAGGTGAATTACATACAATTCTAATGGCACTGAATTATCTTTCGAATACTTCTCAAGCCATTTAGTGAGCTTTTTGTGTTGACTTTTCTTTTTCTTTGTTGCCTTAAGTGCCTGACAAATCAGGCTCGGTGCATACGACTTTCGCTTGGGAGAGATTTTGAGTATTTGAGGAAGAAAGGCAGGAAAATGGACCAAGAAGGCAGAATATAGTCAAGAAGGTGGTGACAGAAAGAAAAGGAACAAGGCAGAAACAAGGAGGGGGATAGAGAAGAGGGAATTGCTAGCAGATAATTTTCAGAAAATGGAGGTGCTATTCATACTGACAGGCCCCTGCCACCTCCACCGAGGACTTGTGTTGATTCAAAATCAGCTATTCTTGCTTTGAAACATTGGAACTCTCAAAGTCAGAAATGGCATTATCTTTGAAATTAAGTTCCCATTTCACTGTCTTTTATATAGAGGCATTCGATTATGTCATTTTCTGGATTCCATCACCTTGCCGTCTTTACTGGTATGATGACTCTTTAGCTAAGCGAAGTGTGTCAGAAAACGCCTGCACAATCCTGAGCTCCAGTTCAGGCCTAAGTTTATCCTCGTATTATGAACGTAGTTCTATTCTTGCGAAGTCTGTATACTTTCGATTTTTTTAGAACTAATTTCCAAAGTCTTTTTTGTGTTCATAATATTAAAAATGGTAATCTTGACCATAAATTGCGTTTAAATACTTGGAATACTAAGTATTAAAAATATATGAGCTTGTTGTGGTATTATTTCAGTCCACCATACGTTAAATTTGATTGTGCACTGTGCCATAGTTTATGTAAGGAAAGGGAAATAGAAATATGGCAATAGTCAAGGTGTCCCAGCAAGCTGTAATAGTTGCAGTTTCTGAAATAAGTGGTAGGAAAGCTGCTATAGTCTCTTTTGGATATTTTTAACCCGCTAATCCACCATTCTTCGTCTCCCCAATTCTTAACATTCATTTTGAATAGGTCCACATAACTGTCTAAATCACCTTGCAGTGAATGGACATTAAACCAATGAAAAGAAAAGTAAAAACAAATTTTTAAACAGAAAGCGAGCGAGCAAGAGAGAAGCATTCACATACTTTTTTTTCCATCCGGCCCTTGCCGTGATAACACAAGTCCCCCCAAACAAAACAATAAAAATCCCCCCCACCCCCCCCAAAAAACAACAACAAAAGTTCAACTTATGAGAGAGAGAGAGAGAGAGAGAGAGAGAGAGAGAGAGAGAGAGAGAGAGAGAGAGAGAGAGAGAGAGAGAGAGAGAAAATCAAGTAAAAATGATTTTTGAGGGTAAAAGAGTAAGTTTACACTTTTTCATCCTTCCCTCACAAAAAAGTATTCAGTGTGCGTGCCTGCTTGCGTGAGTGGTGATGTCACTCTGCTTGTCTGTGTTCACATGAAGTGTGCATGTGTATAATGCTTCATCTGTTGGCGTTTGTGTTTTGTGTCTGCTATGTTTGCTTCTTAGTATACTACTTTAGTTTCCACTTTGATGCATTTATTACTTTAATTGAATCTAAAATGCACCTCAAACTTTTTTCATTAGCAGTGTAGTGCCTGTGTATGACTGCAATTCAAAGAAACCCAGCATTTTAATGGACCTATTTTGGATTACAGAAGCATTCGCTTAGTCATTTTATATGGCATAGATGATATTTCACTCATATCTAGTGACAGGCATTTGAATGCATCTGAATATGTCAGAGTTGTTCGCATATATTTTATGGACATTGAGCACATTTGTATGTAAAGGAGAGAGAGTGAAACAGGCGAAAAGAGAGGAGTCAGATAAAAGGTCCGAGATCTTGTGCACACACACCTATAAACACACAGTCATTCATTTATAAATGGAACTCTGAACAGAGACCTTGCTCAAGCTTTTGTTTTATTTACAGTTGTATGATTTTTGCACTTTGTATTGCTTTCCATCAAGTTTTGATCATGTTGAGTCATTCTGAAGTTTCCTTTTGTTACATTTCAGCTGCGAGCCGGCTACCCAACCCTAACTCCAGCCTTTCTTTTTTGGCTATGAAGGGGGAGGTAGGCTTTTCCCAATGCTCTGACCAGCAGTGACACAATGACCAACTGACTTTTCTTCGCTTTAACTAGAATTCTCATACCATTGTTTGAAATATCTCAGACCACAATGACATGCTTATGCTTAATTCCAGCCATATCTTCATAGCCAGAAAGCACAACTCCTCTGAACAAGTAAGCGTAAAGCATTAGCTTATCAGTTTTTAAGAAGTGGGACTTGTGCACAGCTTGTATTTTTCCAAGAAAGGAAGTCAGTTGGTTTAAGTGCCAGTGGTGTGTGCTCACCACATTAGGAAATATGGAAGCAATACAAACGCAAAACATTTCAAATGCTAATGGCAAATGGAATTTTCAAATCACCTTTGCATGGGAGTAAAACTGATTGGAAAGCAGCTTCAAATGCAACACATCTGAAAAAATGCATATACAAATTTTGACCCTGGAATAGGAAACAGGGGAAACGTGCAGCAAGCAAAGTAGAAGGGCATAAACTGCGTAGCTTAAACAAGTCTACCAGTTATCATGCAAAACGATTTTATATAAAGAAGATAAGGCATTATTTATAAGCCATGTCCTTCAGGTGGTATAGATCAAGAACTAATACAGGTAACAAGCTACACACATATACTACCTTTCAGTTGAAGGTGAACAATGTGGGCATTGCTTGAAATGCCACTACATCAATGACATTAACTACCCAGATAAAATGGAAACATGAAATGCCAATCCAATCCAATCTTGTTTAAATGTACCCCCCCCCCCCCGAAAAAAAGAAACATGTAAATATAGGTCCAAGACAGGCAAATGCTGCAAGAGAAAAACCATTAAGTAACTACTAACTTTGACAACAATGTCAGGCTATGTTGGAGTATTGGTCTATAGGCACAGTGGGTCACACAGCCTACAAACCCACATTTTACAATAGACAATGAAAAGGAAAAAGGGCATCAATTTGCTCTCAGTACTTCAAACGGAGCGCATAAAAAACGCAAAAATAAAAGCATCGGGTAATGCAAAAGTTGACAACACCCAAGTTTTACAATGTATAATGAAAAGAAAAAGGGCATCACTTTGCGTACAAAAAAACAAAACACACACAGATTTTAGTAATCAAGTCTAGGCATATTATTCTAAATGTCAATACTAAACATCAAAGATGTGATCCCCCCAAAAAGGGACAAGATCTAACAAGTGAACAGTAAAAACCGTATTTCTAACAATAACCAAGAAAAGGAAATATATTCCACCAAAAGAGTATGTCTAATTAAGTCCGTAATAATCATAAGAAAAAACTGGGCTATGCAATAACGATTTGAAAAAAATATATACATGAAAAAAGGATCATTGAATACTGCGGATGACAATAATGAAGTAAGAATAGGTATGTAATCTTTCAGCATCTGGAATATTAATATATGATCAACAGTTAAGCTGTAATCACATATGCAAAAACATGTCCAATTAGTCATTTAATCATTTTTGTTGTCCGTTATACTTAGGCATTATTCAAGAGTTGCATATTCTAGCTTTCACTGTAGGTCAGTCATTTTATTTCCATTGACCGGTGTTTCCATTGACCTGTCCACCGATATTCAAACTATGTGTGCTTCCACCCCCTCCACCCCCAAACAATGATCCAGACCCCCCTCCCCCATCAAAATTTGTGAAGAGACTTAAAATGAAGGGAAAAATGGAAAAGGCAAGCACTTTAAACAAGACTAGCTGTTCACCAGTTCCTTGCTGAAATGCACCTTTTTCTTCTACTTGGACCAAGGGATTTAAAGCAAAACACCGTGAATATACCCTAGCGTTTCAATACAACTGCTTGTAAACAGCTTATGACCAACAACCCCCCAAAATAAACAAAAAAACCAGACGCTAAACCATTTTCTAGTTTTAGACAATCCAGGTTTCATAAGAACACAAAATGTAAAATCAAGAAAATCTTGAACAAAGAAACAAACCCCCCCCCCCCCCACTCCCCTGTATGACACTATTATAACTGTGAACTGATAGAATACAAAATTTCATATTTGCAACTCTGGAATTTTAGAAATACACCCACTTGAAGTGAAGTTGCAGAGAGATAGATGAGGAATCATGCAGCAATGAACTGAGCAATGTCAAAATTTTCAACACAACCAGATTGAAAAAAAATCGTGGTCTCCTCCTCCCCTGTTTCTTTAATTCTTTAAAAAAAAGTTTTCTGGCCCCAGTTCACAACAGTGCTCCTTTGCACATATGTCAACTCTTTTCAGGAAAGACAACAGACGCAGCAGAAATGAAATAAAGTCCAGCATAAAACGACCAAGAGATAATGTATGAACTTGGCATCCAATCACTCTATACAAACTACGAAATAATTATTAACAAAAAGAATTGTAATTAAACTGAGCACAGTAATGAAACACAGTAGTGACAGAAGACAGTGTGGGCTTATCAAAGGCAGTAGTATAGCTCCTACACTTTAACTACTAACTGTGTTTTTAACTATCTGACCAAGACCCCTCCCTCTGAAATTCTGGGGCAGTTAACTACACTGTATTGAAAACGGATTAAAAGAATAAGGATTTGGTCTCATCTTAACATGGACAGAAACTTTTTTCAGCTTAAGCAAAAAGCTGATTAGGCCATTATGGCTGGATATCTGAATCCTTCAAAGTAGAAAGGCCAAATTTACCCTCTATCCCCCATAATTTTTGTATTAGCTGTTAAGATGTTGGCATTAAATTCCAAATGACAATTAAATAAAAGGAATTACAATACCACATGTGGAAAGTAAAAATGAACAGCCCAGCCGACAACAGAGGCCATGTCAAGGCTGTCACTCTGGAAATATTTAAATCTCAGATTAATCATATGAAATTATAATTTATACAGATTAAAACAAGATTTATGTCCAACTCATCTGTTTCTTGTATCGGTGCCATGACCAACAATATGGGTCAACCAAGGATGGTCACTGCATTGTGGGAAAATCACATAAACCCCAAATATTTGTTTTGACAAGTAGATTTAGAGGCCCTAACACATTTGTATGGAAAAAAGTATAATGAAGAGTTTGAAAAGATAAGATTTAAAGAAAGAAAACCAGAATCCTTTAAACAATCTTGCTTTTAGTGACCAACAATGACACTTTCACTCATATCAGATGGAAAAAGCTCGATTCTCTCAGGAATTTAAAACTGGTGTCACGAATAATGGAAATACTCCGACATACTCATAACCCATACAACTCTGGAAGACTACCGATTGTTCACAATAGGTTGATATTCCAGAAGATGCTCTGACCTCTACTTCTCACTCCACTGGTTACCTCTTTCTGCGTGAATTCAGCACATCACAAGCTTTAACTCTGTCCTTGGTGTGTCTACACATGTCACGAGATGATACAGCCATATGTACTTAAATGACAACTTCAATCAAACTCGGATTCACGTCTCCTCCTAACAGCTCTAACACTATCTGTTGGCCAGTTTGCCTTTTCACATTTAATTCCTTCTGTCTGGAACACTTTACCTCAGGGTCTCTGTCATTCCTGAATTTCCTTCAAATCTGGTTTGAAGACTGATCTCTTTAAAATTTCCTACTAAATATCCAGTGTGTGTGTGTGTGTGTGTGTGTGTGTGTGTGTGTGTGTGTGTGAGAGCGAGTTTAAGCGTTGTGTTTGCGTTGTGCGTGTGTGAGTGTGAGTGAGAGTCAGCGGGGTGTGTGTGTGTGAGTCAGCGGGTGTGTGTGTGTGAGTTAGCGGTGTGTGTGTGTGTGTGTGTTTTGTGTGTGTGTGTGTGTGTGTGTGTGTGTGTGTGAATAGCGATGTATTCGAATCCAATCCAGTCTTGTTTATAGCCCTGCCGACCACCAAGGCCATATCGGGGCTGTCACCATGTGAAATTTAAATTCTCCGATTAAAACTGAATTATTCATATGTTACATGAACATGTTTTGCATACATTTAGTATTTGTTGTTTCACGATTTGTTGTTCCCCTGCAAATTGGAAGGAAAGTGCTCTAAAAGTGTATTATCATCATCATCATCAGCGTGAATAAAAGTGTCTATTATGAAAAGTGTCCATTATTTCCATTATTATTGTCATAATTGCGAAAAGTACCCAGTATTATAAGTGTCCATTATTATTATTGTCCTTTATATTACTATTATTAAAATGGATCAAGAACAAAGACAAAAACGTTCTTTATGGAGAAATAAAAACTTGCAATTCAAAAATATATTTTTTATGTAAAGAAGACTGGACAGGCAAATAATATATATATACATGATATTAATGAGGCAGGAGAATCCCAATCAAATCTGATCATTCCGAGTCCTGCCATCCACATAGGCCATATCAGGACTGTTGCCTATTAACATTTTAACCTCATATTAAAAGTGTGAAGCTGTGTACAGATTAAAACAGTTTAAAACCAACTCCACTGTCATTCCTCACAATACAATATCCAACAATTTAAGGGTCAACCCAGGATGGTCATCACATTGTGGCAGAATACCTTCTAATAAATAGAAAGTGGAGTTGGGAAAGCTGCACACGACCTGAAGGAATAAACTGCAGTTAGATGAGCTGTCTATGAAGTAAACACCCTGGCCGATCATAAGCATCAATACACATACAGGAGGGTCACCCTGTTGTGGGAGAAAACACTTCAGCGACACATAAAATGAGATAAAACCCAAACTTTGTGTGTTTTTCTGCCCTTCATGGGTTGATTGAAGTATTTTTGACTTGCTTGACTTGACTTGTCTTGAGGTTCCTTAAAACAACATTGTATGACTTCACTTAGAATATGCCTCATTCTCTCAGGAATTTAATTATCTGCTGGAACCTTGCAAAAAAGAAAATGCAAGGAGTCTGCAGTAAAATGCCTTTGCCTAATATCCTGGACATCTTGACAATCTAAAAGCAAATGCAGTACAAATAATGCTGATAAAAATGAAGCCATGCTCATAGGGACCAAAGACAAACTCTCCTCAATAACATTCAACTTCAAATAGAATTTGGCAATATATCAGTTTCTCTCAGCTCTGTAAAGTATATAGACCTAGGTGGTGTTAACACACATTATGCAAAACTTCACCCAGACCTGTCAGTCTCGCTACTACTAATTATGGTAAATTAGTGAATTGGTATTAATGGCACAACCCTCGTGTGGTTTAGGTCATGTCTTTCAGGCCGATTCCAACTTCTTGTAAGCAAACCCGTCAAAATGGAATGTGGAGTTCTACAGGGTCACTTCTAGGTCATGTTCTCTCCACTTAAACATATAATAAACCGTCATCAGATCAATCACCATTTTCTATGGCGATATTCCTGAAAATCCGCCTTCCCTCTTGACAAACATGTCCGTCTTCAAGATATTAAAAACTGTATCCAATCCTGTTGTTTATAGCCCTGTTGATCAGAGGCTTATTCAGACCAAGTTACAGCCAAGTGTTGATAAAACTGAACCCATGCTTCTTGGGACCAAACCCACTCTCCGATACCATCTGGAAATAAAATTTGACTTCGACTATTCAATCCAATCCAGTCGTGTTTATAGCCGATCACCGAGGCCGTATCGGGCCTGTAACCTTGTAAAATTTTAAATCGCAGATTAAAACTGTGGAACTATATACAAAATATACACATAAACTCTCCTCCATCACAACAGAATTTGGTCATGCCTCAGTTTGTCCACCTCTCTGAAGTATCTGTTATTAACACACTATGCAAAAATTCATCACCCAGACCAGTCTGTCCTGCAACTATCAATTATAGTGTGTTATTTCAATTTGCAAGTATCAGTCCACAGATGCAAGATCCATACTTGATACATCTCTTTCTTTCACGAATGGACTATCACTGTAATTCTATTTTGCCTGGTCCACCAGCATCACCCATTCACTCTAATGTATACAAAATTCTGCGGCTTAACTGGTCCCAAGAAAGAAAATTGGAACACGCCACTCCTCTTGCAATATCTTCACTGGTTGCCTGTACTCAAAAAGAGTGATGTATGAAATCCGTACCCTTTGTCACTAATATATCAACAAAAGCTTCACTTTCCAATCTCTGTGACTGTTTTCACCGATTCACTTCATCTCCCTGTTCTGCTGCAGACACCTTTTGCTTAAAAATGCCCAGATTCAAACAATCCACCACAGGCCATCATTGTTTACTTCTGCTCCATCTATTTGGAATATACCTCTCTCCCTTCACAAAAAGCCTATATTTTACACTTTCAAATCTAGCCTCAAGGCACTTATTTCCTACCTAGGATCTTCTGCCATCAATGAACCTAACATCTGTCCCTACTTTCAATTGCCTCAGTGAGTTACTGTGTGTGTGCGTGTGTGTGTGTGTGTGTGCGCGCGTGTGTGCGTGCGTGCGCGCGTATATTCAAAGTGTTTTTATTTGTGTACAGTTACGTGTGCATGAAAATGTATACGGATGCGCTTTGGTTAGTTTGCTTTATAAAATTCAGCACTATAAAAAATTCCATTTATCCTTATAATCATTAAGATTAAACAGGGAGAAGCGTCAGTCTCGGTCTTGTTTCTGGAATTTATTGCTACACAGAATGAAATATAGGTTGACATAACTCTGATCAGACTATTCTCCATCTGAAAAGGAAGTCATTGTCTTGCCTTGTATGGTTCATCATGGTATATGGTTGTGCTGACATAAATTTTAGCAGCTGCAATGTGGTTTCTAAGAGGTTGCTCGGGGTCAAATGGACAGATAAAAGAACAAAAAGCATACTAAACGAATTGGGAACAGCAAGAAAACTTGCAAAGAAAATTTTATGAAGAAAATGACATGAAGGCAATGCACTACTTAATCACAAGAAACTGACCTTTGAAATTGACGACCAACTGATCTCATCGGCAACATTACCGAATCCAGCAGCATAAAAATCAATGAAACAGGACCAGGACATGTCGGAATAAATAGGGAAAGAATCCTGCAAGTGCAGTGCCATCAACTGCAGTAGCCAACACTGCACTAAGGGATGCAAACAGATATTTTCCGTTTGAAGAGCGTGTATGTAAATAGTTCAGCTTTTGTGCTGGCTTCACTGCAGCCTAAATATTTTGGTGTAAACAAATTTGTGGTATTCTACCAGCGATATAAACCAATACAGACTTGCCAGCGGGTGCACACCTTTCAGCCCTCTTTCTGCATTTACCACTAATTTGAAATACTTTAAACCCTCTTCTTTTTTAACACTTTTCCTTGAAGTGCTTCTCGACTAAAGAATACACAGTTTTGCACAAAAATGTCTTAATGTATTGTAAAATATGTATAAAGGAATGAAACCCGTTTAAAATAAAGAGCTTACCTCGACTTTCCCCCATATACATAAATACGTAGCCATTCCCGTTTTCTTTCAGTCCCATAAACACCAACAAGCATACCCTATGCTATGCTCTCCCTATAAAATACCCCACCCCCAAAAGCAGGCGGAACTCCACTCGATTTCTGAAAAAAAAGGCATCGCACTTTTTCAGAAAAACAAATTCTCCCCACTCTGCACACGCCACTGCACGCTAAATTTTGCTCCGGAGCCGATGCAACATACACTGCTGTTTGGAACGACCAAGCTCCTCTCCCGACGGCATGCACAGTTATGTGCAGAACATTTTTTTAAAAGTCCTATATATAAACCGTTATGGTCAAACCAAAGTAACTGGTCTTACAGCTTGGAGGAATATTCCAGCTGTCTGGCACCTACTTGGTCTTTTAAGTTCTACTAGATACTCATGGTCACCAACAGCGCGAAAACAAAACTTTCTACTTTGGATTGTTCCAGTCTTGCTCATTAGTATGCTATGCAAGAAAACTACCAAAGTTGCAAGGGAAGCTGGGAGTTGCGTGCATCATATCCCTTCTTTTTAAACCAATCTTTTCCCTCTACTGCTGAGAAACTTTTCTGTTTTGTCCATATATCACTGTATCCACATGCCTTCTGTACTGTGTTGATTGACCAAACAAAGGGTAAGTTTCAAAGTTAGTGTAAAGAGTTAGGGTTAGGATTAGTTTTAACAGTTAGCATGAGGTTGAGGGTTCTGTCTGTATGTGTGACAGAAAGCATGTGGACACAACAGTACATAGACATAGCAGCATGTACCTTTTCTTGTATCGAATTGCCAGTCCCATCGTCTGCAATTTACTTTTTGGGTAGTTTTGATTTTTAATCCAAAATTTATCACCAGGATGCTTTCAGACCTTTAACTTTATTTAAACACGTTTGACATGCTTTAAGAGAGAATTTAACACCGGCATGAAAAAATGCCATGTGATTCAACAAAAAAAAAGATTATCGTCTCAGCTGCCCCTCCCCTCCTTTAAAAAAAAAGTCCTGTTGATTTGAGCACGAATTTTATTTGTCCCCCAAAACTATTTCCCTTTACCCCCCTCCCCCTTCAAACCCCACCATATAACACTTATATCTTGAACAATTCCCCAAAAGCTTTTCATACATTACTTTTCTTTTTTAAAAATCCGAGCTGCTGTAAAGTGTGCTATGGTATATCATTGGTAATTTTACACAGTGGTGTCAAGTTTTACCAGTCCTTCAAAGCCTATGAACTTTCAGGACCAAAAGTTCTCACAGTAACAAATTTCATTAGCAGATGGGGCATCCATTTCCCCTACATCAATTGCAAAACAGTAGTTGTGTGCTTTGTGTACTAAACCACAATCCCACATTCCTTACTAACTCCTGCAAATGTCCTGAAACTTTCCTTCTCTATCACTAAATTAATGTCTATTATTTCATTAAAGAACTCGATTAGGTTGGGTTTTTTACGGAACAGATGACATAATGACTGACATAAGATGGAAATCAGCAGTTTCAAACTCAAATACCTTGCTGGCACAAACTGTGATACAGACCACATACTTGTCCAGTGGAAATCCGATTCAAAGCTATGAAAAGTTCACAAATTTCAAAACTACAAGTCAGAAACAGAAGAGTCATTCCCAGCAAAGCTTCCCAATCTTCGAGTCATATCTTAAGATATGGCCAATGGAACTTCATGTAAACCAATGAATTCTGGACAGATATTTTGAGTACATTAGTATTTTTGTCCTTGTGTAAAATCAAGAGTATTGACCAAACTTCTGGCAGAACCAGTGTTATATAATGAAAAGATAAATTTAGGAACAATCTTACTACTATGTGAATTTTATCATAAAGCATCAGATGGATGTTAATTTCCTTATCTTTAATAGCCGATTATTATTTGCAAACAGACAAACCTGATGAGGACAGTTCTCCAAGGTAAGGTTGAGGGCAGAAGGAAGAGAGGCAGACAAACCAACATCCTATCAACATCACTGAGATCAGTAGTGACCTGGGAGGGCTACAGAAGATCCTAGATTTCAGAGACAGAGAGATGGAAAACCCCGGTGGCCCTGCGTTAGTGGAGCCCCTTCTGACAGCAGCGGCGACAGCAACAACTGAATAGTTATAAAATTTCAATAAGGAATATCTAAAAACAATCCTGGTACACGATAACAAGCTACTCATGGTACAGAGTTGGCAGCTCCAAGGGTTCTCAATTATGTTAATAAAGGTTTACAGCTGTGTATGGCAAATCAAACTGCTGCAAAAATTGGTCGTTAAAATTCGGTGAAAACGGAGTGGGACAAGGTATTCTTTAAAGTGATAAATTACAAGACGTGAAATTAAAATGTGTTCATTGGAATATTGCAACTATTTGTTTTGAAGGAAATAGGCACTCCACAGGATAATAATCGTGATGTTTGTCATGAACTGAATGACAACGGAGCCGTTTCATTGAGAACAGTTCTGCAAGACTGTTGATGCAATGCTCAAATCTACACGCAAAACGTGTGCCAGTATCACGGTAACAAAACCTGATATTGTTGGGCATATATGAAAATGTAAAAAAAAAAAAGACCTTGTTCCTGACTTAAGATTGTCCAGAAAATTTCATTTATATATGTGAATATTAAAAGTGCTTACTAACAATGCAGTCTTGAAAAGTGATTTAAAAAAAAATCATATTGAAGAAGACAATGCTGAAAACAGTATATGAATTGGAAAAAAAAAGTTTTATCATGTCTTGCTCATAACATGTGAAATGGAGAGCTGAATTGTTTCCCCTGACATTTTGTTGCAATGTGCAAAAGCAAATCAGGAAGATAAATAGCCAGCCTTCTACTTCGCTTTTGCCTGTCAGTTTCTTGCTCGACTTTCAGGACACTGAAATCAATGTTCTTTTCCAAAATCGGCCACCCTCTTTTTGCTAATATTGGATTACTCTGTTAACTATGCATTTTTCTTTTCATCATCATCATTTATCTAAATGTTATTAAGTCAAATTAAACTGAATGTTCTCATCCAATCAATCCAATAATTTTATAGCCCTGCCAACCACATAGGCCATATCAGGGCTGTCACCTTTTAAATAACTCGGGTTAAAACAAAATATTTTAAACCAACAGTATAGTTATTTATTTATTTTATTTATTTATTCTTTTATTTCGAGGATAATGGAACACGCAAGTCATTCCTTGTGTCAGTACTGACCAACCATCCAGGTTAACCCAGGACCTTCGCTACTTTGTGGGAGAACCACGTGAACAACATATAAAATGCAATAAAACAAATAACCGATTCCTCAAAAACCAACCTTGTTAGAACAAGTAACTTTGACATGCTAACTTGAATCCGGAGGAAAATGCCAAATTCTCTCAAGAAGCTGAAAGTGTCCAGTGTCATATCACAAAACAGTCTCTTTAAGAAGTCTGCATGAAATGAACGCTTAAGGAGTGTCACTACAAGCAATGTCGTGAATGTGTGTGCATGAGCTAACTGTAATAAATTTACGAGTATGCAGTCTCTTCCTAAAACCCTTAAGATCCCTAACTTGCTACCCCCCCAAAAAAACAAAACAAAAAAAAAAACAACAAAAAAACCATGCCTGCACCCAAAATCCTAACCCCCCCCCCCCCCCCCTTCCACACACACACACAAAGCAATGTCACATTGGCAAATTACTACTGCCCGTCCTCATTACAACATGGGCACAAGCAGGACCAGGTAATTTTTGAAAAAGCTATTTGAACAATAAACAATTTGAGTTCTTTAGCATATTTTTGGGGGTATGGAGGAAATGTGAACAAGTAATACTGTATATACTTTTGTGAATAGATATAAAATCGATGAATTGTAGGGGAAAAATCAAGAAACAAATTACAATGTATATAAAATTTAGATAACCCCGATATATATTGACAACTAATACAACTTTCCTCTAGTAGTAGTAGTAATAATAATGTATGGTAGTTATATAACGCTGAACCTTGTAAAGCAAACTAATCAAACTGGAAGAGAAAAAGTCAAGAAATAAATTACAATGTAAACAAAAAATTCCGGTAACCTAGATATATATCTGACAACTGATACAACTTTCTTCTTTTAACCGAAGACAACACTGAAAAGATAAAAAAAATAAGCTGAGTTTTGTGAAAATCTTTTTGATGTTGCAAACTAATCGCATAGCATATATTCTATTATAAGATCAAGTTCATTTCTTATTACAAACATCACATGAATAACAATAATTCTAAATGGAAAAACAATGGGAAATTTCCGTTCAGAGTATTCCTAATTTGATGAGAGGATAACTATTTTACACTGGCATTTCTGACCAAAACAAAGCCACAAACTGCAACTTTTTTTTATATTCTTATAATAATAATAATGTATGGAATTTATATAGCGCTGAATCTTGTAAAGCAACAAATCAAAAGCCTTATTTACGCAAAATTTTCAACCTAGCAAGTCAGTTGTAGTTGAACATTATTAGAAAATTTTTTACAAAATTTCTGGCTTGCAAACAGCAACAGTTTTGTCATGACTTTGTATCTGATTACAAATTCTATTTGTCCAAGTCTATCAGTAACACTGTATTATGTAAGTGTTATCTTTCCTCTTCTGAAATGAAAAAAAATTGCCTCAGTAAAAAACCCCAATTATTTAAGAAGTGACTTGTTCAGGACTTATCCAAACTTTTCCACAACACTAAAACAAATGTTAAGGATGAAAAAAAGGCTCGAGTTTGCTTTAGTTGGTCATGCTGTGTTCTTTAAAATCAGTAATAATGATCACAATGATCACAAGTTTTGTGCTTGTCCTGAGAATTAGTTGATGCTCAAAATGCATTTATATTATATTTATATCAATTTTTGACGCAGTTTTGAAAATTATACACAACATTTGTTTACTATGTAAAGGTGGGGGCTGGTCACGCCCTACAGGGTCTTTCACCTGAGTCTATGAACACACTGGAAAGGTGGGGGCTGGTCACGCCCTACAGGGTCTTTCACCTGAGTCTATGATGAACACACTGTGGAAGGGTGGGGGCTGGTCACGCCCTACAAGGTCTTTCACCCGGAACCATGAACACATGACGGCGAGTGTAGAAAAATTGAAAGTTCCAGGCTCTTAAGTGGCATTACATCGTGGTTGAATTTTAAAGTATCTGAAGAATCAATTAAAAAAGTTGTCTGTTGTGCAGTTAGTACTAGAGTACGGGTGTGCTTTTGTGAAATGTCAGGTCTGTGGGTCTGTTTCTAATGGTTACTTTGGCAGGTTGTTGATTGTCCCCTCAGAACATCTCTACACACTTATCTTTATGGGTGGGAGCAGATGAGTGATACATCACACTTCTGCCTAGCCTGGTTGGTCAGGATGACTTGACTTTGAATTTGATTTGTCAACACAATATGATTATCAAGTTTGCTACAAGAACTTGCAAGGGAAAGTATTGAAAAAAGGATGAATATAGTTTGGTGTAATGGAATCGAGTTCTCTTGAAGCAAACTTCTGATTGTCAGCTCCGTTTCTGAATGGGTTCAAGTAAATTTACTCCATTGACGTTAGACGTTTTTAAAAATTCTAAAATAAGGAAAAATACCTTTATAAGCAGTTCTACCCGTTTGCGATGTCATACCATGCCGAAAGCACCCCCTTATCGTTTGTGACTTTCATTTCCCAGATTCGAAAAAGACGTTTCTCCACTGCCCAGATCTCACCTGGACTATCGTTAGGCTATCTCCTTCACCAAACTATCTCCACCAAGGATCAGCCATCCTCACACCTTTCCACAACACCAATTCCCCCTGCACTGCACATCATGCTTGACAGTCCACCAGAAACATGACAAGCCCTTTGGACCCCAACACCTGTTCACGCCTGGACACGACACAGCAGACTCTAGCCTTCTGACAGTTCTGCAGCTGCATTGGCGAGTTCCAGTGCCTGGACCGATTTCTGTGAACCGCCAAAGAAAGGAAAGCGATCAGTCCCACCAGTGCCCACAGTTCTGCTTGCAGTTGTTGCTTCTGGTCTGCAGGCTCCATCTGTGACGGTGATGAAGAATCCATCTTTATTGGGGACATCATCGAAGACTTCAAGCTCAAGACAGATGGGGTGATGCCGCCGGCTCCGAGTATAGCACTGTTCACGCGAGTTGTCAGACTTCATAGGGGTGAAATGCAAGCAGGATACCTTGGCAATAGAGTTCCACCAAGCAACTATACAGATGAGTGGTTGGTCAGCGCTGTGGAACAGTTGACGACGCTCTGGCATGAGTCTCAGTATATGAATAAATGTGCGAGATTCGCACGAAGTTGGGTATATGCTTCAGATATTGGTCTCTTTGACAACTGTGGCTTTATTCTTGATGAAAAATCTGCAGATTTTTTTTTGTTACGCCTTTCCCATTGAAGAAAAGACACACACTACTGTCCGGAAACTCCTATTGGGTAATACGTCTTAAGTGTTATGCAGCTTTGTGAAAAGTACATACCACTTATCTCGATTCCCTCTCCCCACTCTTTCAGGAAAGTAGCATTTTGTAATATGGATTATTTTTGTGGTCATAGTGGTGATGGCGTTGTTCGAGACTGGATTGTGCATTTTACTATCACCATCAGCATTTGGTTTTTGCTGTAGAGAATGATCACATTTCTCTTTTTCAGCTTTTCCTAAGAGCCTAACAATACTTTCACAAGGTAACAGTCGCTTAGTATAGCTTGTGTGTACGTCATTTACGTTTGTGATTTTCCTGAAGTTGGATGGCAGCTACCTCAATGATGGGCAGGCGGCCGCAAATGCAAAATATCAGCATTTAGTTTTTAGTTCAAAGTAGTTTTTTCTTTGTCAGTGGTTTTTGTTTTTCACATTTTGTTAGGGGGGGGGGGGGGGTTGTTTTTTTAAACAGTCCACATCTTATTTTCATCGAATGTATCCAAATGGTAGTTTGTATTACCCATACCTTGACACTCGACTTGTAGACTTTGTATTACCAAATCAAGAAAAAAAAATCAGAGTTCTAATGCAGTTTATCTCTCAAGATGTGTAGTACAAAGAAGGGAGGTTGTACTAAGATTGTGAAGTCAATGAAGCTATGACAAAATGTTCTGTCAATTTGGCGATCAATTCTCAAACTTGTAGGATGAAAATCTGTTCCATGGTGCTCTTTGGCAGCAGGATTCAGCATGCTCTATGACTTCTTACACTGGTGGGTTTAATTTGTCAAAGACAATCTTCAGCACTACATGCTGGTACGACTGATGTAGATGATTGTGGTGTAGTTACTCTTTCTGGAGTGTGGCGATGAGCCGCTGATTCCCTGTTGTCTGCCATCTGGAAAAAAAGAAAGCATCATAAATAAAATATAATTGCCATAGGTCAAAATTTGATGAATTTTCTCCAGATAAAATTGCAGAAAAATGACAGAGATTTGACTGATGCAGGGACAGAATTTAGCCAAGAGCCCAAGTCTTTTCAAGAAAGCAGGCCAACTTATATATCTATATATATATTAGCTGTTGGGTTGGTGGCCTTACACATGCTTAATAGAGTTCCTGTGGACTCCTGGCCCAGCGGATTCAACGTAAAAAACCTGGATTTGACAGGGGTGGAGGGCTCAGAGTGAAGCGTGTGGGAAAAGTAGGCCAAGTACAACCCAGAACCAAAAAAAGCAAAACATAACCCCCCCCTCCTCCCAAAAACTTAATAGATTTATAGCTTTCTCCAAATTTCAGTAAATTCAAGTTTACAAAATAATGTGCTATGGATTTGTTTGAAATAATAGCCAAGACTTGATAAAAACAGATGCCACAAGAAAGTAAATTTTGGATGATTAAGTCTTTCCCATATTACATTTTTTAATTTCAGATAAGCTGGCTTAATTACAAAATACGGTAGATACATTGGCAGACAAAATAAAAGTACTTACTGCTCTTTACCCCCCCCCCCCCCCCCCACTCCCTTGAAATTTCAAGCTACCTTGTCCCAAATTTGAAATCCAAAAACTTTTGGCCTGATTTTTATTTTTAAACTTTCCATTTTACATACAGAACCAGAATATTTTTTAATAAAACTTTTATTGCTTAACCTATTAAAATAATGCACTGAATTAAAGTAGAGTGCTTTAGATTATGGTCTGATAAATTCACAAAGCATCACTAACACAAAATGATTTTAAGGGAAAATATGCCAAGCTTACCTTTCTTCCTCACTTAAGGCATGTATTGCACTTGAATTTTTAAAATAATCAAAAAGAAATCAGAACAATTAAAAATTGTTTTGAAGTGACTAAAAAAAAAGGAACGAAAAATCTTATACTGAATGGCGCAAACCATTAAAAAAATTGAGCAGACTAAAACAATTCAAATGAAGGTTAAGCTATCAACGTTGTCATTAATGAACTTATCCACCTCATGGTAACCACTGGTTCTACAAATGAGAAAAAGTGTTGATTGTAGTTTTGGAAGTGTGTGTATTCACCATGACTATCTGCAATGCTCTTCAAAACCAGACAGACATAAAAGACTTATGTTCAGCCATCTGATCCCCGTTTCCTGAAATATTTATGCTATCTTGATTACACATGAGCAGCAAGATGTGATTATGTTGAGTAGTTACTAAAGGCTTTACCAGCTGAAGAAAGGGGGAGAGTGAGTGCAAAGGGGAAAAACTGACATCGAATGCCGTGTTCATTCGTAGAGTTTCAAAGGTTATGTTATATTTTGATATCAAAGTATGTGCATGTGTGTGTACACACACTTTTTAACTTCTTTTGCCTGTGCCAGCACTTACAAAATATGTTTGGATTATTATCCAGCTAAGACTGAACACCTGGCCTGGTACACATTATTACCTCCCTTGCACTCTTAGATCATGAAAACAAATTAAGGGTGTTTTTTTTGGACCATATACAGCTTTAGCATATTTTCTTTATCATTTGATTGCATATTTGGTTAGGCATCAGACCTTATATTCATTATTGTGAATGTGATAAACATTGCTAAACAATGAAGTGGCTTGATGTTGAGTACCTGGCCAGTGATGAACCCTCTGCATGGTGTCAAACAGGAGCTAGCATTTTCTTCGATTTGGAATAGTGAAATAATCCTTCACCAAAAATATTTAAGATGTACCCCTCAAATAGTGTTATAAGAAATAAGTCATGGTGTAGTTACTAGTGTCTTGGTTTTACTCTGCAGCCAAGTCAATATTGTTAACTGGTGGCTTTGTAGGTGGTATTCCTTGCATGCTGATTCAGAACCGGCACCACTGAATAAGTGACCCATCAGCACAGCATTCCTCCTGGTAAACTAATGCTCCGAAGATTATATTTTAAACCATTGTATGCCTGCAGTGGTGAGTGCATTCTTTGTCCAAACAAATCTAGTACTTCACACAGGATAAGGTAACAAGAAAGCAAAATGTGACCAGTTATTTCTTTAAAATATAACCTAGATTTTTAAAAAAAAATGAGGGATATAGCTGACTTGCATGGTGTCTCAAAAACTTATCAGGGCATTTTAGATAAGGCTTATAATTACTCTCATGTCTTGACTACACAACACTTTAAATCCTTTAGTTTTTAAATGACTGAACTGATAGATATGGTAAGTGATTTTCTTACCTGTATTTTTTCACAGAAGTAGTTGGAGTGTTGGTTTAACTTCACGTGGGTGAACTTTGTTAACAGGTTCTCAGTTGAACGATCGATGTGGTGGTGACCAACAATGCCGGACTTGACTGCTGCTACCCGAGACCATGTGGCATCTGGTAAAATGTATGAATATCAAAGTTAAAAAATGGAACAAGAAAATAACTATGTAATCAAAACCAAAATATTAAGTGATGACAGAAACAAAATGCAAATTAAAAGGGGGAAAGTAAATTTATGAACGACTATGTCTCTCACCAATTCTTTCAGCTCATTATCACATGTTACTTGGCACCCGACAAAATGTAAAAAAAAAAAGTGACACTTTAAACCTGGATAACAACATTACTTTCACTTTATCACCTACTTTCATAACAAATTTACAATGTTGGACTAACACTGGCAAAATTAATCATTACATCTTTTAAATCTCAATTCTGATTTCACCTGATCATGATCAAAAAGAGAGAGAGACTGAATTCAAAGAATTAAGTACTTGGCCACATTTTACGGGTCCTATGGGAAAGTTAATCTGATATTGTACACAAAGACAATCCCCTGAAATCCTGAAGTAAAAAATTAAATGATTAACTAGATGTATAAATAAAGTCTACTGGAATTCACTGAGAACAGACTTAAGTAAAAATTAAATAGTTGTAAAAATTAAGTCAAGTCGAATTACCTAGTGAGAACAGACTACAAGCAAAAATCAGATAATCAACTGGATAAGTCAAATGGAATTAACTGAGAATAGACTGTAAGCAAAGATCAAAGAACTGGAAGTTTAAAAAAAAGGAGAATGGATCATTTCATTCCATGTTTATACTCCCACCATCCACAAAGGCCATTATCAGGGCTGTCACATTGATTCCCGCAACTTCATTTACATTTCGCTTTAAGTTTAATATCAACACTGCCTGATCTTAAATATCAAACACCAGCCTGACCATCCCCCCCCCTCCTCCTCCAAAAAAAACTATGGCTCATACCTCTCCACAGCAAAGGTAGTTTGTGATAGGAGCCATAACAAAGCTCCAGTTTTGTGTGCTTGGTTCTTCTTGTTGTTGGACGTTCCCCATCTTGACATCCTGGGGGTCACCCATACTCAGTTTCTTGTGTTCTTGATTCTCACATTACACCTGTAAGCAGAAAGAGCAATCGGTTTCAGCGGGAATGCTGCGAGTTTTATTTACTTAAATATTACAGCTATTTGATCTTGCTACAATAGGATACGTTAAATAATGTCCTTAAAATGTGAATGTGTTGAGTTGGAATGCTGAGTTTTATCTACTAAAATATGAACCATTTGATCTCACAATGGGACAGATCAATTCATTTCCTTAAACTGTGACAAATGCTAAAATTAAATGCACCAAGTTAAAAAAAATCCAAAGGCAGTTCTTCACATCCACACTAATTTTTCTTACTCTGACTTGCATTCTCTTTGAACATCTTGTTGGAATTGAGACCAAAATGATTTAACGCTACACACTCACTCGAACAAATATATTTTAAAGTACATGGTTAATGGATTTTGTTCTGCACTTAATATTGAGGAAAAACAATATATTAGGAAATAGTTTAAATCTCCAAGATCAGTGCCACTACAGCAATAGTGAAATTCTAAACAAAAATCGCATCTGTTATCTCAAGAGTTCTAGTCAAGCAATGGAAAAAAAGAAAGTGTACACTAAAAAGCCAGATGAAAGTATCTCTTCCCTGGTAACATGTCAAATGTTTAGAAAAGTTTATGGTTCATGTTTAAAATCACAATTTTCAGAAAGCCATGCTTATTATTCTAAATATAGTAGCTTCCATGTGGCTGCATAATTTTTATGACACACAATTTGCAGCCTTTGTTTCTTTTAAGAATCTCAAAAGCTAAATAAACCTAACATGTCATCATGACAACGTTCACATAATAGACCATCTTATATATGCATGTATTAGGTATGAAAAGCAGTTCAACTGCAACTGTACTCTTCTCTAATATATGTACTTACCTTTATTAGATCTTGGTGAAGCAAATGGGTGACGGCTATAGTACTGAAGATACTCAGCAATAAACTGTCATATGATCAACAGGATAACTAACCACCATGTCAAGACCACTGTGGAATGAAGGGCATAAAGGATACCTTTAAAAAGCCGACACTATTCTTTTTGACTCTGAAGTTCAGACCGTTCAAAACTGTCAGTGTTTAGAGAACTACCACATAACGCATTCAAAAGGTGTCCAAAGAAAAGGTCACTTACAGCTCCCAGACTTAAATCACATTCACTAGGCACACATTCTCCTCTGCACAAGATAACCTTCAAACTGACGGCTGATCAACTGGAAGATGCAAGTTTTCCTTGACAGAATGCGACCAAATCGGAACTTTTGGGTTGAACCTGATGTGTCAAGCTGCTAGAGACATTTTTGATGTTTCAGAAAATCTGCTTGGAATCTTGTTTCACCCCGACGATCCTGGTCTTGCAGTGCTTGAGGCTGGTCCCTTGGCCCATCAATGGTCACTATTCCTACTCGCCGTTTTGTTCGTGCTTTGCATGCGATTTTCTACAATCATGGTCACCAAGATTGCTCCCTTCATTCCCTAGCAAAGATCTTTTTCTGTGTTATACTCCAACCCCAAATATTCTTACTTTTATGCTTTAGCTTTTAGGTTTTTATTTTTTTCGTTTTAGTTTTGTTTTAGTTTTTTACTTTTTATGTTTTGGTTTTGGGTTTAGTTTTTACCTTTTATGTTTTGGTTTTAGTTTTTATGTTTTGGTTTAAAGTTTTCACCTTTAATGTTTTGTTTTTAGTTTTATGTTTTACTTTGTTTTGGTTTTAAGTGTTTACCTTTTATGTTTTGGTTTTATGTTTTTACTTTGTTTTGGTTTTAAGTTTTTACCTTTTATGTTTTGGTTTTAGATTTTATCTTTCATGTTTTGGTTTTAGTTGTTTATGTTTTGGTTTTAGTTTTTACCTTTTATGTTTTTGATTCAAGTTTTACCTTTTATGTTTTGGTTTTAGTTTTTACCTTTTATTTTTTGGTTTTAGTTTTTTTTTAAAAATCTTTTGGTTTTAAGTTTTTACCTTTTAATAGTTTTATGTTTTGTTTTTTTGTGTTTTAGTTTAAGTTTTTATTTTTGCTTGGCTATTAATTTTTAGGATTTTACTTTTTAGTTTTGGCTTTAAGTTTTCATTTTTGTGCTTTAAGTTTTTACTATTTATATTTTGGTTATATTATGGTTAAGGGTTTTATTTTAAAACAAAGTTTTTGTAGGGTTTCGGTTTTAAGTTTGGTACTTTATTTCAATTCACTCTAACCTATTTTACCATAATTCATTTTCTTTCATTTTACTGTTTCATATTCTTTTTATCCCCATTCTGGTACCAAGGGAGTAAATGCAATCTGTAAGCTGGTGACCAATGATTGCTGGAAGATGACTGACGTGGTGGTTTAACTACTCAGTAGAGTAACGTAGAACTTCAGGCACAAAGTTTGATGAACAGGAAAACTGAAGCGATGACCTCAAACTTCTGTGAACATTATACACAATTGAGCGCACGCTCTTTCTGTGCACATGGCAAATTGTGCAGGTGGTAGTTGCATAGCTGATGGCATTTCAATTCTACCTCTTTATACATTCAAACTCATGACTTGTCCTGCAGTTCCTCTCTGCTAGTTTCCAGAAGACTTTCAAATGAGAACAGGGATGGAGACTTCCTAACAACTGTGTCAAATATATCCTCGACTCTACAGTTTAATCCCACAAGACTTGAAAACCTGTTACGAGCACTGGGATATGCTATTTCTATCCAAAACACCAAGACAAGGAGCAGTCATGTCCCAAACCTTTGATGTGAAATCCCCTACGGTACTGCCTCACACCCTTCAGGGTTTAACAAATTTCTCTTAAACCCCACTCTCAACCTTTCAATATTCATCCACAGAGGCCTTACAAAGTAATCAGTTGACTTCAGATCATATGAACAGTTTAACTGCCTTGTATTTCCAAACCATAACCCCAACATCTCCAGCGTTTGTGCGATAGTCAATGATGCTGGCCAGCACCTGATAACGGTAGAAATATACTGTTTAAAAGCGTGTCCTTTTTTCATTGAGTTGCTACCATTCAGAGCTATTAAACATTCCTCCATCACTAATGGTTTGATCTCAAGGCTTAGATCTTTGATGGACAGGATATCCTGATGGTTAGTGTTGTGAGCATTGCACTCACAACCCAAGATGTCTGTTCATGGGGCTTTCCCCCCTGGAGTTAATATCAGTGCCGACTCCACTCCCCAAAGTCATTTGGATGAGACTATAAACTTAAACAGTCCTGTGTGCAAAAGCATGCTCATATGTTAAAATCTGTTCCTCCTTTTGGAAGAGTAGGCCACTGTGTGCCAGTGGGGATGGATGACAAAATCACATGCACATGAGGATTGGTTATTAAAAACCACATAAGTGCTTGTACATTATCCTCAACATTTTTTTCCAGAAATGGTTTCTTCCTCTACTTTGCAATAACACTGGAACAGATTAAAAAAAAAGTTGTCTGCCCTACAGCTGAACAAAGCCCCTAAGATTTTGTTACTTCTTAATGCAACAGTTTTTAATTTTTGATAACAGATTCTCACAATGTACTAATGGTATGGTGCATGTATATGCTAAATAATGCTCACATATCTCTTTAATATCATATTTTTACAGTAACACCCTATTTCCATATAAATATCACATGAGACTAGAAGTAGGAAGATTACGGAATACCAAAGTACACAAAACTTCCTGAAGGCAAAACCCCCCACAACAAATGAATGTACAAGGCATACTAAGTGGTGTTCTATATACGTTTGAAATGAAACCATGAACAACAAACACACCCAGATGCACTAACATTACTAAATAGACCCAGCTGCATTACCCAGAAAATTATGAATTTAACCTTTCAGATGTGGGTTGGGGGATGGTGGGCGCACGTTGAGTGCAAGTGGTCAGTTTTTCACGCCAACAGCTAATGTCACGGTCACAAGCAGTGCAATGAACATAGCTGGCTTTTTAAAAAGAAAAGAAAAAGGTAGCTAGCTGTACTCCCGTATACAAAGATAGTATGAATTCCTCCTTTTTTCCTTGTTCCTCAGCTAGAGTTCTGAGGTTCACCAATGGGTAAATTTTGCATTTGCTACAGACTTCCCGCAGTTATGGTAACCACTTTCCAACTTTGGGAATGGTTTTTCTTTTCAACGCACCCCGCACCCCCCCCCCCCCCCTTCCCCGATTTGTGACTTTCATTATTATGCTATGTTGAATCAGGCTATCTCAGGAAATCTGCAATTTTCCTGTGAGTGTTACTGTTCAAGAACACAACTGTCTACTGACACCACTTTGAAAAGGCTAGCAATTTATCGTCAGCAGGCCTTACCCTTGTAAAACTCACTGAGATAAATGAAATCAAGTTTTTAATACTTGCCACCAATGTTCTTAAAAAGACCAACAAAAAGCTATTATTACCTACAGGAAAAGGCAATGCTCCTGCAGGCTTCATCGGAATGAAAAACGATTAAAGATTACCTGCTACTGAAAATAAAACAAATCTAATTTCAACACTTACCTGAAAATATTGCAGATATCAGCTGAAGTTTTCACTGTGACCAATATCACGGCCTGGTTTGCTCAGCAAAAAGCATATTTAACTGTTGATTCACGAATGGTGGGTTTGATTTCAGTGGCCAGCCGGGAGGAATGAATTCAGAGTTCAACACTGCAATAAAATTTTTAGAAACTTTTGGGGTATACAAAAGGGCATATATATTTGTTGTTTGCATGAATATATGTTTAAACCTGCATTCTGGCATGGATGTGTGCATGTGATGGTAACGTACATACAATGCATGCATCTCAAAGTAAAAGTACGAGTGGTTATTGTGTTTGAGTATGCATATCTGTGTGTGCAATTCTATCTGCAAGTGCATGTACAAGGGTAATTTGTGTGTGCATGCTTTTTCCTCTGTGTGTGGGAGGGAGGAGAATAACGAAAAACACAAGCTGGGGAAAAGCTTTTAGCTCATATTTTCTTACCTTTGTACACCGACTTTTTAAAAAATTGTTGAAGTTTTCATTTTTTTCTGCTTTAATTACTAAAGCTACATTCCGACTTTGAGAACGTCTAAATACAACACCAATGTGAATGCGTTTAAACTGAAGAGATTTTAATGTAGGCCTACACGCAATATGTTCGAGTCTGTACAATGTATCTTAGTTTATGATTTCATCCCAAGGACTTCCAGGGAAGTAGAGTGGGTACTGATGTTAAGGGGTAAAATATACTGGAACAGGCACTTTGGTGGTTCAAGTCAAGTATGTAGGCCTATGGGTTTATTTTATCCATTTCATGTGTGCGTCTACATGGCTCAACCCCAGTAGCAAAACCAGTCAGGGGTAATGCACTTTTTGAAAGATTGTTCAATACCATCCCTTCTGATCATGAAAACCAGTTCAGAATTGTATCAAAAATACACTACCAACGTTCTAATTTGTCGTTCCATAAGGTTGGAATGAAGTTACTTTTAACTCCAAGCTCTGACAATGTTTGATGGGTTGGGTTCACACTTGTTCTGATTCACGGGACAAAGTTCATTCACCCAGTCAAAAGTGCCCCGCCAATATTGTAACTTGAAAACACTTGGATCCAAACTAGGTTCATGAAGATGGAAGTAGCAAATGTCATGTAATTATTGTCTACTCTTCTAACTCTAGCGCTGCATAGTACTTACCATTTGTAGGACCGAAGACCAAGACCCACTAAAACTGTAAAACATTTCAGTTACAGCAATTCCGAGTAGAGCAGTACATCATGGCTGCCTCGCACTGAGCAACTGATTAACATAATCGCCCCCACAGCACGGGTCAAGGCGGGATAACTCTATTTCACTGCAAAGAAAATTCTCGGCCTCCCTTTCTGAAAAAAAATATTAGCCTTGGGATGAGAACAAGATTTGTGCCTGGATTTGGTAGTTTTTCAAGTTGTAAGAACTCTACTCAGTTATGGTTTCACGAGAAAAAAAAGTAGGACAGTGAAACTTTCCCCTCTCCTGCCCCAGGTGTGTGTGTGTGTGTGTGTGTGTGTGCACAGGCGCCCCGCGTTAACAGAACACTGGCGGTAGAACATGGGAGTGAAGGTCTAAAAAAAAGAAAAAAGACAGATGAAAAAGCTAATATAACTTTAGCACATGCCACTTCTAGCTTTGTTTATTAGTTTGTCAAGAAAACGATTTCTGCTATTTTTCTTTTCTGATATACCTTCAGTTACATGCCACGAATGCGGTAATAAGGAGTCCTGGCATATGGTTCAATAATCGATATATCAATCACTGGCAATGACAATATTTCCCTCCCAGTTCCCCACGCTTTCAGTGTTCCTGTTAAAGAACTTAGGTTTTTTCATAATAAAATCATGATCAGCAAGAAAGAATTCTGACCCACCTCCCTTTCCCAGAGAATAGACTTAAGTGAGAAATATGACAACATTCTATTTTTATTCTTTTATATCGATGATAATGGAATAAGCAGTCATGTAGTTTTTTTTACATTCAGTCCCCGTGTGTATGCGGTTTTGTAAATTTTTTCATTCGTTCCCACCGGCACACAATGGCCTACTCTTTCGAAAAGCGGAACAGGATTTAACATGTGTGCAAGATGTTCTGCGTGCGTTCGCACAAGGGGCCTTTTGGACTTTTCCCCAAAGGACTTTTGGGGAGACAGGAGTCTGTACTGATGTAACCTCCAGGTGAAAAATCCACTTCAACGGGAATCGAACCCGGGTCGTCAGATTGCGAGCGCAATGTTCTAACCACTAGGCCATCACGTCCTCCAAGGTGTTCTGTATGTTTCCCAAAAGCTGTAGTAACTGTGGTTGCTGAAACTATTTTTCAGTCAGCGGCAGGAGAGCTGCTATAAAGTTTTAACTTTTGGACACATTTCACCATTTCTTTCCTCCACCATTGACCTTCTGCCAAAATCTTTACAATCATTTTTAGTAGGTCTACACGATTGTCTAAATCGCCTTGCAGTGAATGGACATTAAACCAGTGAGAAGAAGAAGAAGACGCACACACACACACACATACACAACACACACGCGCGTGCGCACGCACGACACGACATTAAACAAATTTTAAACAGAGAGAGAGAGAGAGAGAGAGAGAGAGAGAGAGAGAGACAGACAGACAGACAGACAGTGACACACACACACACATACACGCAGACAAAAGAGGCAAGTCATATTTCATTCCATATTTTTTTGGGTTTATTTTATAGAAATATACATATGTAGTACATCAGGTCTTTTTTTTTTTCACACGCTTGTTGGGCAGATCTCATGAAGCCATTACACAACAAAATAATATCAACAAACATCACAATAATTTGGAACCGTTTCAGAATAGTGATGATCACGTTACATACCATGTTACAACTGCTTATTAAACATCATTATACTTTTTTTCTGATTGTGTTACACACTTTCATAGTATTACTAAGAAGAGAACAGAAAGCAAAGAGTCATGCACATACAATTTTTGTTTGTTTTGTTTTGACTAAGGCATTTAATACAAGAATTCCGATAAGACTTGAACTGAACGATTGGAAAAAACAAGTTTACTATGAATTTACATACAAGAAGCAGCGAACATAATGATAAACTTATTCTTAAAATGATTATATTTTTTAGATATAAACTGACGCCAATTCAAGAATTGCCCATGTCATCAGAGAGAGAGAGAGAGAGAGAGAGAGAGAGAGAGAGAGAGAGAGAGAGAGAGAGAGAGAGAGAGAGAGAGAGAGAGAGAGAGAGAGAGCAATTGCATACATAGTTTGAGGGTTATGTAGATACATTATTTGAACTTAAGAGAAATGCAGACTGAAAGATTATCACACACACATACATGTACACGCACGCACTCACACATACACACTGAGATGCCTGTATTTTCACAAAAGCAATAAACACACATAATTAATATAACTCTCTCTCTCTCTCTCTCTCTCTTCTCTCTCTCTCTCTCTCTCTCTCTCTCTCTCTCTCTCTCTCTCTGTGCAACTTACACACAACTTTCATTAATTGTTCTTCAAAACAGAGACAAAAGGAAATTTTTCAAGTCAACAAATTTCTTTTCTTCTTGTTTCAGATTAATATTAAACAACTCTACCAATAACAGAACAAGGAACTTCGAACTTCTATAATTTGTAAAACTACAGCTACAGTAAATAGCTAAACGAACAAACAGCTGAAAACGATGGAAGTGTGAAAAAAAAAATTCACCAAAATAAAGTGAAAAATTCCACTTTTTATTACACCCCCCCCCCCCCAAAAAAAAAACCCAAAAAACTCCAAACAAAACAACCAACCCCCCAAACCCCCCCCCCCCCCCAAACCCCAACACCCCCCCCCCCCCAAATAAATAACACAAATACCATAATTTATATTATGCATTCATACAGAAAAACAAAATGATTTTGCATATTATATTACAATCAGTCTCTATATGATTTCAGGAAGATTATACGTCTGAAAAAATTACTTTCTTTGGGAGCAAAAAAAAGGGCTGACAAAAAATGGCATAATTCAGAATCTTCTTTACTGATATCATCATAATGATTATAGACGCGTTAAAATCATACACAGATAACAGTTCTTGAACTTGGAAATTAATGATCTTATGTAATCTGATATAGCCGTTTACAGTTTAAAAAAAATCCTTCAAAAGGCAAAACAAAAACATAAATCAAGCTTTATGAAGCAATATCAACACGATCTTGCCGATACTGAAGAATAGCAGCAAAACGGGGAATATCTTTAGTGTAAATATATAGAAACAAAAATATGCTCAAACACAAGAAAATCAGCAACGTCAGTGTTCTCCAAAAAACCATTTCACGACTGTAGACTACAAGAAAATAATAGCCATTTATATTCTTGTGTTAGTTGGTATTTGCAAAATATTGACGACAAACCCACAAGCCCATATTTTAGCATATTCAAAAGACTGAATTTGCGGGAGATTAAAAAAAAGGTTTCGTTTTGTGTAGAGAAATTTTTCAGTTGTTAGGAAATAAAATCATCAGCAAATTAGAGCACGAATGCATGAGAGAAAAACAAAATGATTTAACATATATATATATTTTTTTTCTGGCTTGAATGGCTTAAAATTTTACCTGTCACTTGAATTCTCTCTCTCTCTCTCTCTCTCTCTCTCTCTCTCTCTCTCTCTCTCTCTCTCTCTGTGTTTTTGTTTGTTTGGTTAAAAAAAAAAGTTTTTCCCTTTGTTTTTTTACTGTGTAAATGTATAAGTATTGGGGTTATTATTATTAAGACGTATCCCTACAGGCGGGGACTGGATGTAAAAAAGCACATGGGTGCTTATTCATTATCCTGGAAATACAAGAATTTGTTATTGTCATTCTCTCTCTCTCTCTCTCTCTCTCTCTCTCTCTCTCTCTCTCTCTCTCTCTGTCATTGGCCTCATTCGAGCGTGTGTGTACGTGAGATAGAGCGCTTACTGGTGCACGAGCATGCCCGGTTTTTGTGTGTGACATGCTGTGACTAGTGGAGAGTGAGGTTTGTGTGTGAGCCACCGATTGCTGTCCGTGTTCAATAGTTTGACGCCCTGTGTGTGTGTGAGAGAGAGAGAGAGAGAAGAGAGAGAGAGAGAGAGTTAACAAGTGTAAAATAAGAAGACAGAAACAAAGAGAGTGATATAGAAAAGAGGAAATTTCTACAAGGTACGGATACTATTTATTTCGAGAGAGGTCCTGGCAGCATTCATTCCCACGCGCCAAAGATTCCATTTACTTTCCTTTTACAAAGGGAGTGATATAGAAAAGGGGAAATGTCTACAAGGTACGGACCCTATCTATACCGAAAGAGCATTCATTCCCACGCGGAAAAGATTCCATTTACTTTCCTTTTACCTGCAGTTTCGCAGAGTCAGGGCATTCAAGAAAGCAAGGTTTGTGATTTTACACACTGAACAATAATATGAGTCTTGTACTTTTCGGACAGTGGGAGGAATCTGTGATTATTTCACAGCGCTCGACCGATTTCAATTCCAAAGGCAAGAGACATAATTATGCGTGTGTGGCAGAGCACCTTTTTCGGCCTTTCTATTATTACCTCTATTGTCCCTTTTAGAAAATACTGCCAAGAGTTGGTAAGTGATAAAAGATTCATTCCGTTGCAAGTACAGCAAGATGAATCACAATATATTTACAAGAAAACAATAAACATATGCTGAATGTACTGAATGAAGATAATACCAAAGAAAAATCGGCTTAGATATAGTTAACAAGAAAAACGCTTTGAATGATTTTGTCCAGTTAAAAAAAAAAGAGCACATGCTATCCATGTCTGCCATTTGCCAAAAACAAAAAATTCAACTTTTTGCCAAAAAATTGTCTGAAGCAACATTTAAAAAAAAATCAATATCAAAATTTAAAAAAAACACCCAACAACATGGAAGCATCAACAGTAACAGTCTTGTTGACACTTCAATAATCAATTAAAAATGTAATTGATGAATACCGTAAGCAGCATACAAAGGATGTTCATTAACGCCATGTTAAAATCAACAAAATTTTAAGCATGGTCAATTGAATGAACCTCTGCACACTCCACTGTTTAATTATTATACATTATTAAAAGACCCCCCCCCCCCCTAAAAAAAGCAACAAAACCCCAAACAACAACAACAAACAAAAGCTACACATAAAAGCACCTGAACAAAACCAAACCCAACACATGTCCAATTTTGAAACATAATCTATCTTGGAGGATTTTGAACGTTTTGTAAAATTCACAAATTGAAGACAAACATATAGTATGTAAAAAAACCTGACATATTCTTAGCTGTTTTGCAGTCTGTAAAAATGGCGTTTAGGTTTTGTTAATTCAAGAAGAAATAATAATAATAATAATAATAATAATAATAATGACCATTAAAAACACACAGTGACAGCACAAGAAGATACCATGAAACAAAACAGAATTGCTGTGTATTGTTAAACTGTTGAACTGACCATGTTTTGTTTTCGCCACGTACACACAAAACTCTAGTGTATTCATCATACAAAATATCTGTTTGGAAGTTGAGCTGTTCTTCCATGTGCAGTTAGCCGTCAAACTTATTCTTCTGATTCCGAGTAAAACTAGTCTGGAATCCAACCCCCCCCCCCCCCCCCCCCCCAACAACAACCAACCAACCAACAACAAAAACAAACCAAAAATCCACAAAAACCCCCACACAAAAAAAATCTAAAACAACCCCCCCTCCCCCCCCACTTACATACAAAAAGAAAGAAAGAACAACACACAAAATACCCCAACAAAACCAAACGAAACCAACAACAACAACAGCAACAAAACCATACAGACAACAACACCATCCCAAACCTCACCAGTTTTGTTTGTTTATTATTATTTATTCTTTTATATCGACGATAATGGAATAAGCACTCATGTGCTTGTTTACATCCAGTCCCCGTGTGTATGCCGTTTTGTAAATTTTGTCATCCGTTTCCACCGGCACACAATGGCCTACTCTTCCGAAAAGCGGAACAGGATTTAACGTGTGCGCAAGATGTTCTGCATGCGTTCGAACACGGGGCCTCTGTTTATAGTCTCATCCGAAGTGTTTATTTTTGCAGTGTTTTGTGGTTCTCCTAAAGTATACTGTTTTTCAGAATTCAAGCAGACTAATATATCAATTTACATTGTTTTTCTTGCCTCATTGTATCCCAAGATGCTAATTCTCCTTGTTTTGAAATGTTTGTAACCAAAGGTGTTAACTTTACCTCAAAAACAATAATAACAAAAAACGTACAAAAAGAAATCCAACCCGAATCTATCATAATCAATCAAAGACATGGAATCAAGACACAGTGATTTTGCTTAGTAATGGTCAGCTAGCTTGCATCAATTCTTGTTTACCACCCCGAGTAAGGTTAAGGATTAAAAAATGGTTAATATATCAATATGTTTAGTCATAAACAATTGTAAATTTGTGGATATCGTCATTGTATAATTCTTTTTAAAATGCATCTTGTTACAAAAACAACAGATCATTTACAAAAAGTAGTAATATTACACCCCCCCCCCCCCCCTAAAAAAACAACCCAACTAAAAAGATACCAACAAACCAACTACTTTCAGAACCCCCCCCCCCCCCCCCCCCCCCCCAATATCATTGAAAGATATTTTTTTGAAAAAGGGGGCTAAGAAACTGAAACTCATCTGTGATTTTAATCCAAAATACCTTATCTTGTCCAAAATTCCAAGTAAAAAAAAAAATCAAAACCACGAAACAAAGGTAGCCAGTTCATGACCATCCCCCTACCCACACAGATCATGAAAACAAAATCTTCATCTTGCCGAATGCAAATAGGAGGGAGTAACCAACAGTATCCTCAAAAGTGTAAGAAAACAAAATAACGTTCACAGAAAATCTCAATCCCGAAGCATTGCTGTTACTGTGTTCCAACTGAGAAGTGATAACGCTTCATGAGAAACGGGTATCAGTTTCCTGACAAAATGGAGGGACAGGAAGAAGAGTATATTATAAAAAAAAGGGGGCGAAACAATCTTGGATGGTTAATAAAAGAAAAAACGAAACAACAAAACTGTGAACAACTTCAAAGCACTTGACTCCATTTCCCCAAAACCTTCGCAACTTCTGTCTTAATTCCACATGTCCACTTGAAGAGAGGGGACTTGAATACTAAGGCAGAAAAACGAAGACAGGACAGAACAAAGCAGAGGAAACAAGCCGATGCTACATACTGCCCAATCTGTCAAGAGAATATTTAAAGCATAGAGGGCAAACCTCAGCCATCTGTGCTCCCAATGAATCTGGACAGACAAAACTAAAAGTACAGGGACGATGATCATTGTCGCGACATAAGGAATGAGCACCATGTCCTGAAATTCCAATCCAATCATTGTTTATAGCTCTGTCGAGCACAAAGGCCATAATTATAGGGGGATGTCACCATGTCGAGTTTTTAAATCTCAGACTAAGACGGATTAAAACAGGGTTTTAAAACCAACTCTACTGTCTTTCCTTGTATCAACGCCCTGGCCAACCTTAAGGGTCAACCCAGGACGGTCACCGTGTTATTGGAGAACCACTGTGTACCAAATTATCATTTTATGATCCCAAGAAATTACGATGAGAAAAGGTTTTAAGCTTTATGGAGAAAAATAAAACAATACTTTTATATAGCACTTTACTTTGTTCCTTTACTATGTATAATTCAGGTTGAAATCAGGCATTGCAAGGGGAGTGTGCAACTCAACACAAGAGGTTTGTTTTCTTAAAATCGAATTTGTTTGATGAAAAGAAAACATCCATTGCATGTTAATCATTCGCCTGATAAAAATAGAAGACTGCATTCAGGTAGAATCATCACAACTATGTATTCAGTCTACTGCAAAGCAAATCTTGAAATATGTTAAAAATTTGGATCTGTATTGATAACTTTATAATCTTTTCAAACACATCAACACAATCATCAATAAAAAACCAAAAACAACCCTAAAAAGCCAATTGATTTTAACCCAATGTGCCTTAGTCGCAAAAATATATCGGTGTGCTTAGCGCACAATATCATATGTTGTAAATGAATACATATGAACAGTCCTGAATATTGTTTCATTTGGTGCATCATGTAACCGACATTTGACCGAATAACACAAAAAGCAGCAAAAAAATCGATCTACTTCTTCTTTTGAAAATGGTAACACGGAAAAATGTTCATATAAAAATAACAATGAAAAACATTCTTGAATGTTGTTAGCCTCTCCATACTGAAAATTTTGGGTGGGTGGTGTAGGTACAGCACTCATGTGTATATATAATGCAAGGACTTAATTCCTATGTGAATTTTGGAGAGAAAAAAACAGCCATTAAATGTGTCCCCCCTCTCTCTTTAGTAAGTAGGATTTCCATTTAGGCAAGACAGATGAACCCTGTATTCAGAGAACACACTTCTCTTCAAATAAAATTAATGAACACTGCTAATCATGAAACATGACTACATGCTCATCAGTTACCTCTGCATGATAACACTGCCCTCTCTCTGATAAGTAAGATTTCCATTTAGGCAACTGCATTCTGTATTAAGATTCGGGTTTTTTTTTAAACTTCAGTTTCAATACAATGAAAACTGCAAATCTAAAAACTACATGTTTATCACTTATCTCTGCATAATACCACTGCACTGTATGACAATACAACACCGTTTGGTATGGAGCTGCAAATATCAGCTGGTATTAAATGATAACAACAGTAAAAAGGGACTGGTAAAGGTGTTCCCAATAACCCACGCGGCTGTCTGGGGAGCAAGGTGTCAGAGATCTCGCTTCTCCAAGGGCCAACATCTCGAGGGCGGTGCCCATCTCCTCATCCTCGTTGCTTTACCTTCCCTGACCCTAACGAGAGCAGGTACCCATTTACAACTGGGGGACTGTACTAAAGCGAAGCCGCACGAACAGTTACCCATCCACTTGGTAACCACGCTCAATGCTGCTTGACTGAAGCTTGGGGGAAAGCGAGTGCTCTGACCACTGGATTTTCCTGTCCACTAACAACAGTAGTTTTCTGATAAAATCATTGATTCTTGTGATACTTTTCGATAGCAACTCTGGATGTTAAGTTAAAGAATATTTTCAGCAGAAAATCAACTTCACTTTTCATTAGTATATTGATTTTTGTGTGAAAACCTTTCCAGCACATTGGCGTGAAATCATTAGCCAAACAAAACACAATGTGTACGTACACGCGCGCGCGCACGCGGACACACACACACACACACACACACACACACACACACACACACACACACACACACACACACACACACACACACACACTAACACTTTTTTTCTGTCAATCTCTTTTGCTTTTTAACCTGAAAAAAACCTGCTGTTCAAAAATTCAAAAACACCCACACCCACCCACCATAAAACCTATTTTTTCGTTAACCCCTTTTGCTTTTTGAAGTGTAAAAAACCTTCTTAAAAAGGAAAAACTTCTGTTAAAAAAATTAAGAACGCGCGCGTACACACATACAGACACACAGACACACACACCCACCACACACAAACACATACACACACAAACACACTTAAGTAAACACGTACAAATATTTCAACCAAAGCAGTTTTTTTTAGTGGTCTGTATGCCTCTACCATCCTTGATTCCCAAGGCAATACTTTAAGCAAGACTCTTGAACCTCTGTCTTAAAAAATACTTTTGTCCTTAACATACAGTCATTGGGCCTTTATGCGACCACACCAACATAGTTTTTCTTGTCTTGACTGGTGTCAGCAGATAGGATCTCTGTGTGGAACCAAACTATTGTCTGATCGTTTGATTTGACAATAATTACGACGGCAAAACATGACAACGATAAACATCATCTACAACATTACTTTCTGTCCACAAAATTCAGTCTTCATCTTCTTCTTCTCCGTCGAACGCTCAGTTTCAACCTCCATGAAGATCACGCCTGATATGATTAAAAAAAAAGTTTTTAGTTTATAAGGACTAAACCACCTATACCTTGACAAACAAAACCCCACCTTTTCATACACGTATGTCCATCCATAGAAAATATGATTACCTTCAACAGAAGATTATGGCATTGTGAGTATACAAGCACTTATCGGGGACATACATTGGTACCAAATACATTGTAAAAATGTGAATAGGATTAGATAACTTTGCTCAGCTCATATGTAGGTCTTGTCGTAAGGAAAGATTTTTTTTTTTAAAGTGCGTCTTGTTTATAATACCTCTCAAGCAGACGAATCTAGAATTTTCAACCGCCCCCCCCCCCCCTCACCACAGACAGAGGGAAAAAAAAAGAAAAACAGGAGACCCCCCCCCCAACAAAGGAACAAAAAATATAGAACAACCACCTCCAAAAAAGAACAAAAACAACGAACCAACCAAACAAAAGTTATGCGTTCCCCAGCTTAACACCCTGGGGGGTCACCCAGAACGTGCACTCTGACTCACTCATCCCACCTGGGAATCACTGTGAGACTGAAATTTGCAAACTGAATGAAGAAGTCTGCGTGTATGACTGTTTTTTAAGAACCCCGCCATACAGGCAGCCATACTCCGACTTCAGACAGGAACCAAACCAAAGTAAACCGCATAACGTTCAGTGTAGGCATATAGGTATAAAAACAAACCAACAACAAAAAAAACAACTCGCATGCTAGCTGGCTATTTATAGGGGCCGTTGTAACGGGCATGTATTAAAAAAATCTATTATAGATTGTCCCAAATATGTATATATATTTATACAACAGTTACTAAAATACAGTCGCAGAAAGTTGCGCACAGGCTGTGTAACAGGTTGACTATATAAATTGCCATGTAAAAACATGTAATAAAAAAAAGAGAGAAGAGAAAACACAGAACATGTATATCTTACACACAGTAGCAAGTACAGTGGATTAAAAATGGTTCTGCTATAGACCTGTTTGGCTGAAATACGGATAACATGAAAACAAAACTCCCCGTTAGGTAAACAAAAAACAAAAAAAAGCAAGGAAAAAAATTGCTGTGCCTTTGTGGACCATTGTATCATTAAACGCGGTTTTTTTCACCTATTTGTCCACAGTATTTTACTATTATATGGTAGTGCTGTTTAAATAAATCCAAAAACAAACGAACAATAAAAATATCAAATGTCCTTTCTGAACATGTCCTGCGAAAGAAATCTCAGGAGAAACCAGTTTAGCAACAATATTTGGTTAAAAATACAATGAATTTGTATACAGCAAAACAGAAAACCCAGACACAGACAGCACACAGCAATACACACACACACACACACACACACACACACACACACACACACACACACACACACACACACACACACACGTACACACACTGATTATTCAATGTACCATCTGAACATATAAATTTGACTTTGACTTTGACACACGCTCGCACACACACACACACAAACTAAATACACATAGTCCAAAAATTGAACTCAGCATTGTCATAAAAACAAAATGGTTAACAAAAATCATATAAACTGAAACGAAAAACAAAAAACAAAGAAAATACACCCCTTTACATGAATTTACAAAACATTTACAGACAGGACAGGATAGCTCAGTGGTAGGAACACTCGCTTTCCCCTAGCGAAGGTTAAACAACATCGAGCGCGGTTACCACTTGGATGGGTGACCATTTGCGCGCCTCGGCTTCAGTACCGTTCCCCAAGTTCACCCAGCTGTAAATGGGTACCTGCCCTCTTTAGGGTCAGGGAAGGTAAAGCAGCGAGGGAGAGGAGATGGGCGCCGCCCTCAATGTGCTTGCCCCTCGAGAAGTGAGGTCTCTGACGCCTCGCTCCCCTACAACCTTATAGGTTATGGGACACCTTTACCTTCTTTACAGATAACTATATCTGATTCGAAAGCTGTTGAGATACACAATGACCATAATTATGTAACGGGATAAGCACACGTTAATGTATATACGGTATAATATATATATATATCTATATATCTATATATTATATATATATATATATATATATATATATATATATATATATATATATATATATATATATATATATGAGGGCTAGCCAAACACAAATCAATAGCTTGCAACGTATAAAAAAAAGGTAAAGAAAAAAATCCTGACCCTGATAACATGAGACCAAGTCTTGATATTCAAATATGGTATGCACAGAGGCTGGAAAACAAAACAAAAAACAGTCCTCTATCCAAATGCAGCACTGTTTTAATTTAAGGTCTATACTTTATGGAGCAAAACACACACAATACTCTCTCTCTCTCTCTCTCTCTCTCTCTCTCTTCTTGTTTTCCTATTTTATTGGGGAGAGCATGGTGTAAAGAAGGCCTGTGCCTATCCTTTTACTCTCAATAAACAGTTCGAGTTCGTCTCTCACTGTTTCTCTGTCTGTCTGTCTGTCTGTCTCTTTCTCTCTCTCTCTCTCTCAATCAAAAAGAGTTCGTCTCTCACTGTCTCTCTGTATGTCTCTCTTTCTCTCTCTCAATCAATCAAAAAGAAAAGACAAACAAAACGTAAAACAAAGATTCACTTCAAAATAGAAAATGTGGCCCAATCCAATCTAATCTTGTTGTTTATAGTCCTGCCGACAACTATACTGCCAGTGAGTCTGCTACACATTCAAACGAAAAACTTGAGGGGATGGTCTGGGAGGGGAGGAGGGTGGGAAGGGAGTGTGGGGGGTACAGAGAAGGGTGGGAGGAGCGTTAGGGACAACAACAATGATAAATAACATCAACAACAACAAAAACCAAACAAAACCTAGAGTGCCGTAACACACACAAAAAAAAGCAAAACTGATCTCAAAAGTCAACTACTTTTTGTAGCTCTGATAAAAATCCAATACAATTTTTTTTCCAGGCAAAAGCTTTAACACTAGAACTAGAAAACGAAGCAAAAACTGACCCACCCAAAACACACACAGACACACAAACAAAACCCCATAACAAACCCCCTCCAAACAAAACAAACATTCAGAAAAGTAAACGCATTTTCCTTTGTTAAGTCTACGCTTTCTGGACAAAGACCATACTAAACATGACCCAAGTTGTTTTCAAATTATTTTTTTCCTCCCAAGAATAAAAGCGCAAGTTCTCAGTAAAAACACATTTTTTTCTTCACATGTTTATAATAAAACCAGGAACAGAAGTGTATATGTCCATGGTTGATATTTATAGTATGCTGCCTTGACTTGATGATACATACATTAAGGACAGGGTTTGGTAGTGTTACGGGCTTGATCCATTTTCCATTCTACAGAAACGAAATCTCCATTTTGCTTAATTAAGCATTGAAATCAATGTACATGTTTACCAATGTGTTACGAATTCCTCCCAAAATGCATACTATGTAAAATTAAGTATATTCATATTGCCAGTTTGATTAAAATTTTTTTTTTTAGAGAAGTGGTTTGCCTGTTGTATTGGTTCACATAATACTAAACATTAATACACTAATGCTATAATAACAATCTGTGCAGCATATTGATTCCATGTATGTATGTATGTATGTATGTATGTATGTATGTATATATATATATATATATATGCATATGCAGATCAGTTATATATATATATATATATATATATATATATATATATATATATATATATATATATATAATATATATATATATGTGTGTGTGTGTGTGTGTGTGTGTGTACATATATATATATATATAATCTATATATACATACATCACATGTTTGATAACTGTTATACAATTTTAACTTTTAGTAGCTACCCGAATCCGAATGCGACTACCTTAATGGTGGACAAAAACGATCTTCTACTAAAAAAAAAAAATCTCACAATTGGTGAACCTCGTCGAGCTCTAGCCAAGGAACGCGAAAGAAAAGAAGTTTTTGTAGGAATATACAAAAATTATCTAGTGTTTACCATCTCTAAAAATATGCAAAGATCGCTGCCCAAATGCTTCAATACTAAACATTGGTGCATTTACCAAAACATTATGTTAACAATACGCAAAGAGAAGGGGATCAAAACAAGGGATGGTTCTGCAAATGCATGCTATCACTGTTTTTGCTTAACGTTGAAGATTTTCTTTCTTTTTCATGAACCAGTACAGAAGTCTGTCACTATATGTTCTAGAGAGATTCGATAACTCATATCCACTGGAAATTGGTTACAGAAACATAGGATTACCGACTGTGCCCTCTCTGTGAAAAAGAAAATGGTAAAGTACAGCTGCATAAACAGCTCGACTAAAAACAGCTGTACATATCAAAAGAACATAGCAAGCAAAAGTAAACTGTAAAGGAACAACAGCAACAACAACAAACCCCAGCCAAACACCCCCCCCCCCCCTTCAAAAAAAAATCTGGCAATTGCGATCACATATCTTTTGCTTGATGCTGAAAAAATCCATTTATATCAATAATCGTAAAACAAACAAACGAACCCAAAACAAAACACAACAAACCCAGATAGAAAAATATCACAGGTTTTTCTTTTTTCTAATCTCATCGTCTTGAATGCACGCAGTACATAGCAAAACATAAACCATATCACGTCACAGGGTATGTAACATGTATTTCCTTAAGATTTAACCAACCCCCCCTTCCCCCTCCGCCAAAAAAAGAAAAAGCGTTCACCACAACATAAACCCATTATGATCATTATATCTCAGGCCTTTAGCATATCTCAGGTCTTTATTATCCCATTTTATTATCACCTTGCAACGTTATCACACTGACCCAATCACCGACAAAAACAAAACAATTGACTTAACTGTAAAGCAACACTTTATATAATAATACTAATAATGTATGGAATTTATATAGCGCTGAATCTTGTAAAGCAACAAATCAAAGCGCTCAGTTGATCTACCATGGAGTCTTGCTATATAAACATTTCACAAGTTTTCACGAAATAACTATTACATAACTGATATAAACTGGGGATATATTTTTTAAATTCTATTTCTTTGTCAAACCCTCAGACAGCAGATATTGTTGCCTTTCATAGGAGCCAAAAATGTGTTGGGCTGCCGTTAAGCGCCTGAAAAGTCAGGGCCCAGCACATCCGTCTGCGGCGTGATCTTCTTGATTAAAAACTTACATGCAGTAGATGTAAACTAGAGATATTTCCTCGGCTGCAAACTTAATATATAACGGACCTCAACTAACGATATTTTTTTTTAGGGTTAAAAACTAATATATAGTAGATTACATCTGATTATATTCTTAGGGTTATAGTCTGACACATGATAGATCTGAAGTGGTGAATACTTTCTGGGCCACAAAATGACGCAAAGCAGATTTTAAACTTGTGATGTTTTCTGAGTGGTAGCAATAACTGGACTGGCCAGCCACACCCGAGGCTGTACCAGAATAAACACCTAGAGCGCAACTCCATAGTCTTACCCTTCCTACTTCAGCAATACATAACTATGTATAGCAGATGATCCTAAACTGATATTCACAGGCATAACAAAAAAAACCCAACCCAAAAAAAACCCGGAATAAAATCATATTGACACAATACTAGTAATTCCCCAAATACTTATGATTATAACAATGTTCCCTGAGTGTCCATAAAAAAAGAACCATATTGGACAAGATGGTAGGAAACGCGACTGTACAGCCATGTACAATTTTCTCTGTCCTTTCTTCTTCTTCTTCTTCTTCTTCCTCCTCCTCTCCTCCTCCTTTTAGCTTTTGTTTTCTTTTGATCTTGTCACCTTGAATTATTGTCACGGTGAAATAGTTAATGACTTTTTATGAAAGAAAACTAAGAGCAATGGTAAGAAAGATAAAAGCAAGACAAGGAGTTATTCTACAGCACAACACTATTTCTGTATCGTGCACAATCGTTCTCGAGCCCATTGAAACACATACATGTATAAATGTGCACGCACCTATAATCACGTGTATATACGAACACACTCCGACACACACCCACACAAGGACAAATGTAAAAAAAAAGAAGACAAAAACACAACAAAAAAACCCAACATCCCCCAACAAAACCAGAATGGTCTTCCTGACCTAAGGACAGAAAATAAGTTTAACATTTTTTTTAAAATGACTGACAAATCTTTTTCAACAGGTATCAAAAGAAACTCAGAAAAATGCCTCCATAGATACAAGCCACACGAAAAACAAACAACCCCAACACCCCAAAACACAACTAGAATAGTTTTTCCTGACCTAATAACGACATAAAATAAGTTAAAAAAAAGTTTAAAATGACTGAAAAATCATTTTCAACAGGTATCAAAAGAA
>CM054140.1:60532500-60535000 GCA_028751875.1 Rapana venosa | reverse complement strand
TGGACCAGTTAGGGACAAGGACCAGTTTAAGGACACCGCACGTGTCTCTCTCGCACACACATAACTATACTGCCGTCACACAGGGGCGGGTTCAGTTTCTGCAGTGTACGGGGTTTCCCTTCTCCGTGACAACCTGTCTAGGGCTTTGCTGCTGTCGTTCACAAAAGTCTGCAACAAACACGAGACAGAGAGACATTTTTTTGTTTGGGTGTGTGTGTGTGTGTTGTTTTTGGTTGTGGCTAGAAATGTGTGTGTGTGTGGGTCAAAACTACCAGGACATAATTATTTTGTTAGGAAATTTTCGTCTCCAAGACGTGTGTGTGTGTGTGTGTGTGTTTATTTATTTATTCTTTTATATCGAGGATAATGGAATAAGCACTCATAAGCTTTTTTACATCCAGTCCCCATGTGTATGCGGTTTTGTCAATTTTGTCATCTGTTTCCACCGGCACACAATGGCCTACTCTTCCGAAAAGCGGAACAGGATTTAACGTGCGCGCAAGATGTTCTGCGAGCGCTCACACACGGGGCCTCGGTTTAAAGGGGGAGTTTCGAGCAAATCTAATATGTGTGTGTGTGTGTGTGTGTGTGTGTGTGTGTGTGTGTGTGTGTGTGTGTGTTGCTGTTGTTGTTGTTGTTGTTACCATAACAAAACAATACAGGCAAAATCTCATACAAGGTATGAAAAAAAGCACACAAAAAAGGCAGCAGAATGGACAGTGATAAGATGAATAAATAAATAATAAAATGAAAAGAAAGTTGTTAGTTGCTCGAACCCCCCCCCCCCCCCCCCCTACGCCCCCACGCCCCCCCCCCCCCCCACACACACACAGGAGAATGGACAGTGACAAGAAAAATAATGAAAATAAAGTTGTTAGACTTACTCGAGGAAAAAAAGGACAGAAAAAATAAATAGACTGGGAAGACAAAAAAAAAAAAAAAAAAAAAAAAAGCAAGAGAGATGACAGAAAGGTCAGAAAAGGAAAGGAAAAAATGACAGAAACAAAGAGAGTGATAGAAAAAGGGGAGAAATTTCTAGCACAGAATTTCAAAAAAAGGAGGGAATGCTTACTTATACTAAAAGAGTCCCCGACATCCCTTATTTATTTTATTTTAAAAAATATTTTATTCTTTTATATCGAGGATAATGGAATAAGCACTTATCTGTTTTTTTTACATCCAGTCCCCGTGTGTATGCGGTTTTGTACATTCTGTCATCTGTTCCCACCGGCACACAATGGCCTACTCTTACGACAAACGGAACAAGATTTAACGTGTGCGCAAAGACGTTCTGCATACGTTCGCCCACGGGGCCTCGGTTTATAGTCTCATCCGAAGCACTTTTGGGGAGAGTAGAGTCGGCACTGATGTTAACTCCAGAGGAAAAATAATATCCCCCTTGAACGGGAATCGAACCCGGGTCGTCAGATTGCGAGCGCAGTGTTCTAACCACTAGGCTATCCCGTCCCCCATCCCTTTTTTATGCGCGGGGGAAAGGGGGGGGGGAGGGCGGGAGGGGGCCGAGGAGGGGGGGGGGGAGGGGGGAGAAGGGTATTCTGATCCCGTGTGCGAACGCATGCAGAACATCTTGCGCACACGTTAAATCCTGTTCCGCTTTTCGAAAGAGTAGGCCATTGCGTGCCGGTGGGAACCGATGACAAAATTTACAAAACCGCATACACACGGGGACTGGATGTAAAAAAAAAGCACATGAGTGCTTATTCCATTATCCTCGATATTAAAAAAAAAAAAAGTCATCTGAGCGCTTTGATTTGTTGCTTTACAAGATTCAGCGCTATATAAATTCCATACATTATTATTATTATTATTATCCCTCTACTACTTCTCTCTCTCTCTCTCTCTCTCTCTCTCTCTCTCTCTCTCTCTCTCTCTCTCTCTCTCTCTCTCTCTTCTGTCTCTCTGTCTCTCTCTCACCATAAGGCGTTTGCTGGAAAAGTAGGGGCGGTCAGGACTGCCGTCATTCAGGTCGCAATCCTCGGAGAAACATAACAACAACGCATCCATCACCATCTGCCAGAACAGAAACAACACACACGTGTGCCATTTTATACACACGTTTCGATCAGAGAAGCTCTGAAGTCGGAATGTGGCTACCTTAACGGTGGGGCCAAAAAAACCCAACACGGTCGCATACGGAAAAAAATATTACAATTGGTGAATCTCGGAGCTCTAGCCGCGGTAAGAACGAACAACAAATAAAATTGTGATGACATCAACATATACAAATAATCAGTGAAACATCGCACTACACCAAACCACATTATATACTACACTTCACTTCACTACATTACACTACACTACACCACTCTAGAAACATCACACCACACTACTGTTCATCACACTATACCGCACTATACCACCTCAGACTATATCACATCACACCACACTACACTACACCACACTATATCACACCGCACTCTACACTACACCACACTATATCACACACGTACACTACACTACACCACACTATATCACACCG
>CM054140.1:60492500-60522500 GCA_028751875.1 Rapana venosa | reverse complement strand
CGTTCGAATCTCGTTTCAAGAGCAATATTTTATCCCCCTCTGGAGTTGAACGTCAGTGCAGACTCCACTCTCTCCTCTCCCCTCCCCATCAATACCTTCGGATGAGGCTATAAACCGAAGTCCCGTGTGCGAACGCGCGCAGAACATCTTGCGCACACGGTTAAAACCCGTCCCGCTTTACGGAAGAGTAGGCGATTGCGTGCCGGTGGGAACGGATGACCAAAATTTTACAAAATTGCATATACACTGGGACTGGATGCAAAAAAAAAGCACACGATCGCTTATTCCATTATCCTCGAAATAAATAAATATATAAATAAATGAATAACTAAAAACCACATGCAAACGCAGTTCAAGTCCGCTAGGATACTCAATCTCCGCCACCAAGCTTTCTAAAGAGTCTACTCGGCCACACAGTCGCCTCCAAGCTGCTAAGGGGGGGGGGGGGGGGGGTAGGAGGGGGCAGAGTGAGGGGAGGGGAGCGAGAGCGAGTGAGGGGATGGGTGGGGGGGTATGGAGACGGAAGGAGGAGGAGGAGTAAGAGGCGGTTGTCTTTGAAAGTGGAAATCTCTCTGCTGGGAGGTAAGTAAAATCATACTAGGTTATCTATCTATCTATCTGTCTGTCTGTCTGTCTTTCTATCTTTCTGTCTGTCTGTGTGTCTGTGTGTCTGTCTGTCTGTCTGTCTATCTATCTATCTATCTATCTATCTATCTATCTATCTATCTATCTATCTATCTATCTATCTATCTATCTATCTATCTATCTATCTATGTGCGTGTGTTTTCGACGAAGACCTCAAAAAAAAAAAAAAGGATAAGAAAAGTCAACAAAGAACATGTTACAGATATGCATACACGTCACAATTCACTAACTTGCACAATTTTTACTGCATGCATTCCAAAACAAATTTTTTAATACACTTTAGAATATTGGGGACGGGATAGCTCAGTGGTCGGAGCACTCGCTTTCCCCCAGCCAAGTTAAGCAGCGTCGAGCGTGGTTACCACTTGGATGGGTGACCGTTTGCGCGCCTTGGATTCAGTACAGTCCCCCAGTTCACCCAGCTGTCAATGGGTACCTGCCCTCTTTAGGGTCAGGGAAGGTAAAGCAGCGAGGGAGAGGAGATGGGCGCCGCCCTCAATACGCTGGCCCCTAGAGAAGTGAGGTCTCTGACGCCTCGCTCTCCTACGACCTTCTAGGTTATGGGACACCACCTTTAGAATATTTCATTCTGTAACTTTCTTCGTTTAATTCAGGACAATATAGAATCTATCTAATCATTTATATCATACATTGGTCGCTTTTTAATTTTTTTCTTCTGTTAAAAAAATAAATACTGGGACTAAAAACGTTTGTATCACAGCAATTTTCTGATTTCCCGCACAGTCAGTATCAGTTGCGTCCCTTGGACCAGCAATTTCCTCGTCATGGTTGCCTGTGTCTATGTCTGCTTCATAATAACCGCATAGAAAAACATACTGCAGAACATATATCCTGGAAACAAGTGCACCATAGTACCGTGCGTATCTTATTTCTCTTTCGGTTTTTAATTCATATTATTTTTTCAAAATCTTGTGGTACCTCAACCGTCTTCTAGACTACGGGATAGGTGAAAGTGAAGAAGAAGAAATATCTTGTAAAACAGGTATAGTAAAGGTGTCCCATAACCTATGTGGTCGTAGGGGGGCGAGGCGTCAGAGACCTCAACTTCTCCAGAAGCCAGCATATTAAGGGCGGCGCCCATCTCCTCTCCCTCGCTGCTTTACCTTCCCTGACCCTAAAGAAGCAGGTACCCATTTACATACAACTGGGGGGGAACTGTACTGAAGCCAAGGCGCGGCAAACGGTCACCCATCCAAGTGGTAACCACGCTCGATGCTGCTTAACCTTAGCTTGGGGGAAAGCGAGTGCTCTGACCACTGAGCTATCCCGTCCCCTATCTTTTAAAACAAGCTCTAAATGTGCACCGCACACACAAAGCATCAGCGTATCGTCTTATTCGCAATCAACGAAGCCCACAACACACTCCTTATCACTTATGATTTTGTGAAGAAATAAGCAGTTGTGCTTCAGATGTGATTCAAACTGGCTGCTACTGAAGGTTTGAACGGTAGCTGATCCACATATTATTTTCAGGTAGGAGTTTTATCCACTGCACCACTTTTGGGGGGATGGGATAGCTCAGTGACAATGCACTTGCTCTCCCTGAAATAAGGTTAAGCGGCAGTTGAGCGTGATTGCCTCGCGGATGGGGGATCGTTTTAAAAAAAAAGAAATTCTTTTATTTCCAGGGTAATGGAATAAGCACACAAGTGGTTTTTTTACATCCAGTCCCCCGTGTGTATGCAGTTGTGTAAACTTTTTTCCATCCGTTCCCACCGGCACACAATGGCCTACACTTCCGAAATGCGAAACGGGTTTTAACGTGTGGGCAAGATGTTCTGCGTGTGTTCGCACTCGGGTCCTCGGTTTATAGTCTCATCCGAAGGACTTTTGGGGAGAGTGGAGTCGGCACTCCAGAGGAAAAATCTTCTTGAACGAGACTTTCCCGGGTCAGCAGATCACGAACGCAATGCCCATCACTCTAACCACCAGGCTATTCCGTCCCCGTTCGCGCACCTAGGCTTCAGTACAGCACCCAAGTTCACCCAGCTGTGAATGGGGTACCTGCCCTCTTTAGGGTCAGGGAAGGTAAAGCAGCGAGGGAGAGGAGATGGTCGCTACAGCCCTCCTGGAGAAGTTGAGATTATAGAAGCCGTTACCTTTACCTTGTACTACCACAGCATCTAAATGTAGACCCTGAACTCTCTGCACTGCACCATAACATTTCCACTTGTACCATAAGATGAGCACTCGCTTTCCCCCCAGCTAAGGTTAAGCAGCATCGAGCGTGGTTACCACTTTGGATGGGTGGTGACCGTTTGCGCGCCTTGGCTTCAGTACAGTCCCCCTCAGTTTCACCCAGCTGTAAATGGGTACCTGCCCTCTTTAGGGTCAGGGAAGGTAAAGCAGCTGAGGGAGAGGAGATGGACGCCGACCTCAATACGCTGGCCCCTGGAGAAGTTATGAGGTCTCTGATGCCTCACTCATCCCCTTACATAGTTTATGGGACACCTTTACCTTTGTCTTAGTGAAGCTGAGAGTGAACCGACCTGCAGTGCAGAGGTAGGCGAGGATGATGACCCAGTAGATGAAGAAGAGGAGGAGGAAGAGGAAGGTGAAGGCGGACTGCATCACCAGCATAGGGATGGAGGCCACGCATCGCCAGCTTCCCGGAACAACGCCGACACCAGCGACACGTGTCGGAGGTTGGTCACCAGTGTCAGCATCAGAAGGATCTGGAATAGACCCCAGATAAATAAATAAAAAAATAAATAAAAAGAAGAAAGTTTTGATTATTTTGGTGTGGTAATAAAACATATTTAGTCCATCTGATTTTATAAAAAATAAATAACTAAATGTTGCACCGACCCCCCCCCCCCCCTCCCAAAAGGAGAACATTTTGATTTTTTTTGGGTGTGGTAATAACACAGTTTTATCCCGTCCGATTTTTATAGAAGACAAGAACTTCTAAATGTTCACAACGAACCCCCCCACCCCCCCCCCCCCCCCCCTCAAAAAGGAGAACATTTTGATTTTTTTTTGGTGTGGTAATAACACAGTTTTTTCCGTCCGATTTTATAGAAGAAAGAACTTCTAAATGTTACAACGACCCCCCCCCCCCCAAAAAAGAGAAAGTTTTGATTATTTTGGCGTGGTAATAACACAGTTTTATCCCGTCCGATTTTTATAGGAGACAAGAACTTCTAAATGTTACAACGAAACCCGCCTCCCCCCCTAAAAAAGGGGAGAAAATTTTGATTTTTTTGGTCTGGTAATAACACAGTTTTATCCCGTCCGATTTTTATAGAAGACAAGAACTTCTAAACGTTACAACGAAACCCGCCTCCCCCCCAAAAAAGGAGAATTTTTTTTTTCGTGTGTGGTAAGAAAACAGTTTTATTCCGTCCGATTTTAAAGAAAAACCTTCTAAATGTTGCAAGGAAACCCGCCTCCCACCAAAAAAGGAGAAAATTTTGATTTTTTTTGGGTGGTAACATAAAACAGTTTTATTCCGTCCGATTTTAAAGAAAAAAACCCTTCTAAATGTTGCACCGAACTCCCCCCTACCCCTAAAAAAAAAGGAGACATTTAAAACAATTATTTTGGTGTGGTAAGAAAACAGTTTTATCCCGTCCGATTTTTATAGAAGACAAGAACTTCTAAATGTTACAAGAAACCCGCCTCCCACCAAAAAAGGAGAAAATTTTGATTTTTTTTGGGTGGGATCATAAAACAGTTTTATTCCGTCCGATTTTAAAGAAAAAAACCCTTCTAAATGTTGCACCGAACTCCCCCCTACCCCTAAAAAAAAAGAAGACAATTTTTATTTTTGTGTGTGGTAATAAAACATTTTTATTCCGTCGGATTTTATAGAAAAAAAATGAACTTGTAAATGTTCCACCGAAACAAAAAAACAAAAGAGAGAAAATTTTGATTTTTTTTGTATGTGTTGTAACAAAACAGTTTTCTTTCGTCCGATTTTAAAGAAAAAAATTAACTTGTAAATGTTCCACCGAAACAAAAACAAAAAAGAGAAAATTGTGATTTTTTTGGGTGTATGTGGTAATAAAACATTTTATTCCGATTAAAAACAAAACAAAACTTGTACATGTTACTTCACACACAAAAAATACCCAGAAAAAAAGAGATAAATAAGAAAATGAACATAATGAATAAGTACGTCCACAAATAAATACTTAAAAAAATAAAGAAGAGAACATTGTTAACATTTTCTTTCTTTACGTTATTATTCTTTCTCTTCTTTCGCCTTGCATCATTGTTCCTACACATCTACCTATGAAATCTTTTGCACTGGTCAGATGGACAACGGATGACAAAATTTACAAGACTGCATAGACACGGGGACTGGATGTAAAAAACCACATGATTACTTATTCCATTACCCTCGAAATAAAAGAACACACACACAACGGATGACAAAATTTACAAAGACTGCATGGACACGGGGACTGGATGTAAAAAAGCACATGAATGCTTGTTCCATTACCCTCGAAATAAAAGAACACACACACAACGGATGACAACATTTTCAAGACTGCATAGACACGGGGACTGGATGTAAAAAAAGCACACGAATGCTTATTCCATTATCTTTGAAATAAAAGCGCTTTGATTTGTTGCTTTACAAGATTCAGCGCTATGTAAATTCCATACATTATTATTATTATTATTAAAAGAATAAATAAATAAACACACACACATACCATAAATATATAAAAAATTCTCAGAGACATACTTACAACACTCCCACTCCCCCCGCTCTCTCTCTCTCCACACACACACACACACACACACTTACAACACCCCCCTCCCCCCCACCACACACACACTTTTTTTTTTTTTACCAAAACTATTCTTAACACAAAATCTCATAATTATCATCAAACAACCTCTACGTACCTCACTACCACAAAAAACTACTTACCGTAAGCGTGGACGCCACGACTGAAAAAGTCAGGAAGGCAATTTCGCTGTTGATGTCCACTTCCAACAGCGGCACACTCAGGTCCTCCTGTTTATCCAAGGTAGTTTTGAACCCGATGTACGTCCACCACAGGAAAGCCGTGGCCACTGCGACACAAAGCAACACACCGGTTTGATCACCGCCAACACGAAACAAGAGAAAGACAGACGATCGGATCGGTGGTCTAGAGGTAACGCGCCTGTCAAGAATGCGAAGAGTCCGGGTCGGAAGTGTGCGGTGGTTCGAATCCCGTTTGGGCCCGAAACTTTCCCCCCATCCATTAGACCATGAGTGGTGGTCTGGGCGCTAGTCTTTCGGATGAGACGATAAACCGAGGTCCCGTGTGTTACGCAAAATTATTCAGCGCACGTAAAAGAACCCATGGCAACAAGAAAGTTGTCCCTGGCAAAATTCTTAGAAAAAAAGCCACTCTGATAGGGAAACAAATACAGTTGCAGACACACACAAAAAAACCAAAAAAAAGGGTGGCGCTGCTGTTGTGGCGACGCGCTCTCCCCGGGTAGAGCAGCCCGAATTTCACGCAGAGAAATCTCGTGACTTAAAGTGGTATAAATGAAATAAATGAACAGTTAAACCAAATTTCAAAACCCGCCTGCTTTAATTTCGTCTAATTTCCTTGAAGGGAGACGGGGATAGCCTGGTGGTTACAGTAACGCGCTCGTGATCTGCTGACCCGGGTTCGAATCTCGTTCAAGAGGATTTTTTTTCCTCTGGAGTTCACATCAGTACCGACTCCACTTCACCCGAAAGTCCTTCGCATGAGACTTTAAACCGAGGTCCCGTGTGCGAACGCACGCAGAACATCTTGCGCGTACGTTAAAACCCGTTTTGCTTTTTGGAAGAGTAGGCCACTGTGTGCAAGTGGGAACGAATGACAATATTTACAAACTGTATACACACAGGGGACTGGATGTAAAAAAAAGCACATGAGCTCCTATTCTATTATCCTCGAAATAAAAGAACAAATACAGAAATAAATAATAAATAAAGGCACACCGGAGGAATCTGGATTGCTGTACTGGGTCTGACATCAGGGTTGAAACTAATTCCCACCGCGCACTAGTCTTTTTAATTTTTTTTTTTATAGCAAGGCATTTTCAACAAAACCCACTTAAGAAGCATCAATTCTGATACCAACACGTTACCAACACGACTCCAGGCAAAGATAAAAAGGTGGTGAAGGTAAAGGTGCTCCCATAACCTATGCATGGGGAGCGAGGCATCAGAGACCTCACCTTCTCCTGGAGCCAGCATATTGAGGACGGACACCCATCTCTTTCTTCTCCCTCGCTGCTTTACCTTCCCTGACCCTAAAAGAGGGCAGGTACCCATTGGCAGCTGTGTGAACTGGAGTTCTCACTGGAGTTTGTACTCAAAGCCAAGGCGCGCAAACGGTCACCCATCCATTGGGTAACCACGGTCAACGCTGCTTAACCTTAAACTTGGGGAAAAAGCGAGTGCTCTGACCACTGAGCTAGCTGTCCCGTCCTCTAGGCAAAGGACTATTATAATTATGAAAAATAACGCCTTACACATGCAGGCAATGAGGACAGCCGCCATGATGATCCACACGATCACTGGGGCCAGGAATCGGATGAAGAGGACCATGAAGATTGAGAACCCTGCACACAGTCACAACATCACCACACCGTTAGAAAAACAACAACAGAAAGACAAGGCAAGGCAAGACAAGAACAACAAAAAACAAAACAAAGCAAAGTTACGGACCAACATCACTCTAAAACACAGCAATTGTCAGTAAGGTAAAAAAGGTAAGGGTGTCCCATAACCTATGTAATCGTAGGGGATTAAGGCATCAGATACCTCAACTTCTCAAGGGGCCAGCATATTGAGGGCGGCACCCATTTCCTCTCCCTCGCTGCTTTACCTTCCCTGACCCTAAAAGAGGGCAGATACCCATTTACAGCTGGGTGAACTGGGGGACTTTACCGAAGCCAAGGCGTGCAACCGGTCACCCATCCACTTGGTAACCACGCTCGATGCTGCTTAACCTTAGCTTGGGGGAAAGCGAGTGCTCTGACCACTGAGCTATCCCGTCCCCTGCAAGTAAGGGCTGCAAGTAAAAAAGCGGCAATATATTTTTTTCTGGGACATTACATACAGGGCCCAACAATCGATATAGTACTGCGTTTGTCCTTCTGATCCTACTAGTCTTGAGGTCAGAGGTTCGAATCTCGGCTGTACATGGCCTGGTAGATTAAACCCCAGTTAGGAAGACTTATCAAATAGATTTTATTGGTAATGGTAAACAAAAGAAATAGAGACGAACAAGTTTACTTGAAACTGTTATGCTGAGAAATTTGACTATTGGAACTGGATTGGTTGGTTGGTTACAGCGTAATTATTCACCCACGCAGATTAGTTCAGAGAGTATTTTGTTACAAAACTGTAAACGCAATGGCTTGGCCAAACAGAGAAAGAGAGAGAGAGAGAGAGAGAGAGAGAGAGAGAGAGAGAGAGAGAGAGAGAGAGAGAATGATTTATTCACAAACAAGACCATTAGCACATACATGAAAGGGATTAATAAACCAATTAGAGCCAAGGAGATAAGAAAAAAACACACCCTTATTTGTAACAAGAACCGTCAATTACCGAAACTGTGGCTTAAGATATGATATCTCATATCTTAATTAAAAGCTTTACACAAATAAAGAGCTAGGCGGCACATAACCTCAAGGATAATTAGATACCTTAATTAACGCTAAACAAACTAGGGGGTCTGCTATATTTCACTGGGATGTGTATTTGCATGATTAGTGAAATGTGTCGCTCTTTTGCAGAACAACCTGTAAAAAGTTATAAAAAAAAAGGTGTTCCCACCACCTATGTGGTCGTAGGGGAGCGAGACATCAGAGACCTCAGCTTCTTCAGAGGCCAGCGTATTGAGAGCGCTGCCCATCTCCTCTCCTTCTCGCAGCTTTACCTTCCCTGACCCTAAAAGAGGGCTGGTACCCATTTACAGCTGGGTGAACTGGGGGACTATACCGAAGCCAAGGTGCGAAAAACGGTCACCCATCCACTTGGTAACCACGCTCGATGCTGCTTAGCTTGGGTGAAAGCAAGTGCTCTGACCACTGAGCTATCCCGTCCCCATAACAACCTGTACCCTCCTTTAAAGGAGAAAAAAATTCTTTGAAGTCAGAGTATGGGTGCCGAATGTTGCTGCGAGGGAAGGGGGGGGGGAGGAGGAGGAGAGGGGGAGGGATGGGGGGTACTTGAAAAAAAAGAAGTACATGCAAACTTCTCATCCATTGTTTACTTTCTTTTTAACTTTTGTTCATTCTTCGGCTAGAGCTGTTCTCCCACACCATTAAGGTAGCCGCATTCCGACATCGGGGATGCTGTCTACACACGACACTGAGTGTTGCATGCTTTAGAACAAATGTTCCTACCCGCACGCAAGTGGCCTGCCTACTCTTCCAAAAGGCGGAACGTGTGCGCAAGATGTTCTGCGTGCGTTCGTTCACTGGACCTCAGTTTATAGTTTCATCATCAAGGACTGTCGGGGAGAGTGGAATGGATACTGATGCTAACTCCGGGAAAAACAGAAATATCCCCTGGAGCGAGTATCTTAGTGGTGGTGGCTTGACTCCGGGCCATCAGCTCACGAACACAACCGCTCTAACCACTAGGCTATCCTATCCCTGTGTGTACTTATAATCTAGTACTGATTCCCAGGTGGGATAGGTGAATCAGGGTGCATTTAGGGGTTACCCCCAGGGTGGGGATGGCATAGCTCATTAGATGGAGAACTCGCTTTCTCCCAGCCAATGTTAAGCAGCGTCGAGCGTGGTTACCACTTGGATGGGTGACCCGTTTGCGCACCTTGGCTTCAGTACAGACCCCCTCAGTTCACCCAGCTGTAAATGGGTACCTACCCCTCTTTAGTAAAGCAGCGAGAGGGAGAGGAGATGGGCCCCGCCCTCAATACGCTGGCCCCTTGAGAAGTGAGGTATCTCATGCCTCGCTCCCCTACGACCACATAGGTTATGGGATACCTTTACCTTTAAAAAAAACACCTTTTACAGGTTGTTCTGCAAAGAGCGGTAACATTTCCCTAATCACGCAAATACATATCCCAGTGAAATATAGCAGACCCCCTAGTTTGCTTAGAGTTAATTAAGGTACGACCACATAGGTTATGGGAACACCTTTAGCCAAGATGTTAAGCTGGGGAACGTCCAACAACAACAGCAACAACGACAACAGCAACAACAGCAACTTGCCAACACTTTATTTTCCAGGACGATTGAGCGCAATGACATTAAGCGGACGGTTTGCCGCCGCCAATAATAATAATTATGTGCAGTCAGTAGTCTACCACCGTTGTGAGATCAAATTAGTCTTCGGTTGGGTGCCGTATACCTCTTCCACACGCCATAAGACGATTTTATTTCTTACTGGATAACAACATAATTATTAGGAAGTCGTATGTGTGGGCACTGTCGCGCTGATGGCCATTATTCTAGCTACGGTTGACATTTTGAAAGGACACCCAGCTTGGTTCAAAGCTAGGACTAGGACTAGACTATGATTGTTTTGTTGTCTCTTGTTTCTGTCTGTCTCTATCTGTCTGTCTGTCTCTGTCTGTCTGTCTCTGTGTGACTCTGTGTGTGACTCTCTCTCTCTATCTCTCTCTCTCGCTCTCTCTGTGTGAGACTGTGTGTGTATGTGTGTGTGTGCACGTGTGTGTGTGTGACTCTCTCTCTGTCTCTGTGAGATAGTGTGTATGAGTGTGGAGGCAGGATAGCCTGGTGGTTAGAGTGATGTGTTTGTGATCTGCTGACCCAGGTTCGATTCCCGTTCAAGGGGATATTTTCCCCTGGAGTTAACATCGGTGCCGACTCCACTCTCCCCAAAAGTCCTTCGGATGAGATTAAAAACCGAGGCCCCGTGGGCACACGTTAAAATCCTGTTCCGCTTTTCGTAAGAGTAGGCCATTGAGTGCCGGTGGGAACAGATGACAGAATTTACAAAACCGCATACACACGGGGATCGGATGCAAAAAAGCAAAAAGTGCCTATTCTATTATCCTCCATATAAAAGAATAATAAAAAAAAAATAACAGAAGAAGCCCGAGTGTGACTGTGTATAGTAAAAATCAGTTTGAACAGCACCGAAATAACAAAAACCAACAACCCATTTGGCAGGAGTGAGACAATAGGCTGCTGAAGGTGCTTCAATCTCTATGAATGATGATGATAACAATAAACCTGCCACGGCCCTAGTCAAGACCATTGAGCGCGATCCGACCCCCGAATAGCAACCACGATTAAGTTGCCAACCACATTTTTGTGGGTTTAACAGTTCGTCGCCATAATCTCTTGAAAACACGCCCAAAAGATGATTTATAAGTATACTGCAGGTGGGGTGGGATAGCTTAGTGGTGGTTAAAGCGTTGCGCTTGTGATCTGAACGCCCCGAGATCGAGCCACCATGGAGGCAGATGTCTGTTCAAAGGCAGGCAGCAACTTGGGAGCAGCCAGCTCACCCAGAGTCCTACAGTGAAGCAAGGACAGTTCTGAGAAACAGTTTCAGGAAACCTGGTGCCAGTGCCTGGACATCGGGCCTGAAGATTTTTAAAAAAAAGGATAGCATTCTTGAACTAGATAGAAGCTGCTCAAGTTGCCATCTTAAGACTGCGATCAGAACACTGCCAGCTCCTATCACATCTCCATCGCCTGAAAAATATCCCACACTGACCAGTGCCCTTGTGGCACAGACCCACACCTTCGTCCCCCCCCCCCCCCCCCCTGCCATATCCTGCAGTCCTGCCCTACCTTCAACACTCTGAGACACCGGATGTGGCCCAGCCCAGTAGAGCTTCAGAAAAAACAAACTGTGGGGACTGGCAGGGTCACTACGACAGACTGCAAACTTTGTCATCCAGGCTGGCCTAAAAATTTAGCATGGTCAGGGAATGCAGAAGAAGAAGGGGAAGAAGAAGAAGAAGAAGAAGGAGAAGAAGAAGGAGGAGGAGGAGGAGGAGAGAGGAGGAGGAGGGCGGAGGAGGAGGAGGAGGAGGAGGAGGAGGAGGAGAAAGAGGAGGAGGAGCAGAAGCAGGGGCAGGAGGAAGAGGAGGATGAGAAGAAGAAGACGAAGAAGAAGGAGAAGAAAAAGAAGAGGAAGGGGATTAATAATAATAATGGTAATAAGATAGAAAACACCAACAGCAAAAAGGGACAGTCCCTCAAACCATGATGCCTAGGATAAAGCTATTCCAATTTTCTTTGAGAAAAATCTGCAAACCACGAGCAGACAGAAGGAGGAAAGCTAAAATAAAGAGAAAGAAGCAAAGAAGAAAACTGATGATGTACATACCTTGCTCCCCCCTCCGAACCAAAATACCCTACTCCCCCCACCTCCCAAAAAACCCCAAACCAAAACGGACATCAGACAAAACCAAAGTGCTTCTAATCTTCTACCATTAGAACAATAAAAAAAAAGTACAAATGCATCTCTAAAGATTAAAAATAAAAGCCCAAGCCCTAATGACCTATGACGAGACCTAAGCCTGAGAATTATTGGAGTCTTGTTTTATAGTGCAAAGATATAAATATATATAAAAAAAACCCTGAACCTTTGGCCTTTGTCTCAATCCTCTTCAAAAGGCTACCAGTCATATACACTTTCTTCACAAAAGGTTACCAGATTCGAGAGCTCAGATAGCCCGTTTGTGCAGATCAGAAAACAAACCATTTGATTTATATAAGTGTGTGCATTATCTGAACAGCAGCATATGTGAAGAAGAAGAAGGAGGAGGGGGTATAAGGAGGAGGAGGAGGAGGAGAGGGAAGAGGAGGTGGACGAGGAGGAAAAGAGGAGGAGATGGAGGAGAAGGGGGAGAAGAAGTAGAGGAGGATGAAAAAGAAACAAAATGAAGATGAAAAGGAGGAGGAGGAGGAGGAGAAGAAAAAGAAGAAGAGGAGGAGGAGGAGGAAGAAGGAAATGAAGAAGGAACAGAACAAGGTAAAGAAGAAGAAGAAAGTGCATGGGTAAAGAAGAAGGCATGAAGAAGAAGTAGAAGAGGTAATGACGACGAAATGTTTGAATAAAGAAGATGTGAAGAGGAAGAAGAGGAAAAGAAGAAAAAGAGGAAGACAGATGAAGCAAGAAGAAAGAAGAGGAGCAGGAGAAGGAGGAGAAGGAGAAGGAATAGTAGGAACCCCAGAAGACTGACCACAATAACAGCAGTAAAGGGTAAAGGTAAAGGTGTCCCCATAACCTATGTGGTCATTGGAGAACGAGGTGTCAGAGACCTCAGCTTCTTAAGGAGCCAGCATATTGGGGGCGGCGTCAATCTCCTCTCCATCGCTGCTTTTACCTTCCCTGACCCTAAAGAGGGAAGGTGCCCATTTACAGCTGGGTGAACTGGGGGACTGTACTGAAACCAAGGCGCACGAACAGTCATCTATCCAAGAGGTAACCACGCTCAACACTGCTTAACCTTAGCTTGGAGAGAGAGAGAGAGACGGCTCCGACCACTGTGCTATCCCATCTACAACAGTATAAAGAGGAAGATAAAGACAAAATAAAACTACCACATTTATAACCTTCATTCTCCGGGTATGTGTCTGTGGTAAAGAAAACCAGACTGGCAAGCACATTCTTCAGAGGTGCACGCTATACTGCAACCTGAGGAAGATTGTGTGGCTGACGGAGATAACCCTGCAAACCAAGCTGTATCGCCCCACGAGAGGAGCTGGAAAGGATCTGTCATTATTTTTACCAAAGACATCTGACGGTGTAAAAAGCAGAACGAGAGAAGAAGAAGAAGAAGAAGAGGCTTCATACAAACTTAACCACCCACGCACCACCATGACAGAAAATCTTGTCCACCCAAATTTACCAAAGATGGGAACTGCGCCTCAAGCAGACACAACACAACTCAGGACCCATAAAAAAACAAAAATCCAACCTTCCCTCGCTCCTTCTTCTCTCGTTTCCTTAAGACCCTCGTTCATCAATCACCCACTTATCACCAGACCACCCCACAAAGCTAAACGAGATAATTGGCCGCTGAAGGTACCCTGTCCTTTTATAAACCTGCCGAGGCCTCTTGCGTTCGTTGTGATAGTATAATCACCTGGGGCAGACAGCTCGTGCAATCATCTTGTCTCTTGCCGCGACGGTAGGCTGAATTGTTAGAGACATATTTCTTATGCACACGCACTAGGAAAATAGTCCAGTTTTATTTGTGGAAAGGTTTACAATATCAGTATGGTCTGGTTGCTGTTCTTGAGAAAAGGGTGATATTCAAAGTCTTTTTTGGAGACTCCACTTAGATGGCTGATCAGTATATTATATATACATATATAAATAAATATATATATATATTATTAGTATAATATTATCAGTACAGTATTTGGTAGCATTTGTTTCCATCATGTGCACCAATCCTTTGAGTTCCTGTACTGTTAAAGTCTCATACAGCTAGGGCAAAGGTTTTAATACAGAATTATCAATAGAAGAAGAAAAAGGAGGAAGGAAAAAAAAGACAAGAACCCACGATTTTTTTTTTACAACACTGACAACAAATAAAAGGTAGAAAAAAAAGAAGTACAGTACCATAATTACGTATCTAAACTTCATAATCACCAGTGAATGTTTGTTGCCAGTGTGTGTGTTTTGGTTTTATTTTTCATTCCTCTGTGTGTGTGTGTGTGTTTGCGCACGCACATGTGCATGTGTGTGACACATGTTTACTTGATTCCTGCCTTTCACTTTTTTCTTTCTGACTATTTTGGCTGTTGCAAATGCCTAGAGTTTTTGTCTTCATGAGATTAGACGTATCAAATATTCTTTAACATCAGTAAAGGTAATGGTAAAGGAGTCCCATAACCTATAAGGTCGTAGGGGAGCGAGGCGTCAGAGATCTCACTTCTCTAGGGCCAGCATATTGAGGGCGGCGCCCATCTCCTCTCCCTCGCTGCTTTACCTTCCCTGACCCTTAAGAGGGCAGGTACCCATTTACAGCTGGGTGAACTGGGGGAACTGTACTGAAGCCAAGGCGCGCAAACGGTCACCCATCCAACTGGTAGCCACGCTCGACGCTGCTTAACTTGGCTGGGGGAAAGCGAGTGCTCTGACCACTGAGCTATCCCGTCCCCTCATCAGTACCGTAATTATTATATGATAATAATTATTATTAGCAAACTAAATGTAACCAACACCCGGACCAAAAAATTCTGCAAGCACAGCTTGTGAGGAAATTTGGAGACAACAAACAAACAACATCCAGAATAGAATCCCACCTACCTCACCCCCTACCCTCTTGCCTTAGGCTACTAAGCCCTTCGGTTTATCAAGCACCCACTTATCATCAGACCACCCCACAAAAAGCTAAACGCTATAATTGGCCGCCGAAGGTACCCGAGCTTCTCTTGTCCCTTATAAACCTGACAAGGTCTCAATCAACGTATACAAAAAAAAATAATGGCTAGCAATCACTGGGGAGTGGACAGCTCGCGCAGTTATCTTGTGTTCCACAATGCCCCTAGGCGCAAATTGTGATGGCATACTTCAAACAGACACGCACTTGGTTAATACTTTGGTTTTGGCAAGGGAAAAAAAAGATTTCAACTATAGGGACTGTCTGACTGCCATTATAAGAAAACGAGTGAGGTGAATGATTCTTGACTGGAAACTGTCAGTTGGATGATCAGTGTTTCTTCTTACCTTACCTTACCCTGCACTATGATAATAGTTTTGTTTCCCCTTTTGAACAAGGTTTTATGTAAGTGCAGTCCGATCTGCTTGCTGTTCTAAAGAAATAGTAAGTTAACGTTTTCTTGTTGAAATATTTTCTGGTCACTTGGCTAATCAGAACTGTGGGTTTTATTTTTTTTGGAGTATTTACCCTACTCCAGACTGCAAACGGTACAATCTAACAGTGATATAAAGGAAAGAAAAACGGACAGAACATCTAATGTTCAGATGTGCCATACTGTTCACTCTGAACAATCATCTGTTACCGCGGCGTTGTTCTCCCATTAATGACTGCCTATCTGAAATAGCCCACTTATACAATGCAATGGTCAGTTTCCTCTGAAAGTGTTGGTTCTTTACACGTTTTGAAGTCTCACACCGATGGGTTTCGTATGAAACTCTTGATGAAAGGGAAGCAGGAGGCAGAATTGGAAGAGAAGGAAGGGAAAGAGGAGGAGGAGGAGGAAGAGAGGAAAGAAGACGACAAAGAAGAAACAAGAAAAACAGGAAGAAGAAGCAGCAGCAGAAGAAGATGACGAAGAAGAAGAAAAAGAAGGTGAAGACGATGGAGAAGTAAGAAGAAGAAGAAGAAGACGAAGACGAAGAAGAAAGAGAAGAAGAAGAAGGATAAGAAGAAGAAGACGATGACGAGAAGAAGAGGACGATGACAAAGAGGAAGAAGACGATGACGAAGAAGAAAGAGAAGAAGAAGATGACGAAGAAGAAAATGACGAAGAAGAAGAACAAGAAGAAGAAGATGGAAAAGTAAGAAGAAGGAGAGGAAGAAGAAGGAAGACAAGAAGAAGAAGAAGAAGACGAAGAGGAAGAAGAAGAAGAAGACGAAGACGAAGACGAAGAAGAAGAAGAAGACGACGAAGCTCGAAGAAGAAGAAGAAGAAGAAGAAGAAGAAGAAAGTGATAACGAAGAACACGAAAACGACGAAGAAGAAGTCCAAGAAAACATGATTCAAGCCCTCACACAATCTTAATCCGACCAGCAATCTAGAACACAAAAATTCTACCCACAAAAGCCTGTAAGAAAAAAATCGAGGACAACAAACAGCACAAGGAGACAAAACAGCAGCAGTCAAAAAAAGAATCCCGCCTATTCTCAACCTCAACCCCATCTCGTCTCCCTCAATCCGTCCTCATTCATCAATCCCTCACTTATCATTAAACCTACCTACCCACAAAGCTCACTGATGTCATTGGCTGATAAAGATATACTCAAGCTTCTCCGCCCTTATAAAGAAAGTGACCAAGGCTGTTGGTGTCTACTACCAAAACATGAATGACAATCACCTGGAGTGGACAGTTTGCACAATCATCTTGTCTCCTTAAAAGACTGTAGACTTAAATTGTAGTAGCATCTTTTTTTTGTACACACACACACACAAGCCACACAACACACACACACACACACACACACACACACACACACACACACACACACACACACACACACATACCAACACGTATCTATTCTACTTAAAGCCCTTATCTCATTATGTTATCCCCCCCCCCCCCCAATCCCCCCCTGCCTCCATCGTCTAATATCACTTAAGTGAACAGACGTAAAATTGAACACACACACACACACACACACACACACACACACACACACACACACACACACACACACACACACACACACACACACGACAAAACACACACACACACACAAAGATAATAAGTTCGTGTTTTTTAAATTTTATTTTATAAAAGGAGAGTGTGCGGGAGTGGAGGTTTGAAGTAGAAATACTTTTTGCCTGCTGTTTAAAAGAAAAAAAAGCGGGACGAATAGTTCTTTTTTGTTGTTGAAACTGTCAGTTAGTTAGTGCAATATTGTCTTCCTACCTACCTGTCCTGAATTACAATTTTTTTCTTTTTGTTATATTGTTCCCTCCCAGTTTCTTCTAACAAGGGGGAAAGAAAGACAGAGAGAAAGCACACTTGTGGCTTGACTTGAAGTATAAGTCCTGTCTGACTGGTGTTCTAGTTATACATCATGTTGAATGGTTTTTTGTTTGGACATTCCTGGCTGCTGGACTAACCAGAACAGTACTGTTTTGTTACACACCCTTCTAGTTTCTTCTAACAGTTGTACAAGTGGAAAGAAAGACAGATAGAAGCACCACTTGTGGCTTGACTTGAAGTATAAGTCCTGTCTGACTGCTGTTCTAGTTATACATCATGTTGAATGGTTTTTTGTTTGGACATTCCTGGCTGCTGGACTAACCAGAACAGTACTGTTTTGTTACACACCCTCCCAGTTTCTTCTAACAGTTATATGAAGGAGAAAGAAAGACAGGAAGAAGTACACTTGTGGCTTGCTTGACTTGAAGTATAAGTCCTGTCTGACTGCTGTTCTAGGTATACAAAGCATTAAATGGTTCTTTGTTTGGAAATTCCTGGCTGCTGGACTAACCAGATTAGTACTGTCTTGTTACACACTCTTCTACTTTCTAGTAACAGTTGTACAAGTGGAAAGAAAGACAGGGCGAAGCGCACTTGTGGCTTGCTTGACTTGAAGTATAAGTCCTGTCTGACTGCTGTTCTATATGAACAGCACGTTGAATGGTTCTTTGTTTGGAAATTCCTGGCCGCTGGACTAACCAGAACAGTACTGTTTTGTTACACACCCTTCTAGTTTTTTCTAAATGTTGTACAAAGGGAAAGAAAGACAGGCAGAAGCACACTTGTAGCTTGCTTGGCTTGAAGTTCAAGTCTTGTCTGACTGCTGTTCTTGATATACAGCAAGTTGAATGGTTCTTTGTTTGGAAATTACTGGCTGTTTGACTAACCAGAACAGTACTGTCTTGAATACATACCCTTCTAGCTTCCTCTAACAGTTATTCCAGAAAAAGAAAGACAGAGGCACCACTTGTGGCTTGCAAGATTGAAGTATAAGTCCTGTCTGACTGCTGTTCTTGATATACAAAGCATTGAATGGTTCTTTGTTTGGAAATTACTGGCTGCTGGATTGACCAGAACAGTACTGTCTTGTTACGCACCCTTCTAGTTTTCTGCTAAAAGTTGTACAAGGAGAAAGAAAGACAGGCAGAACATCAGGCTTGTGGCTTCAAGGTCCTACTTCTTATGTCCTTAATATTTCTCACAAGAATAAACTCAGCTGCAGAGTCAGTGTTTCTGATGGTTTTACGCGTGTTCCGATTTACCTAACCATCATCTATTATGATCTGATCAACTGAATCATTGCTGTGCTTATCCTCACAAGGTCGGAATGCGGATACCTATATGGTGGATGAAAAAACGGTGGCATACGCAAAAATCTCACCATTGGTGAACCTTGGAGCTCTATCCGAAGAACAACAAAAAAAATGCAACCCCCCAAACCCCCCCCCCAATCCAAATACATTGCTGTGCTTGCTTCTTTTTTCATCACTTCTTGTTATAATACACCAGGCCACACAGTTACATTTTTCTCACTCATATATTTCGTCTGATATTGACGTGCTTGAGTTGACAGTTGTTTTTGATGATGTCGGCTGATCATTAAATTACCGCCTTCCCATCCACCTGTATGTGTGAGAAGTTCTTTGAAGAGATGAATAGCTAAGAAGAACGATCAGTTTAGAGACTCCAAACATGTCCTTGCATACAGCATTGATTACAAAACCAACCCACCATTACTCATTCAGATATTGTCCTTATACCAAGCATTGGTTACAAAACGAACTCACTAATACTAATTCACATAATGTCCTTACATCAAGCATTTATAACAAAGACCACCCACTAATACTCATCCAGGTAATATCCTCTCGCCAAGCACTTAATACAAACTGACCCGCCCTTACTAATTCAGATAATGCCCTTACATCAAGCATCTATTACAAAAACCAGCCTAACAATACTTATTCAAATAATGGCCTTACACCAAGCATCTAATACAAAACCCACTCAACACAACTAATTCAGTTAATCTCCTGATATTAAGCATTAAAAAAAAGATGTATGGGATTTATATAGCGCTGAATCTTGAAAACAAATCAAAGCGCTTGCATTCAACTCATTCACACGCATGCAACCGTCCACAAATATCAGGAGGATAAACAAATATCAAATTTATACACGCAACAAGCTTAGGTGGGGGTGGTGGAGGTGAAGGTAGCTATTGAAAAGTAGGAACAGATAACAGGGGAAGATATCAAGTAGAAAATAAGTGCTTTTAAAGGCTAGATTTGAAAGTATCAAATGAAGGCTTTTGGCGAAGTGGGAGAGGGAGGTCGTTCCATGTGGACGGGACCAGAAACAGAAAAAGAGCGACGGCCAACAGTAGTTTGTTTGAATCTGAGTGTTCGAAAGACAATACTAGCCCACCACAATCAGATAATCCCCTTACATCAAGCATTTATAACAAAACCAACCCACTATTACTATTTCAGATAATGTTATTTACTTACCAAGCCTTCATTTACCAAAAAACCAACCCAACACAACTTATTCAGACAATGCCCTTACATTAAGCATTTATCACCAAACCACACCAACCCAACTACTTCAGACAAAGCCCTGACATCAAGCCATTATTTACAAAACCACCCCAACAATACTCATTCAGATAATGTCCTTACATCAAGCGTTTATTACCAAACCACCCCCAACACAACCAGCTAATTCTGATAACTGGTCACTCAAGGCAATCTACAATTGCCGGTCCCTATACATCTTCCAAGAGCCCCCTGTCAAACGGTACTGATGACACGACAGGCCAGGGAGTACGTAAACAGTCTGGCATCGTGAGGTGCGTCCTGCGACATCTGCTGAATCCCTTGTCCGTTATTGTACACTGGCCTCCGAAAACATGCCATCATGGTGTGTGTGTGTGTGTGTGTGTGTGTGTGTGGTGTGTGTGTGTGTGTGTTGCTTACTTATTTTATTCTTTCATTTCGAGGATAATTGAATAAGCGCTCATGTGCTTTTTTTAAAAAACATTTAGTCCCCGTGTGTATGCAGTTTTGTAATTGTCATTCGTTCCCACCGGCACACAATGGCCTACTCTTCCGAAAAGCGGAACGGGTTTTATTGTGCGTACAAGATTTTTTTCCCTCTCTCTCTGTGTTGTGTGTGTGGTTGTTTGGGGTTTGTAAGTGTGTGTGTGTGTGTGTGTGTGTGTGTGTGTGTGTTCTGGGTTTGTGTGTGTGTGAGTGCGTTCTGGTTTGTGTGTGTGTGTGTGTGTGTGTGTGTGTGTGTGTGTGTTCTGGGTTTGCGTAATGTGTGGGTTTGTAAGTGTGTATGGTATTTTGTGTGTGTGTGTGTGTGTGTGTGTGTGTGTGTGTGTGTGTTCTGGTTTGCGTGTGTGTGTGTGTGTTTTGGGTTTGTAAGTGTGTATGTGTATTTTGGGTTTGTGTGTGTGTGTGTGTGTGTGTGTGTGTGTGTTTGCAGGGAAGTGATGAGAGGTAAGAAGGACAGGTGATGAAAATAATGTCTAATCACAGATCTTGGAGAGCTAAAAAACAAAAACAAAACCCAAGCTCGTTAATGCTTGACGAAAAGTGTTGATGAAAATTGACGATATTGGATTATCAGTACAGTATCATCTTACCACGACGTCTGCTGTTCACTTGGAAAGAATGCCTACCTCTACCAGAGACAGGGAGAATAAAGTAATTCCACATTTTTTCTTATTTCGGGTTGCACTGTCTTCTTTGAGAGCCAAACGCTGCTTCCTAGAGAGCCAATTGCTGCTTCTTTGAGTTTGAGAGCCAATGCTGCTTCTTTGAGTTTGAGAGCCAATTGCTGCTTCTTTGAGTTTGAGAGCCAACTGCTGCTTCTTTTGAGAGCCAAATGCTGCTTCTTTTGAGAGCCAAATGCTGCTTCTTTTGAGAGCATAATGCTGCTTCTTTGAGTTTGAGAGCCAAATGCTGCTTCTTTGAGAGCCAAATGCTGCTTTTTTGAGTTTGAGAGCCAAATGCTGCTTCTTTGAGTTTGAGAGCCAAATGCTGCTTCTTTGAGTTTGAGAGCCAAATGCTGCTTCTTTGAGAGCCAAATTCTGCTTCTTTGAGAGCCAAATTCTGCTTCTTTGAGAGCCAAATGCTGCTTCTTTGAGTTTGAGAGCCAAATAATGCTTCTTTGAGTTTGAGAGCCAAATGCTGCTTCTTTGAGAGCCAAATTCTGCTTCTTTGAGAGCCAAATGCTGCTTCTTTGAGAGCCAAATGCTGATTCTTTGAGAGCCAAATTCTGCTTCTTTGAGAGCCAAATGCTGCTTCTTTGAGTTTGAGAGCCAAATGCTGCTTCTTAGAGAACCAAATTCTGCTTCTTCGAGAGCCAAATGCTGCTTCTTTGAGAGCCAAATGCTGCTTCTTTGAGAGCCAAATGCTGCTTCTTTGAGTTTGAGAGCCAAATGCTGCTTCTTTTGAGAGCCAAATGCTGCTTCTTTGAGAGCCAAATGCTGCTTCTTTGAGTTTGAGAGCCAAATGCTGCTTCTTTGAGAGCCAAATTCTGCTTCTTTGAGAGCCAAATGCTGCTTCTTTGAGTTTGAGAGCCAAATGCTGCTTCTTAGAGAACCAAATTCTGCTTCTTCGAGAGCCAAATGCTGCTTCTTTGAGAGCCAAATGCTGCTTCTTTGAGAGCCAAATGCTGCTTCTTTGAGAGCCAAATGCTGCTTCTTTGAGAGCCAAATGCTGCTTCTTTGAGTTTGAGAGCCAAATGCTGCTTCTTTGAGAGCCAAATGCTGCTTCTTTGAGAGCCAAATGCTGCTTCTTTGAGTTTGAGAGCCAAATGCTGCTTCTTTGAGAGCCAAATGCTGCTTCTTTGAGAGCCAAATGCTATCTCTTTGAGAGCCAAATGCTTCTTCTTCATAGTCTGGTCGGAGCACTCGCTTTCCCCCCAGCCAAGTTCAGCAGCGTCGAGCGTGGTTACCACTTGGATGGGTGACCGTTCGCGCGCCCTGGCTTCAGTACAGTTCCCCCAGCTGTGAATGGGTACCTGCCCTCTTTAGGGTAAGGGGGAGGTAAAGCAGCGAGGGAGAGGAGATGGGCGCCGCCCTCATTATGCCGTCCTCTAGAGAAGTGAGGCCTCTGACGCCTCACTCCCCTACGACCTTATAGGTTATGGGTGGGACACCCTTTACCCACCTTTTTACACTAGTTAAACACAGCTTTAACCAAAGTACTACTTGAGCCGGCAGTGTCTGAAGAGCCAGCAATTTGAGGTTTTCACTAGGACATCAAGTAAAAGCAGTCATACGCTACCAGCTGCAATCATGTTGGTGGTGACTAGTAGTGCCTGCAATGATCCAGAACGCGAAACAAGAAGAAGAAAAAGATGCAGAGAAGGAGGAGGAGAAGGAAGAAAAGAAGAAGAAGAAGGAAGAGGAGGAGGAGGAGGAGGAGAAGAAAGAGGAGGAAGATAACGATTATAACAAAGAAGAAAAAGGACAAGATGAAGAAGAAGGAGGAGGAGGAGGAGAAGAAGAGGAAGAAGAAGAAGAAGAAGAAAGAAGAAGAAGAAGAAGAAGAAGAAGAAGAAGGAGAGAGGAGGAGGAGGAGAAGGAAGAGAAGGAAGAGTAGATGATGAAGAAGAAGACGACGACGACGTCGAAAAAGAAGAAAAATTTGAAGAAGAAGAATAATGAAGAAGAAGACGCAGAAGAAGAAGAGAAAGAAGAAGAAAAAACAAACAGAGGAAACAGAAGACAAAAAACAAAACAAAAACCCTACATCTCGCAGTCACACAAAACCCTAACAAGCAATCAAGACCAAACCTTATTCATACAACTTATTTCAGGACAGCCACACCAAACCGACAAACAACAGTCAGAAGATCCCCCCCACCCCCTCCCGTCCCCCTCCACCACCTACCCTCAACCCCCTCCCCTCCCACCTCCACCACCTACCTCCTTCCCCTTCAGCCGTTAAGCTGTGATCATCAGACATCATGTACCTGTCACCAAGCGAACAGATCCCCCCCAGGACAAAAGCAGGTAATTGGATGCCTTAGGCAGGTCAAGCTTCGCTGTTCCTACAGAACTGCTAACAGCTTCATCACCATGGACTGTTGTGATTGCACAATTGTCTGCCCCTCCCTCTCTCCCCCTGCACAATTGTCTGCCCCTCCTTCTCCCCTTGCATCAATTGTCTGCCATTCCCCTCCCCCCCCCCCCCCCCCCCCCAGCATCCATTGTCTGCTAAAACGTCCGTTGCTATACATGTCACATGCACGCCAGAATAAAAGCGCTGTTATACGTGAGGCAAACGAGGGAAACAGAGAGACAAGGAAGAGAAGAGAAAAAGGGAGAAAGAGAAAGAGAGAGAGAGAGAGAGAGAGAGAGAGAGAGAGGGAGAGAGAGAGAGAGGGAGAGAGAGAGAGAGAGAGAGAGATAGGGAGAGAGAGAGAGAGAGAGAGAGAGAGAGAGAGAGAGAGAGAGAGAGAGAGAGAGAGAGAGAGCAGGAGAGTGAGTGTGTGAGAGAGAGTGAGAGAGAGAGAGAGAGGAGAGAGAGGGAGAGAGAGAGAGGGAGGGAGGGAAGTCACTCAGTCACTCATCCCTTGGTCGGGACGACCGTTGGGGTACCCGCACGGACGCTGCAAGTGGACCGCCAAATGGTTCTGTCCTGGGCTGTTTTCAGGAGGTTTGGTACAGTGAGGCCGGTCCACTCCTTGATGTTGGATATCCAGCTTTTGCGTGGTCGTCCCTGCCTCCTTGCTCCTTCCACCATTCCCTGCAGGACTGTCTTTGACAGGCTGTTATGCCTTGTTGTGTGGCCAAACCACTTCAGTTTCCTCCGTTTGACTGTATCTAGCAATGGTTTCTTGTTTGCCAGCCAGTGCCTCGATCTGCTGCCAGACGTAGTCATTGGTTTTGCGGTCTCTGTAGGTGATGTTCAGGATCCGCCTGAGGCACTTCATCTCAAAGGCTTGAATGCGACGTTCTAAATCGACAGTAAGTGTCCATGCTTCACAGCTGTACAAGGCAATGGATGTGACGAGTGCCTTGTAGAGTCTGACCTTAGTGTGGGTTCTGATGTTGTGGTTTCTCCACACTTTCGCCAGCTTAGTCATGGAGGAGAGTGCCACAGCAAGTCTGATCTTCACCTCTTGTGTGCTCGTGCCTTCTTTGGTGATGACTGCTCCAAGGTACTTGAAAGTTTCCACCTCCTCTAGTGTCTCGCCACTCATCTTGATGCTGGTGGGAGTGGTCGGTGTGGTACTGTTCACTAGGATCTTGCTCTTTTCCGTGCTGATCTCCATACCGTGGGCATTGGCTGATGTTTCCAGTCTGGTGGTGAGATCCTGGAGTTCTTCTTCACTGCGGCCCATGAGATCAATATCGTCTGCGAATCGAAGATTGCAGACTGGCCTTCCTCCTATTGTGATTGTGGTCTTGAAGTCAAGGAGGGCCTCCTGCATGATGTTCTCCAGGAACACGTCGAAAAGAGCGGGGGATAGCGGGCAGCCTTGTCGAACTCCAACTGAAGTCCGGAAGAACTCCCCGATTTCTCCACCCATGAGGACTGCACTGTGGGAGCTGTCATACAGCGCCTGGATGACTTGAATCAGGTCCTCGTCGAAGCTATAGTCTCTCATGACTTGCCACAGAGCTTCTTGCCACACTCGGTCGAAGGCCTTCTTGAAGTCAAGGGAAGTAGGAGGGAGCATATATCTTGTCTAATTACAGTTCTTAGATAACGGCAAGATGAAGAGAGAGAGAGAGAGAGAGAGAGAGAGAGAGAGAGAGAGAGAGAGAGAGAGAGAGAGAGAGAGAGAGAGAGAGAGACAGAAAAGCATAGATCTTGTCTAATCACAGTTCTTAGATAACGGCAAGATAAATAATATACAGAAAAAGAAAACCAAGCACAGTGTTGGAGGTTATTCACACCAGATCTACAAACTCTATCACTAATAAGTCAGTTCAGCCAGTTAAAAATCAAGATTAGGTTCTTAGAGAAATGTCTGGTTTTGTGGTGATGTTGGCTGGTCAGACAAAAGCATCTTCTCCCCCGTCCATTTTGAAGTAAAATATTTCAGTTATCCGATACGTACTCAGAATAATATCACCTAGCTGTTAATAAGCCAACTACACAATGATACTACTTACTAAGACTCCTTAAAAATGACGATCAGACTTTGGTCAAGACACAAGTTGACTGCCAATATAAAAAGGTAAAAGTAAAGGTGTCCCATAACCTATGTGGTCGTAGGGGAGCGAGGCGTCAGAGACCTCAATTCTCCAAGGGCCAGCATATTGAGGGCGGCGCCCGTCTCCTCTCCCTCGCTGCTTTACCTTCCCTGACCCTAAAGAGGGCAGGTACCCATTCACAGCTGGGTGAACTGGGGGAACTGTACTGAAGCCAAGGCGCGCAAACGGTCACCCATCCAAGTGGTAACCACGCTCGACGCTGCTTAACCTTGGCTGGGGGAAAGCGAGTGCTCCGACCACTGAGCCATCCCGTCCCCGCCAACACCACTGAGAATATAACAAAATCTTTATGGCAGGATAAAAAAAATAATGGTGATAAACACAACGACCTTCCCATGATCAGTTTGCTGTGAATTTAAGCGCATAATCCATGGGAGCTTACACCGCCCCCCCCCCCCCCCCCCTATCCTTACCAAACCCATAACCTTGCGTGCAGAGAAAAAGAAACAGAATTACTGATTAGAATTTGGTTCGTTCTGGGAGTTCTGAGACCGGGGCAGTCTCTGAACTGAGCATGTAAATGGTGATTCATGACCTCCACTCTATTATAAACTAATAGACTGATATACTATGTAAGCCAGTTTTCTCTTCTCTATGGTTTTTAAAAGCTGTCTGAGGAAAAGCGTCATGTGCTAGGAGGGATAGAGACTGGTAGGACCAGTACCTTCTTCACCTGAGGGTCAAATGTCCATGATAATTATATACTGAGGTGACAGTTTTGGGCTTTATGCGTTTCTTACTGGATTCAAAGCTCACGATTCCTTGTGATAATTATGCTAACTGTGTACTCGTAAAAGCAAGGTTTTATAAAACGAAGAAAAAACACTGGGAGGAGGAGGAGGAGGAGAAGAAGAAGAAGGAAAGAAGAAGAAGAAGAAATTGAGGAGAAGAAGAAGCAGAAGAGAAGAAGAAGGAAGAAGAAAGACGAGACGACGACAACGATAACAAACAAGAACACCTCACACATGGACCATCCATTAAAAAAAAATAACTAGACCATTTACAACCCCCCCCACCCCCCCCACCCCCAACCAGTATTTAAGAAAACAAACAACACACACATCAACACAGCTTATTTTATAAAGAACCCACCCACCCACTTACTTCCTACAACCGTCTTGTCCCCCCTCCCCTCCCCCCTCCACCCACCCCACCACCCCCGAACAAATCTTTGCCCCATCCATACATCAAGCGATGATCACCAAGCCTTTTTTAGCTTACAAACCAGCGCTAAACCAGGCTAAGACTTGGTTCGCTCAAGGCACCTTCCACGAGACTGTTTCTGTCCCCATAACCTGTTCAAAAACGCAAGGACACGAATCTCCGTCAGGACGACTAAGCATTACCTCGCACTGGCAGGAAGCAGAGAGCTTGCGCCATTTTTTTTTTGGGGGGGAGGGGGGGGGGGGGCGGGGAGATTAAGTCTCCTGTCTACCAGGGGAACGCGATAGCTCAGTGGTCAGAGCACTCGCTTTCGCCCCCAGCCAAGGTTAAGCAGCGTCGAGCGTGGGTTACCAACTTGGATGGGTGACCCGTTTGGGTGGCGCCGTGGCTTCTTCTTCCAGTTCACCCGGCTGTGAATGGGTACCTGCCCTCTTTTAGGGTCAGGGAAGGTAAAAGCAGCGAGAGGGAGAGGAGATGGGCGCTGCCGCCCTCAAATATGCTGGTCCTTGGATAGAAGTTGAGGGCTTGACGCCTCGCCTCGCTCCCCTACGTCTTTACAGTTAGGGGACCCCTTTACCGTCTACTTACCTGGTCACTATTTATGCTTCTGTTTGTGTGTGTGTGTGTGTGTGTGTGTGTTGTGTGTGTGTGTGTGTGTAGTGTGTGTGTGTGTCCTATCCGCAAGCTGTTGGTACATCTCACGCAATACTGTAGCCATGATGGCTTTGTTGTGGGTGTGTGTGTGTGTGTGTTGTGTGTAGAACATCTCGGCGCACACGTTAAAACCGTTCCGCGTTCGAAGAGTAGTATGCTCCATTGGTTGCTGGATGGAACGGATGACAAAATTTACAAAAACGCATACACACGGGGACTAGACGAAAAAAAAGGGACATGAATGCTTATTCCATTATCCTAGAAATAAAAGAACAAACAGTGTGTGTTTTATGTGTGTGTACAGAACATCTCGCGCACACGTTAAAACCCGTTCCGCTGTTCGGAAGAGTAAGCCATTGTGTGCTGGATGGAACGGATGACAAAATTTACAAAACTGCATACACACTGGGAATGGATGAAAAAACAACCCACGAATGCTTATTCTATGATCCTCGAAATAAAAGAAAAAAATGTATGTGCGAGCGTGCGTGCGTGTGTGTGAGTGTGTTTTGGCCTCAAAAGGGTTAATCTCGTTGTGGCAGAACAAAAGGGTAAGTACTGTCTGATTGCGGTTCTTAAAACAAGTGAACTGTCAGACAAACGACTTCGGTTGGACAGCGCTGAGGAGCAGGAGATCCCTTAGGTGATCGTGACCAGTTGCCTACCAAGACATATGTTTGCTCTCTTGGACATGTGCTGTTTTGTCCCTGCTAGGACGTAAAGCGGACGATCGGAAGTCTGCATACAGCTGCGTAGAAGTGCTTTGTTTGGATTCCACATATGCCAGGCACGAACAACGACAGAAAATCCTCCAGAAAAAATAATCCAAAGAAGGGGGAAAAATCATTTTAAAAAGACGTATTCCGAAAAATTTGACCCCCACCCCCCAAAAAAAAAACAGAAAGAAAGAAAAAAAACACCCAAAGTTTACAAAAATCAACTTCTCCATTGTGAAACAAACTATTTCACCACCATCAAACCCTAACCCTCCCCCCCTCTCCCCCCTCACCACCCTACCTCCTATCCCTCCCTCTAGCGCAACCCCCAAATCAAGTACACCACCATCAACAAAACAACAACAGTCAATCACAAATAGAGACATTAACTGGATAACCACCACCGCGTCCTTTTTTCTTCTGTTTTTTTTTTTTTCTTCAGAACAGTTTCAGCTTCCTTTTTGGGCCCCGTATTATATTAAGGACCTTGCAACCGAGGCCACAACAACCAAATAATGGATAGCAATCGCCTGACGTGGGCAGTCTGGCTCAATTACCGAAATCTCTGGGCCACGATTGTTGGCTCCAATGCCCCCTGTTAAGTTGTGTGTTTTTATCTCACAAGCACGCCACAAGGTGATAAGTTTTGCTGCGATAAAGATAAGAAGGTATGTGAGGTGTGTGTGGTGTGTGTAGTGTGTGTGTGTGGCGAGTGTGGTTTGTGGTGAGTGAGTGAGTAAGTTGTGTGTGTGGTTGTGTGCGATGTGCGTGTGTGTGTTATGTGTGTCTCTTCAAAGTTTACGTCTGGATCACTTAAAGTGATATTAGACGATAAATGTTAATTGTGTGTGTATGTGTGTGCATGCGTTGTGTGTATGTGTGTACTGCGTGCGTTGTGTGTGTGTGGGAGTGTTGTGTGTGTGTGTGTGCTGTGTGTGTTTGTGGCGGGGGTTGGGGGGTGTTGTCGTTAGAGTATGTGAGAATATGTAGGCTTAATGTCTCAATCTCCATCTTGTTAGAAATTTGATAATTTTATGTATGTTAAATTTTCTTTTTGAAGTGAACAGCCAAGGGCAACTAAATATGGGAGATAACCTTTACATCAGCGACTTAACAAAGAGAAAAGATTGTTCAGAAAGTATTCTTAGAGGCCTTGGTTTCTCATGGAATAAAGCAGTTGTATTCTCCATTTCATAATTGACGTAATCGGCAACAAATGAGTTCTAGTTTTAGTGTGTGTGTGTGTGTGTTGTGTGTGTGTGTGTGTGTGTGTGTGTGTGTGTGTGAGAGTGTGTGTGTTGAGTGAGTTGAGATGGTGTGTGTGTGAGCGAGAGAGAGAGAGAGTGAGAGAGAGAGAGGAGAGGAGAGTGAATTGAGAGACCGACGAGAGAGAGGAGAGAAAGAGAGAGAGAGAGAAGAGAGAAGAGAGAGAGAGAGGAGGAGAGATTTGAGTGTGTGCGGCGTGCGTGTGTGCGTTTTTTATTTTATTTCAATTCTTTTATTCGAGGATATTGGAATAAGCACTATTGTGCTTTTTTTTACATACAGTCCCGTGTGTATGAGTATTGTACATTTTGTCATTCGTCCCACCGGACACAAGGGCTATCCTTTCAGAAATGCGGAAACTTTCTTTTCGGTTTTTAAACGTTGTGCGCAAGATGTGTGTGTGTGTGTGTGTGTGTGTGTGTGTGGATGTGTGTGTGTGTGTGTGTGTGTGTGAGTGAGTTGTGTGTGTGTTGTGTGTGTGTGTGTGTGTGTGTGTGTGAGTGTGTGTGTTTGTGTGTGTGTGTAAGAGAAGGAGAGAGAGATTAAAGAGAGAGAGAGAGAGAGAATGGGTCATGACTGTTGTTTCTATAAACTATATAAACTTGTCTACAGACATGCATATTACTGCCTATGTACTATCATAACGGCTGCAGTTCCCCCCCCCCCCAGAAAGTCCAGCCGTGAATCACACTGAAATG
>CM054140.1:60480000-60487500 GCA_028751875.1 Rapana venosa | reverse complement strand
GAATTTCAAGTATCATAATATAAGAGCAGAACAACTATAAAGGATACTTCGTGTGTTTTCATCCGAATATAGAGCACTAGAAAAATGTTGGGTTTTGGGTTTTTTTTTTCCCCGCTCTCTTTTGCCCAGTCTGTCGCCCTTTCTTGCTGTCTTTCCCCAAATCGGCAGGCAATATTTTTTGGTGGTTTTTTGGTGTTTTTTCCCCCCATCTCCCCAAATCTGTGGCCTTTTCTTTTTTGGGGGGCTTTCTTCTCAACAACCTGCAGCCTAGCTTTGGCTGTCTAGTCTTCCAAATTCTACAGCCTATTTTGCTTTCTGTAAAAAAAAGAAGAAAAAAAAAGAAGAAAAGCTTCCTCTGTGGCTGTCTCTTTCGAAATCTGTCGCTTTGTTTTTGGTCTGTCTTTTCGAAATATCTCCTCTACCCCCCCCTCCTCTTGAACATTTTGCCTTCGAAACGTTGTACAACACTCTTTTCTCGTCATACTCTCTGCTCCGCTTACCCCCCCCCCCACCCCCACACACACACACAACAAACAAACAAACACCTCCCCCACAAAGCAAGCAACCCCTTCCACTCCAAGAAACACGTTCGAGGGGATTTTCCCCCTTGGTCTAAACAAAAAAACACCAACAAAAACACCCTACTCCCCCAACACACACTCTCTCACACACTTGTTGTTCTGTCAAGAGGTATGCTTGTATGTTTGAGACGCTTTTCTTAAATACATTCTGTTAAAACCACACACACACACACACACACACACACACACACACACACACACACACACCAAAACACAGACACAAAACCGCTCCCCCAAACATCAACAAACCAACAACAACCCAAAACAAAACAAGAAAAAACAACAACCCCAACTCATCCCCAAACCAAACAACCCCCTCCCCCCAGACACCACCCCCCCCCAACCTCCCATCCACCCCTCCCTCCCTCCCTCACCCAAACCAACCACACACACACACAAAACACACAACCACCCCCCACCCCACCCCCCTCCCTCAACCTCCACACACCCCACCCCCCCCCCTCCCTCACCCACCCAAACCAACCAACCAACCACCCCACACACAACCCCCCCCCCCCCCCCACCCCCCCCCCCCTCTACCCCCCACTCTCCCCCCCCCCCCCCCCCACCTACCCTCCCCCAACACCCCGACCCTCCATCCCCACTCACCCACAGCCACGAAGCAGAAGGCGATCATCTCTTGCCAGCTGGAGTAGAGGTCGCCCAGCACTTTCTGGAAGACGTCGGCCTTGTTGAGGAAGGCGATGATGTTGGTGGAGATCCACTTCGGGAAGCTGCGGATGTGTGTGGGGATGCAACGGTTCAGCAACGGCTGACTGTGGAAACAGGCAGACAGACAGAGAGACAGATATAGACAGACATTGACAGACAGACATAGACAGACACGCCCGCCCGCGCACGCACACACATACACACACACACTCTTTCTCTCTCTCTCTCTCATTTAAAAAAAAAAACCCACTTAAAGTCACGGCAGAAACCCTTGAGAGATACAGACACCTGCAGCGTTGATCAGGTAATTTTGAGCAACACTCTCAAAACTTGCATCAGTTAAAAAAAAAGATGCTGCTCGACTTGTGTGGTCCCAGTCTTGCCACCGAGCCCGCAGCGCACACTCACTCTGGGTAGGAGCCGGCCGGAGTCCGACAAAAATCCCTTTTCAAGAGCCTTGTTTTGTCAGTTCTTCTCTATGGATGTGAGACCTGGAAATTAACGAAAAGGAGAAGAAGAGAAACTAGACATTTTCCAAACCAAATGTCTGAGGAGGATCTTCAAGATCCGATGGCAAGAACACATTTCCAACAAGACAGTCTTGGAAATAGCAGGAGCAGAAAAAAATCAGAAAAAAAGACGGGAGATGGAACTGGATCGGACATGTCCTAAGAAAGGACAGGACTGACGACTGCTGTTGCCCTCGGATGGACACCTGAAGGGAGAAGGAAAAGGGGACGCCCAAAAACAACATGGCGACGAATGGTAGAGGTAGAGCGGAACGGCGCAGGCTGGAGCACGTGGAACGCCGCACGACGCACAGCTGCAGACCGGAACCAGTGGAGGAATGATGTTCAAGCCTTGTGTGCCTCCTGGCACAGAGAGAATTAAGGTTAAGGTAAGGAAGGAGAAAGAAAGGAAGACCCAAAAGCAACGTGGAGGAGGACTGTAGAAAGTGAGATGAAGGCCATGCAGCAGCACTCTTGGGGGATCAGTGACTAGGTTGGCCCAGGATAGGCAGGAGTGGAAGCGCTTTGTTGCTGCCCTACACACCCACCACTGGGTGAAATGGTTGATGATGATGATGATGATGAAGGTCTTATGGGGTTCGAACCCGCGACCTTCTAGCTCGCCGTTAACCACCGCTAACCACGGCGGCTGGTAAAACCCTTGGCAAACCTTTCTACTTTACTTTCTACTCCCTTCACTCCCTCACTCCCTCACCTCTGGTAGACGGGGAGCTGAGGGCAGGGGCCGGCCTTGCTGTTGTTGGTGTGGAAGTACTGCACGGGCTGGAGGTCGTAGCGGCACAGCAGGGAGCCCGTCTGCTCCGAGAACCTGAAGACGTCCTCGCGGGTGCTGAGCTGCTTCTCGGGGCACTGGTTGACGCACAGCTTGAGCGAGTTGTCCGGGTCCTGGATGTCCATGAAGAAGACGAACCTTGGAGAAACGAACGAGAAGCGAGAAGAGAAGTAATAATAATAATAATAATAATAATAATAATAATAATGTATGGAATTTATATAGCGCTGAATCTTGTAAAGCAACAAATCAAAGCGCAAAGAAGTAGTAGAAAGTGACCTGAAGTTTGAATTGAAATGTTGTGGGGGGTACATTTTTTGTTGTTGTTGTTTTGGGGTTTTGTTGGGGGGGATGTTTTTGTATAGAAATTTTGTTTTGGGTTTTGCTTTGTGTGTGCTGTGTTGTGTGTGTGTGTGTGTGTGTGTGTGTCTGTCTGTTTGTATGTTGTGTGTGTGTCTATCTGTTTGTCTGTTTGTCTGTCTCTGTGTGTGAGTGTCTGGTGTGTCTCTCTGTCTGTCTGTCTGTGTGTTTTTATGTGTCTGTGTGTGTGTGTGTGTGAGTGTCTGTGTATCTTTCTGTCTGTTTTTCTGTCTGTGTGTGTGTGTCTGTCTGTCTGTTCGCCTGTCTGTGTGTGTGTGTGTGTGTGTGTGTGTGTGTGTGTGAGTGTCTGTGTATCTCTCTGCCTGTTTGTCTGTCTCTGTGTGTGAGAGTGTGTGTATCTCTCTGTCTGTCTGTTTGTCTGTGTGTGTGTGTGTGTCTGTCTGTCTGCAACCAGTGGAGAAAGCAAAACGTACAGGATTTGAATGCTATTCCAAACTGGACATTGCTCCCTTCCAGCAGACCATGCATGAGCTAAAGTCTGGGCGCTAGTCTTTCAAACAGATGAAAGATCAAGGTTCCCACATGGGGCATTTATTTAGCACGCGCGCACACACACACAAACAGACACGCACTCCCATACCACAACCTCTCTCTCTCTTTCTTTCTTTCTTTCTTTCTTTCCCTCTCTCCACACACACACTCTCTCTTTCTCTCTCACTCTCCCTCCTCACCCTACCTATCATATCTCTCTCTTCTCTCTTTCTTTCTTTTCTCCCTCTCTCCACACACACACACTCTCTCTCTCTCTTTTCTCCTCACCCTACCTATCAACTCTCTCTCTCTCTCTCTCTCCCCACACACACCCCATATCCACCCATCCACCCACCTACACACACACACCCATCCACTCACCCCCCTACACCCCCTCCCCCACATATATTATATATATATATATTATATTTTATATATACACACACACACACAAACAACACCATCCATCCACCCACCCAAAACCACCCACACACAACCATCCACCCACCCCCACCCATCCAACCCCCCCACCCCCCCCCAACCCCACCCCTTCCCCTCCCCACACCCACTACCCCCCCTCCCACCCCCACCCCCCCCCCACCCCCCCCCCCCCCTCCCCACACACACCCACTACACACTTACGGTCGGCCCTTGAGGTTCTGGCCGGAGTGAGGCACTCCGGGAACGGCGCGGTCCGTGTTGTCCTCGTCACAGGTGTTGCCGTAGCTGTCCGTGCCGTACACCAGTCTGAAGGCGTCGCCCTTCGTCACCGAGAACAGCCCCACAAACACCTGAAACACACACACACAGACAAGTTAGGATAGGGCAGGATAGGATAGGACCAAAGACAAGAGGAAGACAACGCACAAAATACACAGACAGTCTGAAGAGGACAACGCTACGCAACGAGGACAGAATTCCCCAACAATGAACTAACTCATCAGGAGAACTGACAACAGAGAGGAATGGAAGGCCATGATCGCCGATGTCTGCAACAGACCTGGCACATGAAGAAGAAGAAGAAGGATAGGATAGGATAGGATAGGGTAGGGTAGGATGGTATGGTATGGTATAGTTGTACTGAAGAGAGAGAGAGAGGGGAGAGGAGAGAGAGAGAGAGAGAGTATAGTATAGGATAGGATAGTATAAGATAGGATAGTATGGTATAGGATAGTATAGTATAGTTGTATTGAAGAGAGAGAGAGAGGGGAGAGAGAGAGAGAGAGAGAGAGAGAGAGAGAGACAGAGAGAGAGAGAGAGTATAGGATAGTATAGTATAGTATAGTAAAGTATAGTAAAGGATGGAAAAAGGATAGCATGGTATGGTATGGTATGGTAATAGGATAGGGATAGTTGTATTGAAAAGAGAGAGAGAGGAGAGGGGAGAGAGAGAGAGGTATAAGATAGGATAGTATAGTATAGTAAAGGATAGGATAGGATAGTATAGTATAGTATGGTATAGTATGGTATGGTATAGGTATAGGATAGTATAGTTGTAGTTGTATTGAAGACAGAGAGATAGTATAGGATAGGATAGCATAGGATAGGATAGGATATAGTATAGTATAGTATAGTATAGGATAGGATAGGATAGTATGGTTATGGTATAGGTATAGGATAGTACAGTATAGTTGTATTGAAGAGAGAGAGAGAGAGAGAGAGATAGTATAGTATAGTAAAGGATAGGATAGGATAGGATAGTATAGAATAGTATGGTATGGTATGGTATAGGTATAGGATAGTATAGTTGTATTGAAAGAGAGAGAGAAGAGAGGAGAGAGAGAGAGAGAGAGAGAGAGAGAGAGGATAGGATAGTATAGTATAGTAAAGGATAGGATAGTATAGTATAGTATGGTATAGTATAGGATAGTATAGTTGTAGTTGTATGAAGACAGAGAGAGAGAGAGAGATAGTATAGGAAAGGGTAGTATAGTATAGGATAGGATAGAGTATAGATGAGTATAGGATAGTATAGTATAGGATAGGATAGGGTACGATAGTATAGTATAGGATAGGACAGGATAGGGTAGGAAAGGATCGTATAGGATAGTATAGTATGGTATAGTGTAGTATAGGATAGGATAGGGTACGATAGTATAGTATAGAATAGGACAGGATAGGGTAGGAAAGGATAGTATAGTATGGTATAGTGTAGTATAGGATAGTATAGTATAGTATAGGGTTGGAAATTATAGAATTTTATAGCATAGTATAGGATAGGATAGGATAGTATAGGATAGTATAGTATAGCATAGGATAATAAAGGATAGTACAGGATAGGATAGGATAAAATGAGATAGTATAGTATAGCATAGGATAGTATAATAAATTATAGCAAAGTATAGTGCAGTATAGTATAGTATGACTATAGTATAGTGTTGTTGTATTGAAGAGAGAGAGAGAGAGAGAGAGAGAGAGAGAGAGAGGGGGAGGGAGGGAGGGAGAGAGGGAGGGAGGGAGGGACAGAGAGATTTTTTAAATGCTTTTATTTCGAGGATAATGGAATAAGCACTCGTGCTTTTTTTTTTTAAATCCAGCCCCCGTGTGTATGCAGTTTTGTCAATTATGTCATCTGTTCCCACCGGCACACAATGGCTTACTCTTCTGAAAAGCGGAACGGGTTTTAACGTGTGCGTAAGATGTTCTGCGTGCGTTCGCACACGGGGCCTCGGTTTATAGTCTCATCCGAAGGACTTTTGGGGAGAGTGGAGTCTGCACTGATGTTAACTCCAGGGGAAAGAATCCTCTTGAACCCGGGTCGTCAGATTGCGAGCGCAATGTTCTAACCACTAGGTTATCCCGTCCCCCCCCCCCCCCCCCCCCCCCCCCCCCCCCCCCCTACCCAGAGAGAGAGAGAGAGAGAGAGAGGAGAGAGAGAGAGAGAGAGAGAGGAGAGGAGAGAGGAGAGAGAGGAGCAGAGAGAGAGGGGAGAGAGGGCGAGGAGAGGAGACAAAGAGAGAGAGAGAGGGGGGGGGGGGCAGACAGTTGTGGTGTGAGTGGGACGAGAAGAGAGCAGAGAGCGAGCGAGTGAGGGGACAGAAGACAGGACAGAAAAAAAGTGAGACAGAGACAAACACAGAGACAGAGACCGTGAGACAGAGACACTGGTAGGTGTTTATCTCATACAGCAGCAGCAAAAAAAAGCAACACCACCAACACAACAAAAATCAGAACTTTGTCCATCCACATCCACCGCGGAGCAAACTATGTCTTACGCAACATACGCACACGGCCACCACAGGAGGCCTCTGTAGAAAATAATGAACACAGCACAGAGCGACAACCACAACCAAGTCACACGATAGAATGAATGGAGAGACAGACAGACAGACGTACAGACGTAACACGGTTTGTAGAAAACAGAGAACAGTAAGATTATTACAACATCAGTTTTGTTGTTGTTGTTTCCTTTCCTTTCCTTCCTTTGTTTGTTTGTTTGTTTGTTTCTTCCTTTCTGTTCTTTCTTTCTTTCTTTTTGTTCTTTCATTCTGTCTTTCTTTTTGTCCTTTCATTCTTTCTGTTCTTCCTTTTCTTTCTGTCTGTCTTTCTGTTCTTTCTTTCTCCCTGTCTTCCTTCCTTCCTTTCTTTCTTTCTTCCTGTCTTCCTTCCTTCCTTTCTTTCGTTCCTTGTTCCTACCTTCCTTTCTTTCTTTCTTTCTTTCTTTCTTTTTTCTTTCTTTCTTTCTTCCTTTCTCTCTCTCTCTCTCTCTCTCTCTCTCTCTCTCTCTCTCTCTCTCTCTCTCTCTCTCTCTCTCTCTCTCTCTTTCTTCTATTTTTCTTTGCTTGCTTGCTTCCTTCCTTCCCCCCTCCCTTTCTTTTTTCCTCTTTCTTGTTTTCTTTCTTTTGGTGAGGGGTATGCCAAAAAGATGGTGACGAAAAACCAATTCCAAAACCATCATTATCAGCAACATGTGTTTTATGTTCTGTTTTTTTTGGTAGTCAATTTGTTATATATATATATATATTATAATATATTTATATATATATATATATATATATATATATATATATATATATATGTTCCCCTTCAGATTCATGCTAGTTTGCACCATGCTAGGTTATTTCGATGAAATAACATATTCTTCTTTTCTTTT
>CM054140.1:60445000-60462500 GCA_028751875.1 Rapana venosa | reverse complement strand
CCTAGCAAGCCGACAGTGGATTTATCAACCGCTAAGAAAACTGATGAAATAACACATAGTATATTAATTTTCTAGTGATAACTCAGTGGTCGAGCACTCGCTTTCCCCCAGCCAAGTTAAGCAGCGTCGAGCGTGGTTACCAGTTGGATGGGTGACCGTTTGCGCGCCTTGACGTCAGTACAGTCCCCCAGTTCCCCCAGCTGTAAATGGGTACCTGCCCTCTTTAGGGTCTGGGTAGGTAAAGCAGCGAGGGAGAGGAGATGGGCGCCGCCCTCAATATGCTGGTCCCTAGAGAAGCTGAGGTCTCTGACGCCTCGCTCCCCTACGACCTTATAGGTTATGGGACACCTTGACATTTTTAAAAAATATTTGTAGTGAGCGTGCGTCTATTCTCAAAGGAAGAAAGCAACAGGAAAGAGCACAAGTGTTATTTGCTGCAAAGAGAATTTTTCAGGCGGAAAATGCACGGCTGAAACACACACACACATACACACACAAACACACTCACAAACACAACACGTATACAGACACACACACATACACACACTCACAAACACAACACACACAAACAGACCAGAGCACACGCACATACACACGTAACCCCCCCTCCCCTCCACACACACACCCACTCTCTCCATCTCTCTTCCTCTACTCTCTCTATCTACCCCGTTTCCACCCCCCTCTCTTCTCCTCTGATTTTTCCATTAGTCATCATTTTCAGGGATTCTCTCATCCATGCCTGTCAACAAACAACAAGAAATAAAAACCAAAAATCAGAATGGCACGACCATCTGGAGGCCATGTTTTCACCGTCTAGTCCCCCCACCCCCAATCTGCAGAATAGTTCTGCTGCTGATACATTCGCCTTTCGCTCCCGACCATCTCATCACAGCAAAATCAATCGACACCCAACGACGACCAGAGACAGAGCGTTGAAGGATTCGTCTCTTTCAACGCTGTTCCATCGGATCAAAAATCACTCGAGTTAAGTCCAATTACAAGGATTCATAAGAATTTATTACTTTTGAAAAAAATCCCATTGGGTAGCACGAAGAGTTTCATTACAAATGGTGTAGTCTTGAAAACACACACACAAACACACACACAAACATACACACGCACACGCACACACACACACACACACGTAGGCACGCACGCGCGCACGCAAACACACACACACACACACACACCAAACAAATCGCAATTTTGAACATCAAACGTACATACAGATTACACTTATACTCTGAAGAGCCTCAGTACTTACTCAAAACATTGTTTTTTCTTTCTTCTTCCAAAAGCACAACTAAGTTTAAACGACAGTGTCCGATTATTTTGTAATGTTCAGAGATATAGAGAGGTAAAGGATGTTTCGGCCCTCATCATCAGAACGAAATCTTTTCTACTTGTTTTTCAAACGATCTTGACAGATGTACAGTTTGAAAGGATGCTTCTCTTGCTATCTCATAACGACACACTGAAGTTTCTAATCATATATTATGCCTAAAAGCTGTTCAGAGATATGGAGTATGAAAGTTATTTGTAGTTGGTTTTTTTTGGTTTAATTCTTTTTTCTGTTTAAAGTTTTGCATCTATCAGAATCTACAGTCTACAAGCGCTTTGGTTTGTCTCTGCAAGATATAGCGCTATATCAATTCCATTTATCATCATTATTATTATTACAGTGCTATTGATTTTTGGAGCGTCAATTCTCTTGTAAACAACAACAAAAATAAATAACGTGTTTTTTGTTTTGGTCAGTTATGTAACAAGAAATGAGTCTTGCCTTGAAATTCTGGTTCTATGAGCTGTGGAGTTTTAGAAGGGGGGTGGGGGTGGGGATGGGGGGGTGGCGGGGGGGAGGAGGGGCGAGGCAACAGGAAGAAAAGAAACTAAGACAAGAGAACACAAAGACAGATACACAAACAGAAATGGAAAAAAATGTGGGGTAAGGAAAAATAAAATCACAAAGAAATAAAAAACGACAAAAAAGAAAAGAAAAAGAGAACAGGAGTAAAGTCCTTGCATAATAAAAGAAAAGAGAAAATTGACAAACAGAAGAAGGATCAAACGAAGAAAGAAAGGGACGAGAGGGATAAAAAGAGAAGCACCCCCCCCCCCCCCCCTAAAAAAAAAAAGAGAAAAATAACACGTCGTATAATTATATAACCCATTATCTCTTTTATAGCAATAACAACAACTACACCACTACTACTACTACTACTACTATTGCTGCTGCTGCTGTTACTACTACTACTACTACTACTACTACTACTAACAGAAAGACAAAGGAGAAAAAAACGAAAACATAACAACAGGAAGAAACGATGTATTAACTAGCAACAAAAACTACCCACAGCTGAGTATGTAAACCTGGAGAGTTGTTGGGCGTTGTTGTTGTCTTTGGGCGTTCCCCAGCTTAACACCCTGGGGGGGGGGGGGGGGGGGGGGGTCACCCAGAACGTGCACGCTGACTCACTCAAACCTACCTGAGAATCAACTGTGAGATTGAAAGTACACACTGGGTGACAAGTTTGCGTACACACTTGATGAGAAGTTTGGGTATGTGACTCTTCAAGCCCCTCACCTTTGTTCTAGGCAGCGCTACTTTCCGACTTCAGAGGATTTTTTGTTTTCTCCCTAAAGTGCAAGCTGTTATTCTAAGAACTTGTCATGGCCGAAGACAAGCTCAACACAACATTATACAACATTTTAAAGCTGGCACTTGGCACTCAGCTTACATCAATAACTGACAAAGCTTTTGGCCTGGGGCAGACCTGAAAAGCGACAAACATCCTTTTCTGTCTAATTCTTCACCGTTTTCGCCATCCCTAACTTATCCTTACAAACTCACAGAGACAGAGAACGAGTGCTCCCCGCCAACACACAAGTAGGCAGTTACGTGGTCTTGTGTCTTGAACATCTTTCGTAAATATTCCACCTTCCACCCCCTTCTGCCACTGCAGTGCCAGACGCTCATCCATCTCCTGTGCTCTCCTGTTTTCTTTGCCAACAGAATCTGCGTTAGTTAGCAGATGGTTAAAAACGAAAAGAAGAAATGAATGGGATTCCTTCAGGGCGTGTTCCTTCTTCCTTTGGGTTTTTTTGGTTTGGGTGTAAACTTGAATTTTGTTTAAAAAGTTTGGAGGTTTGGTGGTGTAGTTGTTCACAGTTTTGTGATTTTGTTTAAAGTCTGGAGGTATGAAGGTGACTGCAAGATATAGGAGTAGTTTGTTTTTATAATTTTGTTTGTTCATAATCTTTTGTCATCAGCTTTGTGTACTGTGAAAGCAAGTCTGTAAACAGAAAAGCTTGTTTAATGAAACGTTTAAATGCTGCATTGTACCTGTAAGGTATAAGGCACAGAGTCGACTTACTAACACCACAGTTTTTGTTGTTGTATTGAAATGTTCTATCTATGTTTTTGTCTCGTCCTCAATGACAACAGTGCTAACAAGTCATTTACTAATGTACAGTTTTACAGACAATTTCCTTGTTTTAGTTTATTACAGTGAAACGAAATAAAACTAAACAGTATCATCAATCAATTCTTTTACACATCCATATCAACAGTCCCTGGGAAATAGGCATGCTTTGTTGTAAAAAAAAGAAGGTAAAGGTGTCTCATAACCGTAGGGGAGCGAGGCGTCAGAGACCTCACTTCTCTAGGGCCAGCATATTGAGGGCGGCGCCCATCTCCTTTCCCTCACTGCTTTACCTTCCCTGACCCTAAAGAGGCAGGTACCCATTTACAGCTGGGTGAACTGGGGGGACTGTACTGAAGTCAAGGCGCGCAAACCGTCACCCATCCAAGTGGTAACCACGCTCGACTCTGCTTAACTTGGCTGGGGGAAAGCGAGTGCGCACTGTAACAATAACGTAAGGAATAATTCAATGGGGCTTTGCAAAATATCAATGATGAAAAAAACGAGTCCATACTTTTTAAAAAGTCTAAGTCTGTTTGCAAAGAAAATCGTTTGGATGTCTATCTATTAAAGCCAGAACTGGCTAAAAGCAGACATGGTTTGTAATTTAGTGTCACAGGGTGACTTTCATCGGTTTAAATAAATGTTTGTTCAGAAAAAAAACAACATGGTTATTACACACGTAAACATTGGGAGCAACAGCAAGCCAACCGCGCATTAGCGTGCTGCAAAGGTAAAGCATTACAAATGTCATTATTGTGGCAGCTTGGTATACAACCAACATACTTTGAAAATAACAATCTGCTGCAAACTGGATGACTTTCCATATCCTCAACCGAGTATATAACCATTTTCAAGCTTTAGATACTTTCTTGTCTATAGTAAACGGAACCGCCTCCCCTTTCATAACATAAAGTATCACGTTAACAGTTTAAGAATGTCTTGAGATTTTCTTTTGAACGAAAAGTCAAAAACGATACCACAAACACCGAAATGAACACAAATAAAACACAAGCGAAATGAAAATAAGAATCGCATTTCGAATTATTAAACGAATTTTTAAAAAAATTCTTGGTTTCTTTAAACACCGACCTATAATTGTAACGGAAACCATGAAATAGCACACGAGACTTTTTCTTTCTGAATTTTTTTTTTTTTTGGGGGGGGGGGGGGGGGGGTCATACCATGTCACTTGTGTTACCGGGTCATTTTCTTGCAGACGTTGAACTACTTTCAATAACAAACGGAATATTTGAAGGGAAGATGATTGTCGTTATACCTCACAACGAAGTCGTGGTTTCTCATTTTTGCAATTAAGACAATCTCTCACTAATGGTGGATGATGTCCCTTACGGCCCTTCACTCAAGGACGAACAAGGATACTCTCCCTTTTTTTTTTTACTTCCCCCAAAACCTTCAAGTTCCTCCTTTTTGGCAGATTTTGGGATTAGGTCTGAGCGAGAATTTAATGTAGCATCTCCACGCTTCCCTCCTTCAGCATCAGTAACACGTTCCTTACGTCAAGGGGCGGAACCCCAAACCGCATGTTCTTCCTATCCTCCCCCCTTCCAGATGTTGGGATGATGGTTTGAGGGTACATTTCATAATTATCATATCCCCACTGCTTTCCTCCCTCCCCATTAATAGCATGTTCCTTACATTAAGAGGCGGAACCCATTTTTCCCTTAGAGACTGAACCAACCAACTAACCAACCAGCCAACCAACCAACCAAGAACCTAAAGCCGAAAACTGAGATACGGCACACAATAATAACACGTGAAGGAAAAGCAAAAACTGATTTAGTTTGAAAACAAATAGCCCCCCCCCCCCCTCCCCCAAACACACACACACACACACACACACACACACACACACACACACACACACACACACACACACACACACACACACACACACACACACACACACACTAGTATTGCGCTTACGTACCCATTTTTATGGACTAGCAGCAATCTGACATGCCAACTCACAACTTACACACTGAGATAAGACATGTACTCTCAACATCACCTTTCCCAGGAAGGAAAACAGAACTACCAAAGATACGGAACAGGAGAGGAAGAATATCTTTGGTTCAACAACTCCAGGTTCTTCATTAACCCACTCAGGACTGGGAAGGCAGTAAGGTAATGACGTAACCAGGCCTGACAACAGAAGACACACCCCCAGGGCACTGCATTACCCCCCAGCTGCTTTCCCTCACCTTTTAATTAATGGCCTCCTACCCCTTTGACAGCTGATCACACACAGGGGCACATAACTGGGGACAGATGGCGGCGATGCAGTCTGCTGGGGGGATATATCATGTTTAATCAGCACCTTTACTACTTTCTCTCTCGGGGGTTTGTGGCTGGGCAGCCAATCAAAGAGCGCGACAGAAAGAAGCTTGATCAAAACGTTCCCCTTCTGTGTTTTGTGTTTTAAATAACTTTCCTTGATTTGTTGTGTTTGGTTTTTACTTGTTCTGCCAAGGTTGTTCTGAAAGGGGAAACGCGGGTACCAGCTTGTTGGCTCAGGTAGGCATTAAGTGTGCAATAAAAATGCAGCATAGAGTTAAGAGGTGTTCAGGTGCAACGAATACCTTGAGGAGGCTGCAGGTTCTTTCCTTCTTTTAGGTATGTACCGAATTGGCATCTAAAAAACATTGTCTGCTTGATTTAAGCATCTGTAGCAGGGAAGTGCCACCTGCTCTTGATTTTTGTTGTGTTGTTGCAAACCTAGTTTTAATTACACACATTATTGCTCCATGACTCATTAATGGAATAAGCCACAGCGGTTTGCAATTCCCACCACGAAAATGTTAACATGCCACTGGTGAATGATATCTTTTTGTAATATAACTCCTCTCCAGCAAATTCATGATTGATATTTGATAAATATCTTTTAAAAAAAGAAACAGTCGCTACACATTTGTAAAGCATTCTAAATATACTTGGTCAAAGACGACTTTTCGTTACAAGACGGAATCTATGATCACTCTTGATAATATCTAGTAGGAGAAAAAAAGAAGGCTCCCATCCCAAATTCAGTGTTGCTGATTATCTTCCCATTTAATGTTTGTCTTTCCCTTTGCAATGCTGTGTAAAATTTACGAGAGAGGACACACACACCTGTTTCAATTAGGTAATTGGTCACATTTTTTTAAAACAAAAAGATAAGCAGGACATTGAAGCATGCACCAAACATTATCACCTTGTTAAATTAATGAAGGATAATTTGTTATCATTTCGATGTTTGTCATAGATTAAAAAAAATGACGCATATCTTGTCTCATGCACACATCATTTTTCATGCTTTGTCTGACAAGCTAGAAATGAGACACAGAACAGGAAACATGGTGCAGCATTCTCTCTCTCTCTATTTTCCTCCAAATTGACACCTATTCAAAACACACACGCGCACACAACCCCCCCCCCCCCCCCCCCCCCCCCCCATCCAAACTTTCTACCCCAAGGCAGGTAACGACATCCCTAATGTTACCTCTTGTTATCTTCCTAACCCTAACCCCCTGCTAGCTCCCTGCACAGCCTTCTTCCCTTCCCTGATGGAGCCAGCCCCACACATCTCATGCAATCAAACACCACTCCTGTACCACTATACTACACAACTATCATCGCCCCAGGCTGCATGCAGGGCCACTAACACCACCAGTTTGCCCCAACAAGCCCCACTGCAATGTCTGACCCCCATCCGCACCCTGTAGTAATGAATTGACAGCCACTAGACTAGGCTACACTACTCTTACCTCTGGGCTGAAATCGCACGTGAAACAGGTCGCTAGATAGAGCTAGTTTGGGTCACAATCTGCTTAGTCAGATAGCCAGCAGCCAGCCCCCTTGACACTGCTTTTACCAGCCAGGAAGTTTTTATGTTAGATTTGTGTGAAGTTGCTGAGGTGTTAGAGGGCAGGTTGAAAGTTGTACTGGGTGATGGTTGTGACTTAGGACAGTGATAGTTTCTTGTATGAGGTTTTCTTTTTTTTGCTCTTTGACTATACAAAGAAGAATGGGAGCGGATCTGAGTCAGGTTGCAAAGACTCTAGAGGGCAGGTTGAAACTGGTACTAGGCAATGACTGCGAATGGGGATAGTTATGGTTTCTCGCTCCTTGACTAGACAAAGAACGAGAATGGTGATAGTTTTGACTGGGTCAGTACTGTAAGTAGTGATTTCTTTAAGAGCAATTTTGCCCAATCTCATGCTTGCAGATGTGAACCAACTTTGTCCTCTATCATTCACCTCTGCTGATATAGAAAACACTCCTTGGAGCAAGTACACCAAGTCTCAAAGCTCCACAAAGATTTCTCTGGCAAAGATCTGCAGAAAACCCCCCAGCTTGATGAATAAATATTTGCACAGGAAAAGAGGAGAGCAGTGTAAGCTTTGTAGTTAGATCAACTGAAAGGTCAGCCTCTGCCTTTCCAGTTAGCTGTGCTGCAGTCAGACTCCCTCCCACAGGCAGTGTCAACAAACACTCCATTCTCTGCTCCACTCTGTAGCCTTTTCCTCCCTGCTGGTTACCTGCCACCAGTGAAGAACGAGCACCTCTGCTTCACACTGTCTCTGCGTTTTTCAGGCATCTGCTCTCTCTCCTTGCTGAGGGGAGAGATAGCATATAGCAATATGAAATGTGCAGTGCTGGGGGTATGATAATAAATAACCAGGGGCACAGCAGGTGTGTTAGTCTACCAGTGGAAGGTGACAGTATTAATTTTGTTTTAGCCGGCAACAAACAAGACACCAGACTGTTTCCATGAACTAAGCTAAGTCGCTCGCAAGATTTCTATTACTTCATCAGCTTTTGTCCTTCTCAGCACACACACACACATACATATACACACACAGAAACACACTCTCTCTCACACACATACATTTCCAACCACAGTAATCACACCGGTCTAAAGCAAGTTTTCTAACCCCAAGCAAACGACACCGTCCCTACATTCATCTCTTGTCATCCATCCTCTTTTCCTGTCCCCTCTCAACCTACACTCACTCCCTGATGGCAGCCAACCCTTCCCAGCTCATGCAAAATCAAACATCACCTAACTCCCCTGGGCACAAACTTGCCCTGGAACATTCCGAACACCCTGCCTGCAGTCTCTGTCTGCCATCACCACCCTATTACGAACTGAATGTTCACCGACACTGGTCCTAAAGGCCTCGACCAAAATCACACATGACACACATCCCTTTAGCTAGTTTGGTCACAATCAGCCTAGCAGAACAACCGCCTACAGCTAGAGACACTGACTGTTTCCTGCCAAGGCAATTTCTACCTCAGACAATTGTGTAGCAGGTCGCTGAAACTCTCCAGGGAAGGTATGAGGTGATGATTATGGATAAGGACAGTTCTAGTTTCCTGTGAGGTTCTTGTTCCTTGTTTCTTAAACGAGCAGGGAAGAGGTGACCACAATGACTGATCAGTGATGCCAATAATTACATGTTAACCAGCAGTGTTGTCCAGTACCTTGCCTGTATATGGGAATGACATCTGTCGCTATCATTCAGCTGTAATCCTCTGTGGGGATGCCAGAGGAGGGTGGGCTGTCAGTATAAATAGCATCCCCACTTTCTGGAAATTATGTGCTAGAAATTCCATCTTTTCTATCCCTCTCTTTGTGCCTGTCATCTCCTTCTTGTCTATTTTCTGTGTTCCTGGTCCATTCTCCTGCCTTATTTCCAGAAAGACTTAAAAGATAACAATTCTCTCCCACACCAAATTTGGATGTGCTGGGCCTGACTTGTCAGGCCCTTAACGGCAGTGCAACGCATTTTTGCTCACATGACAGACAATAATTGTTGCTGTCTGAGCGTTCGACAAAGAAGAAGAAGAATTCAGCTGTTGTAGTACAAAAACCACTTTCCTTGCCATGGATACAAAAATCCACAAAACCCAGAGAAATTTTAAAAAATCAAAGTTCTGCAGACATGTATACAACAGAATAAACGAATTTTTTTTGTCCCTTCCTTTGCGGGTTATATGTTCTCATAAAGCACGTACACCTTTGTCAATACAAAATAATCAATTCCTACACCGTATGTAGCATGCTGATATTGTGATGTTAGTACACACATATCCATGTTTCAATCATGTTGCAGGGAATTTTTTTTTAACAGCAAAAAAGAATACACGAATATATTTTCACAAGAAAAGAAAATAAATAGTGCAAGCTTTGTGGATAGTAGATCAACTGAAAGGTCAGCCTCTGCCTTTCTAGTTACTTGTGCTGCAGTCACACTCCCTCCCACAGGCAGTGTCAACACACACTCCACCCTCTGCTCCACTCTGTAGCCTTTTCCCCCTGCTGGTTACCTGCCACCAGCGAAGAACAAACACCTCTGCTTTACACTGTCTCTGTTTTTCAGACAGTGTGATCTGCCACCTCCCCCTCTCTCTCTCTCTCTCCTATGCTTTCATTTTTCATTGCTATAGTATGTGTGAAATGTATCCCATGCTTTCATTGGTCATAGTTACAGTATTTTCATTGCTATAGTATGTGTGAAATGTATCCCATGCTTTCATTTGTCATAGATACAGTATGGGTGAAATTATCCTATGCTTTCACTTGTCATTGCTATAGTATGTGGGAAATGTATCCCATGCTTTCATTTGTCATAGATACAGTTTGTGTGAAATTTATCCAATGCTTTCATTTGTCATTGCTATAGTTTGTGTGAAATTTATCCTATGCTTTCATTTTTCATTGCTATAGTATGTATGAAATTTATCCCATACTTTCATTTGTCATAGTTACAGTATGTGTGAAATTTATCCCATGCTTTCATTTTTCATTGCTATAGTATGTGTGAAAATTATCCCATGCTTCCATTTTTCATTGCTATAGTATGTGTGAAGTTTATCCTATGCTTCCATTTTTCATTACACTCACACCCCTGCCCCCCCCCCCCCCCCCCCCCCCTGGTGTATTGTGGCCTAAGGCCGATGTACCATTAAACCAGTTCAGAGTTCAGAGTTCTTCTCTCTCTCTCTCTCTCTCTCTCTCTCTCTCTCTCTCTCTCTCTCTCTCTCTCTCTCTCTTCTTGCTGATAGGGAGAGGAACCTGTATAATGCCGGAGGTAAGATAAAACCACGATGCATCAGTAAGGTTCGTTCACAGCGGGTATGTTAGTCTATCAGTGTGAAGATGGCAGCAGCGTTTGTGTTAGCTGGATTGCAATATGTGCATCCATGGGTATGCTTGTCTATCAGTGAGAAGATGGCAGCATTTGTTTTAACTGCCTGCAACATATGCATCCATGGGTGTGTTTGTCTATCAGTGAGAAAATGGCAGCATTTGTTTTAACTGCCTGCAACATATGCATCCATGGGTGTGTTTGTCTATCAGTGAGAAAATGGCAGCATTTGTTTTAACTGCCTGCAACATATGCATCCATGGGTGTGTTTGTCTATCAGTGAGAAAATGGCAGCATTTGTTTTAACTGCCTGCAACATATGCATCCATGGGTGTGTTTGTCTATCAGTGAGAAAATGGCAGTATTTGTTTTCACTGTCTGCAACATATGCATGCATGATTTTATCATCTGTTTCCCTTTCTCCAACACTGGACAGCAGATTCTTCTTCACTTTATATGCCAATCCTCTAAAGCAATAGTACTGTATCCAAATTCATTTGGAAAAATATCATTATGATTACCACGATCATAATTATGAAACGAGTGCAGCAAGCAATAGTCCTCAAAGTTGAACTGTTCTCTATTCTCCTACCTTTTTTTTCCCAGAGAGACTTACATGCGCTGGGCCTGACTTGTCAGGTGCTTGACGGCAGCACGATGTATTTTTTCGCTCCAATATTTGCTCTATGAGCGTTCGACGATGACGATGACGAAGAAACTTTTCGCTTGTTTTCTGCAGGCTGATTGGCTGAACAAAGCCTCACAACAGAAACATGGCCTGCTAATGTCTGGACAGTTCTTCAGACCCATGCCATGTATCTGGCGGACTGGGGCATTTGTCATCAAAGATGCCAGGCTGGTTATAAACTAAACCTCTACAATCTACAACAAAAGAGAAAACGAACGAAAGCCGTCCTAAAATAAGGAACAGGGAATAGGCCAGGAAGGCTGAAAATAAGCAACAGACAAGTCAGAGATGGACATAAACAAAGCTAGTGATATTTCTAGCCCACAACTTTTCAGAAGAGGGGCTCCTATTTTATTGAAAGAATTCTTTCATCGCCCACACACTTCATCTGAGCAAAACACAGAGCAAAGAAACAGGAAGACAAGAAGATGAAGAAGGAAGAAGAAGAAGAAGAAGAAGAAGAAGAAGGGGGAGAAAAAGAGGGAGAAGGGAGAAAAGAAGAAGAAGAAGACGAAGACGAAGAAGGAGGAGAAGAAGAAGAATAGGAGGAAGAAGAAGAAGGGGGAGGAGAAGAAGACGAAGAAGAGGAAGAAGAGGAGGAGGAAGAAGAAAATAGTAGTAGCTGTAGCAATAGCAGCAGCAGCAGCAGCAGCAGCAGCAGCAGCAGTAGTAGTAGTGGTAGTATTTCAAGAAGAAGAAGAAGAAGGAAGAGGAGGAGGCGGTAAAAGAAGAAGTAGTAGTACGAGCAGTAGTAGAAATCAACCCTTGACGTCTGCCATTTTCCCAATTCAACTGCACTCATCCTTCACACTACCTCATATGTTCTCTTTTCCAATATGAGAAACAGTTTGAAATACACGAAAGCAACAACAGGAGCCATTTAATCTTTTATTCCTAACCGACAACTCCCTCCCCCCCCCCCCCCCCCCACCCCCACAAAACAGAATCGAGTTTTCCTCCCTCACTTCAGACTATTCCATCACGCGATAAGACAGGCGTCAAGTTTTATAAAGCTTGCACAAAATGTATGCTACGCTATCGTGTTTAGCAACAAATGTGATTTTTAACAAATTTCATTTTTACATTTTTTCGAGACTGAGTTTTCTGTTCTCTACTACTTATTGTTTAAACACTGCGGCAGCTTTCAAACTGATATTTTGTCCACAATATTTAATTCAAACGTAGAAAAAACACACCGATGCATTTGTAACTGTTCGTAATAGCTCTCCTTTATATGTCAATGTCCAGAAGCTATTTAAGTTTTTGGGAACCCTTAACCCCCCCCCCCCCTTCCCCGACTGGTCCCCTTTGACCTATGAGTTATTAAAATTACTTGCATAGACATGACAGACACATACACAAAAGCATACAAAGTCAACATTCACGCACTCAAGATTTTCCCACGTTCCTGGGCTTTGAGCTCCAAGATTCACGACAGTTGAGGTTTTGCATACGCGACCGCTTGCCCATCATGAAGGCAGCCAGATTCCGACTTCGGGGATCTGCACTTCCATGTCTTCTAGTTTCGGTGCCTGCAAGCAAGCGATACCCGTCCTCTTGCAATAGACACAGACTAACACGTAGCAAGTTGGAGATTCTCAACTGTTAGTGTTACCAATCTTCTCCAACAATTTCAGCGCCGACACGCTAGCAAAGTAGATATACCCTTCCTAACTTTACATGCAGTTATCTTCCCCGCCCTCTCCTCTAACGTACATGGAAACATCCAGTCCTATGCGATCGAAAACCCAAACAGCGGCCCTCCACCCCCCCCCCCCCCCCCCCAGGGCACAGAACGTCAAAAAGGTTTGCGTAATGAGAGAGAGACAGACAGAGAGAGAGAGAGAGAGAGAGAGAGAGAGAGAGAGAGAGAGAGAGAGAGAGAGAACTCGAAAGATTTATTCACAAAAAGGCCATTGGCCCATACATGAAAGGGGGTTGCCGAACTGCTCAGTATTTTAGTGAGAGCACAAACAACAAAATGTTATTGTATAACCACAACCACCACCACAACAGAAATCAGTTACAAAAAATACGACTTAAGAAACCAAGATATCTCTTATTCTAAAGGCTTTTACACAAATATAAAACAAGGCTGCGCACAATGTCAAGGGTGACTAGACGCCATGAGTAGACATAATCTAAATAAATTAGGCTGTCTACTATATTCTACGGGAACGTAATTCTAACATCTTCTAATACTGGACAGCACAGCACAAAATGGACTGAGAGAGAGAGAGAGAGGACCTAGCTTCCAGCGTTATTTTCATGGACTTAGTCACTAGACAAAGTCACAGCCAGCCCCTTGGGTCCGACACGGCACGTGAGACAAGTCGCGCTCAACCTAGTTGTGTTGGTGATCAGTTTAGCAGTATAGTTTCCTGAGCGTAGTCACAGTCCGTGTCCCGTCCGTACCAGACACGTTTTCAGGCCAGACCATCCATTACGGTGGCTGATCTTAGAATGACCAGAGGGTTTAGAAGAGTTCCAAGTTATGGATGTGATGATGGCGGTGGTGATGACGGGTTAGTTCAAGGAGGTTTTACCTGAAGGGGATTTTCTGTTTCGTTGTTCAGGGAAGGAATTTGTTATGACTCTGGGTTTTCGTTAACAACAACAACAACAACAAAGAAATAGCAACGACACACAAACACAACTACAACCTTCACCTCAACCAACAACTGTCATCTTTTCAACTGCCCTAAAAAACAAAAAGCAAACAATTATTCTTACAGTTTGAATCCCTGTTTCCACTACCAGATTTTCACCTGTTTGATCAGAAACAAAACCCCGACATGCTTGTAAAGCTACGAAACTATGTGAACGTGTCTTGTCATATTTTTTGTAGTGAGAAAAAACGAGCGCGCAAGACGTTCTGCGCACATTGATCCATACTCGGTGTCTCGGTTATTCATAGTCTCATCTGAAAGACTTTCGAAAGAGTGGAGTCGGCCACTGATGCTAACTCCAGGGGGGAAAGAAATCCCCACAGGAACGGGTGCCTATGTGGTGACTCGAACCCGTGCTCTTTAGATCTGGAGTTCAACGCTTTAACCCACAAGGTAACTCCCCCCCCCCCCCCCCCCCCCCCCCCACCACCAAGAGCAGCCTTTGAAATGTGAAGCTATCGTTTCCCTCAATCTTTGACCTTTTTTTGCAGTGTATAAAAAAACCACAACCATTTGTACTTTTAACCTTTCGTCTTCGTCTCTTCTCTCTTACTGTCTAATACACACAAAAAGAGACCAAGCGGACTTTTTTTTTTGATTGAAGAAAAGATGAATGGTCACAGTGACCGATCTGAAACCTTGCTCTTTATATATTTAATCACGTCCGCAGAGTTTTAACATTTCAGGGGGGTTTGGTTGTTGTCAAAGAAGTTAGAGAATAATGAAGAAGAAGAAGAAGAAGAAGAAGAGACAGACGTGCAAGGAGAGAGAGAGAGAGAGAGAGAGAGAGAGAGAGAGGCTGTGTGTGTGTGAGTGTGTGTGAGAGAGAGGGTGAGAGAGAGAGAGAAAGAGAGAGAGACAGACAGAGACAGAGACATACAGAGAGAGGGTGAGAGAGAGAGAGAGGAGAGGGTGAGAGAGAGGGAGAGGGTGAGAGAGAGAGAGCATGAGAGAGAGAGAGAGAGAGAGAGAGAGAGAGAGAGAGAGAGAGAGAGAGAGAGAGAGCGAGAACTCAGAACTCAGAAATTTAATGTATCTCAGCCTCAGGCCATAATACATGGTTGGCGTAGAAGAAATTGACAATGCCACAGAGTGGGCAAAAACCGGGTAACATACACAATACCAAGCTCACTTTCAGTGAAAGAAATAATGAAGACAATGCACAAATACATGAGAGGGAGAGAGAGGGAGAGAGAGAAAACACAGGAAGGTGGGGGAAGAGGAAGAAAGAGAGGGTAGTACGATATAACAGCAAAGATTCTTAATCTAACAGAATGTTTGATTTCTCTCTTCTCCAAAAGATAACCTTCATACCCCGTTTACTTATCCCCCAACAAAAAAACGAAGAAGAGAATTTTGAGGAGGAGCCGGATGAACAGAAGAATAAGACAGAGGGAAAGGGGATAGATAAAAAGGATGAAGACGGAAAAGGGAGATAAAAAGAGGCGGATGTTGGTGGTTAGCTAGAGATCTGGAAAAAAACCCAGTCGGACTCTTTGGCATTTGACATTTCCAATTTTATCTGGCTCAAAACTTTGTTTTCTCTTTTTTTGAGTTGTAGTCTTTTTTTTTTTTTCGTGTCTTTTCTGTCAAAACGAAAATCATAATACAATGACCCAAAACAAAACAAGATAAGAAAGGTAGAATTTTCTGAACTTCTTTAATATGTAACTTTGTCTAATTTCCTGCTAAACTTTTAGAATCAGTGGATATACTCTGTGGATCACATATTATATATTTCCACAACAATCATGGATGTTCTTTTGACTGCAAGAAGAAGAGTAATCGGCTGGGAGCTTGCGGGATGGGTTATCCGCTTCTCATATTTTTGAGCAGGTCCTTTCATTCGCTTGTTGGTTGGCGTTTATGTTTAGGACATTGCTTCGTTTGTTTATTTCGATTTTACAAGTAACGGGGAAGATAAATCAACTGTTGAATTAAAAAAACCTGAATCAAATTAAATTAAGAATAACACATACACACACACACACACGCGCGCGCACACACAGACACGCACACAGACATCCACACACACACACAGACATACACACACGTACACAGGCAGACAGACAGACAGACAAACAGACAGACAGACACACACACACACTGACAATCAGTTCTGACTGAATATGGCTTTTGTTTACTGGTTCTCTCTCTCTCTCTCTTCTCTCTCTCTCTCTCTCTCTCTCTCTCTCTCTCTCTCTCTTCTATTACAAATCTGGACAGTAAAGAGTTTCGTGATTGGCTGTACAGTATGAAGATCAATGCCGTGGTTTCCATGTCAATGTAATTGTGTCGTGCTGCGACGCTTTCCTGCTGTATGAACTTATCAGCTTAACGACAATAACATTTCGTTATCGTTATCGTTATCGTTATCTCTCTCTCTCTCTCTCTCTCTCTCTCCTCTCTCTCTCTCTCTCTCTCTCTCTCTCTCTCTCTCTCCTGTCGATCAAGATTAATTTCACTCCTACAATAACTATCTTCAAAATCAACATTTACAAAACTGCATACACATGGGGACTTCATGTTGAAAAAAGCACACGAATGCTTATTCCGTTATCCTCGAAATAAAAGACTAACTAAACTAATTAACTAACAAAATGACAAACTGACAAACTAACTAACTAACTAACTAACTAACTAACTAACTAACTAACTAACTAACTAACCAACCAGCCAACCAACCATCAAACTAACCATCTCACTAACCAACCAACCAACTTGTTAACCAATCAACTAATTAAATGACCAAATAAACCAAAAAAGCGAGCAGTTGAATTTTGAGCTGAAAAAAAACACACACCCAACAACGATAGGGGTAAGGTAGGGGTGGAGGTGGGAAGAGGGGAGGGTGACGGTGATGGTGGTGGTGGTGGTGGTGGGGGGAGGGGGGAGGAGAGAGGGGACCCAAGGGAAGTGACGGAGAGAAAGAGAGATGGGAGAAGGAGGGAGGAAGGAAGGAAGGAAGGAGGGGTGGTGGGGGGGGGGGGGGGGGGGGGGGGGAGGGGAGGAAAGAGAAAAGGTCGTAGGAAGAGCACGGATGACTGTTCTTGTTTCACAATCGCCCTCAAGGGACTGTACTTACTACCTCTTCAGCCCAATTCGTCTCCCTTTATTATTATTTTCTTATTTGTTGTCCTTTTATCACTTCTCCAGCCCTACTGATGTTCAAAAAGAACAATTCTGACACGCTTTGTTCTCTCTGCATCTCTCTGTCTCTGTCTCTGTCTCTCCTTTGGATGAGACTATGAACCGAGGCCCCGTGTGCGAACGCACGCAGAACATCTTGCGCACACACGTTAAATCCTGTCCCGCTTTTCGTAAGAGTAGGCCATTGTGTGCCGGTGGGAACCGATGGCAGAATTGACAAAACCGCATACACACGGGGACTGGATGTAAAAAACAAACGAGAGCTTATTCCATTATCCTCGATATAAAAGAATACTACTAATAACAAATCTCTCTCTCTCTCTCTCTCTCTCTCTCTCTCTCTCTCTCTCTCTCTCTCTGTACTCTCTCCTGCCTCTCTCTGTGTGTCTGTCTGTCTGCTTGTTTCTCTCTCTT
>CM054140.1:60435000-60442500 GCA_028751875.1 Rapana venosa | reverse complement strand
CACACACACACACACACACACACACACACACACACACACACACACACACACACACACGCACACACACGCGCGCGCGCGCACAGAGAGAGAAAAACACAGTTTTATTATGGAGGCTTGATGAAAATAAAATTATGGTGCTTATTCAATAATTATACCATCTGGAATTGAAAATCTGACTTTCACTTGGCTTTCATACACACACAACTTACAAACATGGACACGTGGGCGCGAGCACACGCACACACACGCTCATGCACACACACACGCACGCGCGCACGCACGCACGCACCCATCCCCCCCCCCCCCCCCCACACACACACACACTCACATCCCGTGTGCGAACGCACGCAGAACATCTTGAACACAAGTTAACATATAAAAAATCTGTCCCGCTTTTCGGAAGAGTAGTCTATGGTGTGCTAGAGGGAACGGACGACAGCATTTACAAAAATTGCATACACACGGGGATTGGATGTAAAAAAACCACAATAACACGTGAGTGCTTATTCCACTATCCTCGAAATGCTAACTAACTAACTAAATAAATAAATAAACAAACAAATGAATAAATAAATAAACACTGTTTCACGTTTCCCCGCTCTCAAAATGATAAACGAACCTTTCAAGCCAGAGGACTGGTGTCCATTTAAATTCACAGAGGACCACCCCCCAACCCCCCCCCCTACGGTCCTTAAATCACAGGGACCAGCCCCCCCCCCCCCCCCTCGGAAGAACACATACATCTTCAAACTCCTCCTATTTCGTGACCATTCTAAGCACTTCGTGACCATTCCGGTGCATGCTTTCTGTGGTGCCCTGTCACGTTTTCAGTTCCGCTACTCCATCAATTTTTTCACTTGATATAAATTATTTTTACACACGGCAAGCAGAACCCCCCCCCCTAAAAAACCAACCAAGAAGGTTTTACGCTTCCCTGCGGGTTTTCGCCCTCATAAAATGGACTATACACAACTTTCCGTGTCTCGTTTGGGGATTCGAACTGTCAACTGCAACGTCCTCGGGAAAAGAAAAGTGACGTAGGGTGCATGCACGATGTTGCCCGGTGTCATTCACCCCCCGGAAATGTTGAAAGTCTTGGTGCCGGTGATCTTTTACTGACACCGCAAACCCTTGGATACAAACAACACCTTTTTAAAGATGTTAACGTTTGATTCATACTTGAGAATGAAGAGAGGGAGGTACATGTACTGTATTATAGCAGCAACACTACTACTACTACTACTACTACTACTACTACTACTACTACTACTACTCCTACTACTACTACTACTATTACTACTGCTGCTGCTGCTGCTCCTCCTCCTCCTACTATTACTACTGCTGCTGCTGCTGCTGCTTTTACTACTACTACTACTGCTGCTGCCGCTGCTGCTGCTACTGCTACTGCTACTACGACTACTGCTGCTACTACTACTACTTCTGCTGCTGCTGCTACTACTACGACTACGACTACCACTGCTGCTGCTACTACTTCTGCTGCTGCTCCTCCTCCTATTCCATTATCCTCGAAATAAAAGAAGAAAGAAAGAATAAAGAACACACAGACACACTCACACACACACTCACTCACGCACACACACACACTCACTCACACACCACATACACACACTCTCACACACACACCGCACACACACACACACACTCACTCACTCTCACACCGCACTCACTCACACACACACACTCACTCACACATACACACTCACTCACACACACACACTCACTCACACACACTCACTCACTCACACACACGCAAAAAATCTCACCATTGGTGTACCTCAGGAGCTCTAACTAGCTCAGAAAGGAAATAATACTAAAATAATAACAATAATACTAAAAATAAAATCTGACATAATTATTATCTCTCTTCCAACCCCAGAAAGACGACAACCACACCCCCAAAACCCCCCCCAACCAAACAAAAAAACAACAACAACTAAAGAAGGCACCGGTCACATCCGGTCATCTGATCCCAATCGGTCATCGGAAGTGAAAAAAGAACAGAACAATAAAACTCTGCGCGTCAATCAAAATTTTATCTTCCATCTTCCTCCCCTCTCCCAAAAGAAGAAAAGAAAAAATAGAAGAAAAAAAAAGAGAGGACAGCAGGGTGTGTACACTGAGATTGAGACTAGGCTAGGTGATAGCAGGAACAGAGGAGAAGAAGATTCGAGTAGACAAGAAAGGGAACAGACAGACAGACAGACAGACAAGGCAGGCAGGCAGGCAGACAAGGCAGACAAGACAGGCAGGCAGACAGACAAGGCAGGCAGACAAGACAAGACAAGACAAGACAGACTAGGCGATAGGACAGAATAGATGGGAGACTCAAAGCAAACGAGAAAGGAAAGAGACAGACAGATAGACACACAGACAGAGAGACAGACATACAGTCAGACAGTCAGAGAGGCAGACAGTCAGACAGACAGTCAGACAGACAAACAAGGAGATAGCCGGGACAGAATAGACGGAAGCTCAAGCAGACAAGAAAGGGAAGAGACAGACAGATAGACAGACAGACATACAGTCAGACAGTCAGACAAGACAGACATTCAGGCAGGCAGAGAGACAGTCAGACAAGACAGACAGACAGACAGACAGACAGACTAGGCGATCGCAGGGACAGAATAGACGGGAGACTTAAGCAGACGAGAAAGGGAAGAAGTCACAGACAATCAGTCAGCCAGTCAGGCAGTCATGCAAACAGAGAGACAGAAAGACAGACAGTCAGCCAGCCAGCCAGCCAGCCAGCCAGCCAACCAGCTAGCCAGAGACAAACAGAGAGACAGGCAGACACACAGGCAGTCATCCATCCATCCATCCAACAATCCACCCATCCAGCCTCTCATCCATCCATCCATCCATCCATCCATCCTGTCAGCCATCCATCCATCCATCCAGACAGACAGACAGACAGACAGAATGGCCCGAAGGAAGGAGGGAGGGAGGGACGCAGGTGGCCACATCTTCAAGACCTCCTCTCAAGAGATTTGCCATTCCAGGTTCCAGACTTTGCCCTGCTTGTGTCCTGTTGAACGTAATCTTCTTCTTCTTTTTTCTTTTTTTGGTTGGCTCTCTCTTTGTCTCTGTGTCTCTGTCTCTGAGTGTGTCTCTCTCTCTGTGTCTCTCTGTCTTCTGTCTGTCTGCCTCTCCTGCTAGTGTCTTGTTGAAGTAATCTTCTTTCTATTTCTATTTTTTGTTGTTGGTTCTCTCTCTGTGTGTCTCTCTCTCTGTGTCTCTGTCTCTCTCTTCCTTTATATCTCTGTTGTGTGTGTGTGTCTGTCTGTCTCTCTCTCTCTCTCCGTCTCTGTGTCTATCTTACTGTCTCTCTCTCTCCCTCTCTTTCTCTTTTTAGTTCATTTCCTCTCTCTCTCTTTCTCTCCCTCCCTCATTGTCATTGTCTCCCTCCCTCTCTCTCTCTCTCTCCCTCGCACTAAACTTCAATTTAAAGTTAGCACGATTGTGTTTGGCTTCCCTTCATCCCCCCCCCCCCCCCCCCCCCCCCCCCCCACCCCCCCCCCCCCCCCCCCCCCCCCCCCCCGCACAGTTGCTTTAATGAATTATAAAAAGAAAAGTTAAAAATACAACCTTACACGTTATACTTCTTCCTTCAATCTTTCTGCTTATTTGTTTTTTTCGGTCTTCTGCGATGAAAAACAATGTTTTCAGAAACAACAAAGAGAACAAATGAAAGAAAACGTGTGGAAACATACGACGAAATAAACACCCCCCCCCACCCCTCTGAATAAAAACAAAAAAAAAAAACCCAACCCCCCAAAAAACAACAACAACAACCCCACAAACCACCTCCAACAAAAGACCCCATCCCATTCTCCCCCCTTCCTAAAAAAACAAAAAAGAGCCAAACAAAATACAAAACAAAACAAACAAAATACAAAGCAAAATCAAATAACATATTATAAAACAAAACAAATCAAAATCTAAGAAAATACAAAACCAAACCAAACACAATACAAAACAAAACCAAACAAAATACAAAACAAAGCAAAACCAAACAAAATACAAAAATCAAACAAAATACAAAACAAAGCAAAACCAAACAAAATACAAAACAAAACCAAACAAACTACACAACAAAGCAAAACAACCAAAACAACAAACTAAACCAACACTCAATTCCGATCATCAAAACAAATAAAAAACCCCACAAAAACCCAACAACCACAACAAAACCCCAAACATCTACGATGCCTATTTTAGACAAAAAAGAAACACAAAGAAATGAAAAACGAACTTAGCAACAACAAGAAAAAACCCAAAACAGACATAAAACTAATACAAGTAATTAGAGTTACAGAAAAAGAAAAAAGAAAAAGTGACGCGACAGGCATGAAAAAGAAAGCGAAAGAGAGCAACACACACACACACACACACACACACACACACACACACACACACACACACACACACACACAACACACACACACACACACACACACACACACACACACACACCGAAAAACCCACAACAACAACAACAACAAAACTAAAGATTCATGGTTAGATATAATTGTGTAATTGCCCTTCATGGGATGATTAAAGTGTTTTTGACTTGACTTGACTTGACTTGACAACAAAGAAATGTCACAGCACGGATGAATCCATATATTTTTTTTTGAAATCACGTCTTCTGGATCATACTTTACACACACACACACACACACACACACACACACACACACACACACACACACACACACACACACACACACACACACACACACACACACACACTCTCTCTCTCTCTCTCTCTCTCTCTCTCTCTGTCTCTGTCTCAAACTAAGACTCACACGCTTTATAAACATCTCTAACAAGCTTTGTAATAACCAGAAGCAATCAATGCCATCACTGATTTATTCCCTGCTTACTTTCTTCCTCCTCGCCCTCCCACCCCCACCCCTCTCGCCCAAAGTAACCCCCCCAAAAAACACACACACCCCAACAACAACAAAAACAACAACACACACACACCAAACTGTTTAGCAGAGCACAACACTTCTCCCATCCACTCGCACACTCCCCACAGCACACACCCCCTTCAGGGTATAGGACGGATGCACTGCAGTTTGCGTTAACAGATGTCCCAAGCCTTTGTTAAGTTGGGACGTAAACTTCAGAATCTGATCGCTGCCGTAGGCGATTCTCCCTGCACCAAACTTGCACACGTGTGGCAGAGGCCAATTTTTTGTTTTTTTATAAACCTTAGTTTACTTGCAAACCAGTGCAGCTGGCTACACAACCTCTGACAGTTACGTACTGTCTTTCACGTCCGACTATAGTTTCGCGTTTTGAGTCAGTTACATGCCGTTTGTAATAGTTTCATAATAATAATAATAATGATGATGACGATGATAATAATAATAATAATAATAATAATAATAATGTATGGAATTTATATAGCGCTGAATCTTGTAAAGCAACAAATCAAAGCGCTCAGATGACACGATTCTTTTAAAAATCGAAGATAATACGGTTTTGTAAAATTTGTCCTTTGTTCCCACCGGCACACAATGGCCTACTCTTTCGAAAAGCGGAACAGGATTTAACGTGTGCGCAAGATGTTCTGCATGCGTTCGCACACACGGGGCCTCGGTTTATAGTCTCATCCGAAGGATGCCTGTAATGGGGTTTTGAAATAAACTTTGCCTTGCCTTGCCTTGTACGGTTGAAAAAAGTCCAAGAGGCAGGCATGTTGATTTTTTTTTTTTTTATAGCAAGGAGTGAGAAATCTATGGATTTCTATCAGAACTTTTCTCCTTGCTTAGGAAAGGTGGATAGAAAGTTGTGGTGATGGTGAGAGAATGGCACAGGCAATGTTGGAGAACATCTTGCGCACACGTTAAATCCTGTTCCGCTTTTCGAAAGAGTAGGCCATTGTGTGCCGGTGGGAACAGATGACAACATTTACAAAACCGCATTATCCTCGAATGTAAAAGAAAAATCATGTCATCTGAGCGCTTTGATTTGTTGCTTTACAAGATTAAGCGCTACATAATTTCCATACATTATTATTATTATGAAACTATTACAAATGGCATGTAACTGACTCATAACGCGAAGCTATAGTCGGACGTGAAAGACAGTTAACAGTTCTCTCTCATGCCGAAGTCGGTTGAGCTGGAGTCTGGTATGTCACACGTTAAATCCCGTTCCGCTTTTCGTAAGAGTAGGCCATTGTGTGCCGGTGGGAACAGATGACAGAATTCACAAAACCACATACACACGGGGACTCGATGTAAAAAAGCCACTTAAGTGCTTATTCCATTATCCTCGATATAAAAGAATTAAAAAATAATAATAAATGTCAGGGGCTTTAATTAACGGCAGCGCAACGCATTTTTCGCTAATATGACAGACAAACAATAGTTGCTGTCTGAGCGTTCGATGGAGAAGACCAATCAGCTTAGCTACAGCATCTCGTCAAGCTACGGCCTTTGTTTCATGCCCTGACCACCTCTGACAAGGCTATAGAATGACCAGAGGGCAGTGACCTGACCAAAAACAGTAAGAGAGATGATGATGATGATACTGATGGATATTTTAGTAGCGGTATAGTTTTCGTTAGTCTTCGTCTGGTTTCTTTGTACAGGAAAGAAAATGGCGATGACTTTTTGACTCTGATCGTCGGGGGCACGATCAATAGGCAACGATGATGATGCTGTTAATGTACTGTCTCATTTTGCCCTGAGCCTTGCTGTCTCCTGTCTTCCAAGTCAAGCCAAAGACGCTTTAACCATCCCATTTTAATCCTATTTTGTTCCCCATAATCATGACATTCATTTCTGGAGATTATCAGAAAATTTGTTACAGTAAATGAATGGAATAACGTGCTTGAATCAGCCCAGTGGTAAGAACATTGCGCTCGCAATCTGCCGACCCAGGTTCGATTCCCGTTCAAGGGATATTTTCCCCAGGAGTTAACATCAATGCAGACTCCACTCTCCCTAAAAGTCCTTCGGAGGAGACTATAAACCGAGGCCCCGTGTGCGAACGCACGCACAACATTTTGCGCACACGTTAAATCTTGTATCGCTTTTCGTAAGAGTAGGCCATTGTGTGCCGGTGGGAACAGATGTGAAAATGTACAAAACTGCATACACACGGGGACTGGATGAAAAAAAAGCACATGAGTGCTTATTCCATTATCCTCGATATAAAAAAAAAATAAATGAATGGATAAATAAAATGAAATGAAAAAGAAGTGATGCACAGACAATATTAATTTTCAAACTGTTCGGTTCATAAAAAAACAACCACACCCAAAACCCCAACAAATTCCACCGTTCAATTTTTAACAGTAATAGAATCGCCACAATGTAGAGCAAGCTTGTTCTGATTTCCTCCTCAACACGCAATGTATATACCTCAGTAAGTAGTGTCAAAATGAGAGTGCCTGTGTGTGTGTGTGTTTGTGTGTGTGTGCGTGTGTGTGTGTGTGTGTGTGTGTGTGTGTGTGTGTGT
>CM054140.1:60422500-60432500 GCA_028751875.1 Rapana venosa | reverse complement strand
CACAAAAACCGAAGGGAAAGGTTCTGGTCTAAGCTCGGCTATCACCTAAATCAGCCTGAACTAGACGCGTCATAGCACAGCCAATAATTCCTTCATTACTAATTAAAAGGTTAAATGAGCTTCACTGTCATTAGCTTGTTCTTTATTACCGTTCATAAACAATGCACATCAAAGCATGGCACGAGGGGAGAGAGCGAGCCTCCAAACATAAAAGATTCAGTCTCTCTTAAGTACGTGCCAGGCAAAAGTAATTATTGTTGTAGGGATAGCTCAGTGGTCAGAGCACTCGCTTTTCCCCCCAAGCCAATGTTAAGCAGCAATCAATTGTGATGTGTGACCGTTTGCGCGCCTTGGCTTCAGTACAGTCCCCCATTTCACCTAGCTTGTTTGTAAATGGGTACCTGCCCTCGTTAGGATCAGGGAAGGTAAAGCAGCGAGGGAGAGGAGATGGGCGCCCTCCCTCAAAATGCTGGCCCCTGGAGAAGCTGAGGTCTCTGATGCCTCACTCCCCTACGATCTTATAGGTTATGGGACACCTTTACCTTTATGACCTAAATCAGCCTGACCTGGACGGGTCACAGCACGGCCAATAATTCCCTCATTACTAATTAAAAGGTTAATGAGCTTGACTGTGATTATTTTATCCCTTACTCTTCATTAACAATGCATATCAAAGCACCACAGGGGGACTCTTTACCATAAAAAATTCCGCTTCTTAAGTACCTGTGAGGCATAAGTAATTATTGATGTAGGTATAGCTCAGTGGTCAGAACACTCGCTTCCCCCCCAAGCCAATGTTAAGCAGCAATCGAGTGTGGTTACTAATTGGACAGATGATCGTTTGCGCGCCTTGGCTTCATTACAGCCCCCCGCCCGCCCGCCCCCCAGTTAAAAAAAAGGTAAAGGCGTCCCATAACCTATAAGGTCGTAGGGGAGCGAGGCGTCAGAGACCTCACTTCTCCAGGGGCCAGCATATTGAGGGCGGTGCCTATCTCCTCTCCCTCGCTGCTTTACCTTCCCTGACCCTAAAGAGGGCAGGTACCTATTTACAGCTGGGTGAACTGGGGGAACTGTACTGAAGCCAAGGCGCGCAAACGGTCACCCATCCAAGTGGTAACCTCGCTCGATGCTGCTTAACTTGGCTGGGGGAAAGCGAGTGCTCTGACCACTGAGCTATCCCGTCTCCAGTTTATCCAGCTGTAAATGCGTACCTGCCCTCTTTCAGGGTCAGGGAAGGTAAAGCAGCGAGGTAGTGGAAGAAGATGGGCGCCACCCTCAATATGCTGACCCCTAGAGTTAAGACGGGATAGCTCAGTGGTCGGAGCACTCGCTTTCCCCCAGCCAAGTTAAGCAGCGTCGAGCGTGGTTACCAGTTGGATGGGTGACCGTTTGCGCGCCTTGGCTTCAGTACAGTTCCCCCAGTTCACCCAGCTGTAAATGGGTACCTACCCTCTTTAGGGTCAGGGAAGGTAAAGCAGCGAGGGAGAGGAGATGGGCGCCGCCCTCAATATGCTGGCCCTAGAGAAGTGACCTGTATAACTATAGAACCGCCGGAGATCCAGAAGTCCTTAATGTACCCGCAAGCAAAGACACAGACAGTCACCCTATCCTCCGAGAAGAAGTGGAAACAGCAGTCAGATCGCTGAAAAAGGGAAAGTCAGCAGGGGCTGACAACATTCCAGCTGAGTTGGTTCAAGCTGGAGGGGAAGCCATGATCAGCGCCCTACTAAGAATCTGCAACAAGATCTGGCAGACGGGAAAATGGCCAACACCATGGACACAGTCACTCATCATCACCCTCCCCAAGAAAGGAAATCTAGAACAATGCCATAATTACCGCACAATCAGCCTCATATGCCACCCAAGCAAGGTCATGCTGCAGATAATATTGAATAGATTGAAGCCACAAGCAGAGACCATCATTACTGAGGAACAAGCAGGTTTCAGAGCAGGGCGCAGCACAAAATAACAGATATTCAACCTCAGAATACTATGTGTGCGGTACCTTCAACATCAACAAGACCTTTACCACGTATTTATCGATTTTAAGAAGGCATTTGACAGGGTGTGGCATGCAGCTTTGTGGGCAACCATGAATTTGTACAGCATCAATGCAAACCTGATCAGAGTCATCAAACAGCTGTACAGCAAGGCCACCAGTGCAGTGTACTACAACAACAACATGGGAGAATGGTTTCGAACAACAGTTGGAGTAAGGCAGGGCTGTCTACTCTCACCCACTCTTTTCAACATCTTCCTTGAGAGAATCATGGCTGATGCACTGGAACATCATGAAGGATCAGTCAGCATTGGTGGCAGAACGATCACAAACCTCCGCTTCGCAGATGACATTGATGGAATAGCAGGATCAGAAAAAGAGCTTGCCAGCCTAACAGAACACTTGAATAAGGCCTCCAAAACATACGGCACGGAAATCAGTGCAGAGAAGACCAAACTGATGACTAATAACACCAACGGCATTAGCACTGATATCAGGGTTAATGACCAGAAGCTGGAAACAGTTCAAAGCTTCAAGTACCTGGGAGCCATTGTATCAGACCAGGGATCCAAGCCAGAAGTAGTATGCAGGACTGCACAGACAATAACAGCTTTGTCAAAACTAAACACCATCTGGAGAGATAAAAATATCTCACTTATCTCCAAGATCAGACTAATGCGCTCCCTTGTCATATCCATATTTCTGTATGCCTGTGAATCATGGACCCTAACTGCAGATTTGGAGAGAAGAGTACAGGCGGTGGAGATGAGATGCTTTCGGAGACTCCTTGGCATCTCCTACAAAGACCACATAAGCAACGAAAGCGTGCATAACAGAATCCAGCAAACCATTGGACCCTATGAGAACCTTCTAACGATCGTGAAAAAGCGTAAACTTAAATGGTATGGGCATGTCACAAGATCCAAAGGACTTGCAAAAGACAGTTTTACAAGGCACTGTCCAAGGAGGAAGAAGAAGAGGCAGACCAAGGAAGAGCTGGGAGGATAACATCAGCGAATGGACAGGCCTAGAACTCAACAAAACCCTGAGAAAGGCAGAACAGAGAGAGGAATGGAGGGAACTGGTTGTTGAGTCTTTGAGGGTGCCCCCACGGTCGTCAGACTACGGGACAGATAGATAGATAGAGATAGATAGAGAAGTGAGGTCTCTGACGCCTCGCTCCCCTACGACCTTAGAGGTTATGGGACTCCTTTGCCTTTACCATTTTAGAGTTGAGGTCTTTGATTCTGATGCCTCGCTCCCCTACGATCACATAGGTTATGGGGCACTTTTACCTTTTTATAAAGGTACCTGGATAGCCTTTCCTTCTCCAACGACAAAAACGAAAAGACGATTCTATAAGCAGCAGCTTGTTTCTTGCAAAAAAGGTTATGTATGTCACAACCTGTTTAAAACCCAAAATAAATACCCCCACCCCAAAATAACCCCAAAAACAAACCCAAGCAAACCAAAAGCAAACCAAAAATCCTCCGAAAGCAAAACCAAAAAAACACCTCATAAAAAACGTGAACATAAACAAGATGAGATTTAAAAGATAACTTTATCTATCTTTACACACACAGGCCACACCTGCCTTGTTCGCTGGCACGCGCGCGCGCGTACACACACACACACACACACACACACACCACACACCACACACACACACACACACACACACACGCAAGCACACACGCACAAACACACTCACACAGACAGACACATACCTATTTTCCGTCTAAAATCACTAAATGTGAACAGACGTTAAACTGAACATATCACACACAACACACACACACACACACACACACACACACACACACACACACACACATACACACACACACACTCACACAAACACACACACAACACACACAGACATACACACACGCACACACACACAGACACACACAGACACACACACACACACACACACAACGCGCGCGCGCGCGCGCGCGTACGCACGAAACGAAGATAATTCATGCAGTTATAATCTCCTCTCGTTAAGATGAGTGTCTAAAGTAGGCAGTGGCAGCCCGAGTTTATTTCTTCATATCTGCCCCCTTCACCCAACCCGACTCACCCCCCCCCCCCCTACCCCCTATCCTCCCGTCTCTCTCTCTCTGTCTCTCTCTGTCTCTCTCTGTCTCTTTCTCTCTCTCCTCTGCTCTGTTCTATCCCCCTTCTCTCTCTCCTTCTGCTCTGTCTATCCCCCTTCTCTCTCTCTCTCTCTGTCTCTTTCTTTCTCTCCCTTCTGCTCTGTCTATCCCCTTCTCTCTCTCTCTCTCTCTGTCTCTTTCTTTCTCTCCTTCTGCTCTGTCTATCCCCCCTTCTCTCTCTCTCTCTCTCTCTCTCTCTTCTCTCTCCTTCTGCTCTGTCTATCCCCTTCTCTCTCTCTCTCTCTCTCTCTCTCTCTCTCTCTCTCTTCTCTGTCTATCCCTCTTCTCTCCTCTCTCTCTCTCTATCTCTCTCCTCTCTCTCTCTGCTCTGTCTACCTCCTTCTCTCTCTCTCTCTCTCTCTCTCTCTCTCTCCTTCTGCTCTGTCTATCCCTCCTTCTCTCTCTCTCTCTCTCTCTCTCTCTCTCTCTCTCTCCTTCTGCTCTGTCTATCCCTCCTTCTCTCTCTCTCTCTCCTCTCTCTCTCTCTCTCTCTCTCTCTCCTTCTGCTCTGTCTATCCCTCTTCTCTCTCTCTCTCTCTCTCTCTCTCTCTCTCTCTCTCTCTCTCTCCTTCTGCTCTGTCTATCCTCCTCTCTCTCTTCTCTCTCTCTCTCTCTCTCTCTTCTCTCTCCTTCTGCTCTGTCTATCCCCCCTTCTCTCTCTCTCTCTCTCTCTCTCTCTCCTTCTGCTCTGTCTATCCCCCCTTCTCTCTCTCTCTGTCTCTTCTTCTCTCCTTCTGCTCTGTCTATCCCCCCTTCTCTCTCTCTGTCTCTTTCTCCTTCTGCTCTGTCTATCCCCTCTTCTCTTCTCTGTCTTCTCTCCTTCTGCTCTGTCTACCCCTCCTACTCTTTTCTCTTCTGTGTCCTGTCTTTGTCTCTGTTTCCTTCAGTGGCGTACCTCATACTATTTTTTCAATCTGCTATACACACTGCCCTTTACCCTGTCTCTCTTCCATCTACCATACTTCTCTCTCTGTCTGTCTGACTGTCTTCTGCTGTACTCTACCCCTTCCTCTCCCTCCTCATCCCCGTCTTAAACTTATTTTTTCATTACCTGCAATCCTCCCCCCCCTCCCTCCCCTCCTTTCCCCCCCCTCTCCCCCCCCCATTTCCCCCCCCCCCCCCCCCCTCCCCCCCCCCCCCCCCCCCTCTCCCTCCAAAATGCGAGAGACTTCCTTTGCGCGTGCTACTCCAAGCTACATATCTACTGATCATATTTATCACGATTTATTTTTCATGCTACCAACAGAAGAATAAGATAACTGCACAGAAATGTGATCCTTTAAAAATTGATTGAAAACTACGTTCAAAACATTTGTCGATTATGACGAACGTGAATTGATTTATGATGAATATTCAAGAAATGGATGATGTAATTTCTTTATTATTGCTGATATATCATTTCATATTTATATACATTGATAGTAATGTGTTTATAACACTCATGTCATATGTCCACTCCACACACCCGTCATTCCTTTGTATTGTGGCCTAAGGCCGATGTACAGTAAAAGTCTGAAGTCTGAAGTCTGAAGTCTCTCTCTCTCTCTCTTTCTTTCCCCTCTTCTCTCTCTCAGTGACATCTCAAACGTATTTCTTGGTATCTGCTCTCTCCTCTTCCTTCTACTCTCTGTTCTTCACCTGTATTCTTTCCCCTCTTTTTGAATATACTTTTCAAATATATTGTAGTATATGCTTGTGTATTGATCTTTTTTTCTTCCCCTTTTTGAGAGCTGGGTGGGAAAAAATGCCATCGTACTTGATTTATTACCTTCAGTAAATAGAATGCCGTTATTCCCTGTCCTTTCTGTCTCTCTCAGACATAATTTCATTGATGATATAGACGAATAAAAGCAAATAGTCTGCACGATTGAGATTGTTGTCTCTTTCTCTGTCTGTTTGTCTCTCTCTCTCTCTCTCTCTCTCTCTCTCTCTCTCTCTCTCTCTCTCTCTCTCTCTCTCTCTCTCTCTTCTCTCCTGTGTCTCTCTCTTCTGGTTGTAAATAAAGTATGTTTGGTTATGCCATTACCCTCTTTAAATAAAATTCATTCAATTCAATTCTCGCTCTCCCCCTCCCTCTCTTTCTGTCGTCTGTCTGTCTATCTGTCTGTCTGTCTGTCTGTCTCTCCCTCCCTCTCTCTCCAAATTCCTGCTCTCTGTCAGCCTTATGATACCCCCTCCCTCTTCCCCGAGAAAGCCATCACATCTCCTGCATTCAAACACCAGAGAGAGGCGGAGGGTGCTAATGGGTATGTGCATACGTCTTCCAAGCCTAACGAGCGCTCTGCAATCTCCCGCCATCATCTTAGCGCCATCATTTGTACATCAACTCAGCACGCGCGCACTCACGCATGCATGCACGGACGAAAAAAAACCCCCTTATAGTTGTGCGCACGCGCGCGCACGCCGAGAGCCGCATCTCACTCTTCCGCTCTTGTAAAAAAAATAAATCCGTGTACTGCTATGCCTGGATTGCATATTTAGATAGTTATCATAAACTGATTTTCCTGTGTAATGTATACTCCTTTGCTTGTATGCGTATTTAGATATCATATGCTGATATTCCTGTGTACATGTATATTCCATACTTATATGCCTGTATGCGTATTTAGATATCATATGCTGATATTCCTGTAAACATGTATATTCCATACTTATATGCCTGTATGCGTATTTAAATATCACATGCTGATATTCCTGTACACAGATATGTCATATACTGCTATGCCTGTATGCATATGTATATATCACATACTGATTTTCCGTGTATTACAATACCCTCTATGCCTCCATGCATATTTTAATATCAGGTACTGATGTCCATATATTATAATAACCCTATGCCTGTATGCATATTTATACATCACATACTGAATTTTTCATATATACTCCTATGCCTGTAAGCATATCTATATATCATTTGCCGATTTTTTCATATATACTCCTATGCCTGTAAGCATATTTATATATCATTTGCTGATTTTTCCCCCCAAATATATTCCTATGCCTGTATGCAAATTTATATATCATTTGCAGATTTTTTTCTCCAAATATATTCCTATGCCTGTATACATATTTATATATCATTTGCTGATTTCCCCCCAAATATATTCCTATGCCTGTATGCATATTTATATATCATTTGCTGAATTTTTCTTATATACTCCTATGCCTGTAAGCATATTTAGATATCATTTGCTGAAATTTTGATATACACTCCTACGCCTGTATGCATATTTATATATCTTTTGCCGATTTTCCATATATTGCATACTTCTATGCCTGTATGCATGTACAAATATTTGCAAACACACGCGCTTTAGCATAACTTGCATTTTCTTGTACACGAGCACAGACATACGAGTACACACTTATCCTCCCGCATGTATCCCAAAACACACGTATAGGGATTGACTATGTTGACTATGCGTTATGTTTTGTGAAATCACACTGATGCTCACACAGTCAACCAATACAAGACAGACACAAAGACATTACCACCACAACGCGCACGAGAGAGAGAGAGAGAGAGAGAGAGAGAGAGAGAGAGAGAGAGAGAGAGAGAGAGAGAGAGAGAGAGAGAGAGAGAGGAGAGAGACAGAGACAGAGACAGAGGAAAGAGAGATTGATTGATTGATGATCTGTATTCCCAAGGGTTACAGATAAGAGAGAGAGAGAGAGAGAGAGAGAGAGAGAGAGAGAGAGAGAGAGAGAGAGAGAGAGACAGACAGACAGACAGACAGACAGACAGAGTGAGAGGCAGACAGACAGAGAAAGAGAGATTGATTGATTGATTGATGATCTTTATTCCCAAGGGTTACAGATAAGAAAGAGAGAGAGAAGGAGAAAGAGACAAGGAGAGAGAGAGAGAAGGAGAGAGAGAGGCACACACACAGACAGACAGAGTGACAGACAGACAGACAGACAGACAGAGAACCAGCCAGCCCCAGCCAGCCAGAACAGGAATACGTGAGAAAATGACACTTCTTCCTACAATCTATGATCTCCCCAGAGTTCTGTAAGCAGGGAAAGGTATCTCAGATCCACCACTCCTGGTTATCTGCTCCACTATCCTTACCCCCCATCCCCTCCCCCAAACCCCCCCCCCCCCCCCCACACACACCCACCCACCACCCCCTCCACACACACACACGTCCCCCCCCCAGAACCCCCCCTCCTCCTCCCCACGCATACATGCACAAAAAAAACACACACACGCACGCACTCTGAAGAAAGAAAAAGCAAATGCATTGCTTATTCAATGTACCATCTGGAAACAAAAATTTGACTTTGACTTTGACTTGACATCCCCTCCCCCACCCTCATGCACGCACCTATCCACCCAACCCACCCACCAACACACTCAAAACACACACACACACACACAACACACACACACGCACGCACACACACACACTCACACACAACACACACACAAAACACACACACACACACTCCTTGCCAACACAGAGCAAACCAGCTGTACCTTCACGACCTGAAAAAAACAAACAACTTCACAGTATTTTACCTCACGGAAGGAGCAGCTTCTTGCGTAATACAAAGAGGGCTCTGCAATCATTTTCTGTTTATTGTTCACAGCGGTATCAGTGGTCTATATAGGCAATGCGCCTGCTTAGACATCGAGAAGTCACTACTAGTTCGATCCTCGTTGGAACCTGAATTCTCTCTCTCCCCTCCCCCCCTCCCCTCTCCTCCTTCCCTCCCATCCACTGGAGCTGTAGTGAGAGTCTGGGTGCAAGTATTTCGGACGAGACGAGGTCCCGTGTGCATTACACGATTAGCGCACGTGAAAGAACCCGTGGCAACAAGATAGAGAGAGAGCTATTTCTGGAGAGGGAAAAAAAACGATATTTAAAAAAAGCTACTCACAAAGGGCAAGAAATAGGCTTGGGAAATTTCTTTTTTTTAAAGAACTGGATGGCGCTGCTCTTGTGGCGACACGCCCTCGCTGGGAAGAGTAAAACAGTCCGAATTTCACGCAGAAAAATCTATACGAATGCTACTGAAGAAATACTTCCCTCTTCTCTCTCTCCTCTCTTATTGTACATACAATTCCTTGGGGAAAAATAAACATGGAAACTTAAAGTTCTAGGGTTACGAATATGAAAAACCAAAAAAAATCAATATTAGATTAAACGTTAAAAAACCCCACCCAAAACAAACACCAACGGTCGCATTAAAGACAATTAACATTCAAAACTTGAAACATACTCATGAAAATATTAATAAGAACTTAGCCAGCACTGCTGTATACATATTAGAAAAACTGAAAACGATGCATTTATAAGCTCTCCCTTCCTAAAATAAGATTGATGATCAGAGTTGAAATTGTACATGCTGCGTCTCCTTCAAATCCATTCTCTGAGATTCAGACAAAAAAAAAACGACAAAAAAAGAAGAAGAAGAAGAAGAAAAAGGACAGAGAAGAAGGAAGAAAAGTGATAACACAAAGAAACAAAGAAAAAAAGAAAAGAAAAAGAAAATCTCGCCAATATGTCTTTGGCATTTAACATTTTCTGATTCCACTCTAATCATTTTCTGCTTGTGCTTGATTTTTGTTTTTTTTCTCCCCCCCCCCCACCCCCTCCTATGTTTACAGAAAACTGTTTAAAGACGACACAAAAATGGCAAACCTGTTATTGACCACACACACACACACAACCCAACAAAAAACCACCAACGAAACTGAATCACACAAAACGATGGAAAGACAACATCGGGAGAGTGGACTGGCCTTGAGTAGAACGACGAGACACGTGAAAGCTGAATTTGACCCGTGAGGAGTGGAGGAAGCTGGCTGCAAAATCTTCAGTGGTGCCGTCAC
>CM054140.1:60397500-60417500 GCA_028751875.1 Rapana venosa | reverse complement strand
CACCACACACACACACACACACACACACACACCACACACAACACACACAACCACACACACACACACACACACCACACATACACACACACTCCTAGATAGATGGCTTGATGAAAAAAGTAAATGCATTGTTTATTTAATGTACTATCTGGAAATAAACATTTGACTTTGAATTTGACTTTCACACACGCACACACACCCCCCCCCCCCCTCCCCGCCCCACATCGCCAACACACCATCCCATTTTACAGTAGCATTTACTTCGTTTCTTGAGAAAAAACACTTTGAAACTTTTAAACATAATCAGTGTAACTTCAAAGGTCAGTCTGTTGTTTTATTTCTCCTATATCCATTTCTTTGTTTAACTGTACTGAACTTCTTGAAAAACAAAACCAAAACTTTAATCAGTTCCTTTTTCTTAAGAAAGAGCAAAGTTGAAAAAAAAAAGACTGAGTGTTTTCTTGTTAGTACAATAATTCTTGCTTTTATATGTACGGGGAGAAATTTTCCCCCCTTTATCTATTTATAATATTGATAAAAATCAACTTTTAAAATCAGGGATAGTTTGCAAAAATAAAAGCAACGCTTTTGGGGACACGATAGCTCAATGGTCAGAGCACTCGCTTTCCCCCAGCCAAGTTAAGCAGCGTCGAGCGTGGTTACCACTTGGATGGGTAGCAGTTTGCGCGCCTTGGCTTCAGTACAGTCCCCCAGTTCCCCCAGCTGTAAATGGGTACATGCCCTCTTTAGGGTCAGGGAAAGTAAAGCAGAGAGAGAGAGAGAGAGAGAGAAGAGAGAGAGAGAGAGAGAGAGAAGAGAGAGAGAGAGAGAGAGGGGAGGTGCCGCCCTTAATACGCTGGCCCCTAGAGAAGTCGAGGTCTGTGATGCCTCGCTCCCCTAAGACCACATAGGTTATGTGACACCTTTACCTTTCACAATGTTTCTTGCTTTTATGTCTACAGGAAAACTTGCCCTTTATCTATTTACAATACTGAACAAAATCAAATTTTAAAGATGGCTTACGGATAGTTTGCAAAATTACAAAGAGCAACGCAACCTACTACTACGTTGTTCACTCCTTCTGTCTGTTTGTTATTGTTGTTGTTGTTATCCTTCATTTTGCAGATTACTCGATCTCTTGTACATAACACCAACTTCAGACAAGGCGAGTGAATAACAGAGAAAACAAAAACAAAAAACCCCATCTCCCTCCGCCCTCTTGATCTCTCTCTCCCCCCCCCCCCCCCAAAAAAAAAAAAACAACACAAAAAAGCCAAACCCTGAAATACACACACAAAAACACACGCACAAACGCATACACACTCACACACACACACACACTACCAAAAAACACTTACACACACACACACACGAAACACACACACATACAAACACACACATATAAACACACACACACACACACACACACACGAAACACAACATACAAACACGCACAAACGAAACACACACACACACACACACACGAAACACACACACACCAAACAACACACATACAAACACACACACACTACACATACAAACACACACACACACACACTACACGTACGCATACACACACACTACACAAACACACACACGAAACATCACACACACACACACACAAAGAAAAAAATTACTACCCCAAAAAGAGTTTTAAAAAAAAGGCTGTTAATACCAATTCGTACATTCATTTATCTTCTAGTTTTTTTTAAAGTTCTTTTTCAAAATACAGAAAACAACTTTTTCAGAGAAAGCAACAAAGGAAAACAAAACCAAAAAAAACAACCCACCACACACAAAAAAATTCAGGGATGTTATCAGACCTGTCCTAAGATCAAGTCTTGAATTTAAAAAAAATACAGAAAAGAACCCCCCAACCCCACCCCACCCTAGACAGACCCAACAGGTATTTACTTGCAAAACATTGAGCGATTTGATCTGTTGCTTTACAAGATTCAGCGCTATATAAATTCCACACATTATTATTATCATTATTATTATTATTATTAAAACATTGCCTCACGCTATTATGAAAGGACGAGGCGCCCTGATCTTAAGGCTAAGGCAGTCAGATTTAGAACGTGCCGACACACTTTTATCTCTTTGTATGTCATATCTGTCATGTTGTTATTATTTATTAGCAGAGTCTTGGATTTTCACAGAAAAAAATAAAGTGACAGCATGTAATACGTGGATGACAAGAGAGAAAAGAAAAATAAATGCCTGGATTTTTTGTTGTTGCCCTCTTCCCCCCCCCCTCTCTCTCTTTTTCTCTCTCTCTCTTGCTCTCCCCCCTCTCTCTTTTGAGTTCTCTCTCGCTCCTCTCTCTCCCTCTCTTGCTCTCCACTCTCTCTCTTTTGAGTTTCTCTCTCCCCCTCTCTCCTCTCTCTCCGCTCTCTCCTTCTCTTGTCTCTGCCCTCTCTCGTCTCTCCCCCCTCTCTCTCCATCTCTCTCGTCTCCCCCCCCCCCCCTCTCTCCTCTCTCCTCTCCCTCGTCTCTCTCCCTCTCCACTCCCTCTCTCTTCTCTGCCCTCTCTCGTCTCTCCGCCCCCTTTCCGTCCCCCATCTCCCCCTCTCTCTCCTCCCCCTCTCTCTCTTTCTCTCCCCCCCCCCCCCCCCCCCCCTCCTCTCTCTCTCTCTCTCTCTCTCTCTCCTACTTCTGTCAGCCTTAGAATACGCTCGCTCCTTGAAGAAGGCAACACGTCTGATCCACTGTGGCGCCACAGAGAGCGCCCCGGGGTTGCCTTGGGATGCAGGTCTGCCTAACGAGCTCCTCTGCTCTGCAATCTGCTGGCATCATCCCAGCACATCATTTGTACATTCACACACATACAGACACACAGACACACACACACACGCGCGCACGCAAAGACATACATACACACACACACACACACCACACACTACACACACACACCACACACACACACACACACACACACACACACACAGCACACACAAGCACAGATAGTCCTTCGGATGAGACTATAAACCTACGCCCCGATGAGCAACGCATGCGAACATCTGCCACACGTAAATCCTGTTCCGCTTTTCGAAAGAGTAGCCATTATGTGCCGTTGGGAATAGATGACAAAATTTACAAAACCGCATTCACACGGGGACTGAATGTAAAAAAGCACATGAGTGCTTATTCCATTATCCTCGATATAAAATAATAAGTAAATAAATAAATAAAAATAACATACACGGCGTGCACGCACGAACACACACGCACGAAAACACACAAACATACACGCACTGCTGTCTAAAATCTATTTTTAATGGATAGACTTAAAACGAAGACACATCACAACACACACAACACATACTGTCTAACATCTATTTTAATGGATAACGTAAAACGACACACACACCACAACACACCACACACACACACATACACACAACACACACACACCACACACACCACACACACACACACACACACGGACACACACACGTGCTTGCTTTATGAAGGTACCTTCCTCTTCCGTATCTCGAAAAGAAGAACGAAATCCTGATTAGAACAGAATTCCATGCATGTTTACACTCACACTTTATTCTTTTTTGTGTTGTTTCTTCTCGGCTAAGGCTCCAAGTTCACCACCATTGATAAACAAACCTCACATCTCAAGCCGAGGAACAACAACAACAACAATAACAACAAAATGATGTAGCAAATGAAAAAAACAACAACAAACCATTCCACACAATTTTCGCCATTTTTTGCGGGGAGGCCCCAATTACATACAAATAATTTTTTAACCCATCTTTTTTTTTTAAGCGTGTGCTTCATAAATGTTTTAGTTCTTACAAAACCATTACCCCTAAAGAAAAGAAACCCAGATAGATAGAGAGATGGCAGCCTTAAAGTTTAAAAACCCTTTACCTCTCAAGAAAAACAACAACAACCCAGATACATGGACAGATCGCAGCCTTAAACTTAAAAAAAACCTTTACCTCCCATAAAAAAGAAACCCAAATAGATGGAGAGATCACAACCTTAACCCCCCAAAAAAACAACAACAACAACAACAACACCAAACCACCCAAACAAAACAACAACAACAACAAACAAACACCCCCACCCACCCCAACCCCCTTTACTTCCAAGAAGAAACCAAAATACATGGACAGATCGCAGCCTTAAACTTACAAAAACCCACCAAACAAAACCCGGTTACCTCCAAAGGAAAAGAAAACCCACATAGATGGACAAATAATCGCAGCCTCAAGGTCACACAACCTTTTAAGGTAGAGAAACTGCACGTGAGACAGCTCGCTAAAGCTAAATTTGGGGTGCAATCAGCGTGACAGCTTTAGCGAGGTAGGCTATACAATCTGCAGTCAGCGCCTGGGTTTTATCCCAGTTCTTGATTAAACCATTGACGCTGGGGGCAACAACAGCAAAGTGAGAGGCTGTATGACCAGTGGCTTTTCCACTCATGGAATTCCCACTTTACAACTTAGTCTTTAGTGATCGACTATGACTCTCTGACTAGGAGGCTTGACTCGCACAGTCCTTATGTGCTGCAGCCCTGGGGGGCTGGTTGGCCTTTGGAGAACATCTCCAACGCTGACTGTCCTTATACCCGCTTGGCCGAGAGAGAGTGGCGATGTACTGTGGGCAAGACACCTCCACTATAATCAAATTTCAGCCCAATTTCCGAAAGAGCAGCTGCCTCCTCTGCTGTTTTGGAGGTCATCGTCGGACACGACGGACAAACATACTATACAATCTCTCTTGCTAGCAGCCCTTTGGGGGTATACCGCGCTATAGCGCTTTTATTTTTAATTTTTATGTTATTCTTTTATATCGAGGATAATGGAATAAGCATTTATGTGCTTTTTTTTTTTTACATCCAGTCCCCAAGTGTATGCGGTTTTGTAAATTCTGTCATCTGTTCCCACCGGCTTCATGCCATCAGACCACGTTTACTGCTGACAACTTCATGCAAGCCAGACAGTTGAAGAAGGGCTTAAGGCTACTACACAAGCGAACAGACAAGACGACTGTGACGATGGTTATGGTGGGTGGTGGATTTAGACAGGGGTTTTTTTGTTTTAAAAAAGCGGGAGAGAAGTTTTAGATAACGTAAGGGAAAAAAGGAGAGATATGAGTTTCGAGTTTTATCTGTAACTTTTCGTTCTAGGTAAAGGTCTTGACTGGTTTGGATGGCCCAGTCAACCTACTAACATTGGCTTGAAATTGCCCAAGCAACTGCGCCCAGACTAAGCACACACACACACACACACACACACAACACAACACACACACACACACACACACACACACACAACACACACACAAAACACACATCTCTCTCTCTCTCTCTCCTCTAGTCTGCCTGTCTGTCCTGTCTCTCCCTCTCTAGTAGTTCATGTTTCTTGGGCAAAATCACTCTTGATAATGCCAACTTTATTGATGTTTGTTGTGCTGTTTTGTTTGCAGGTTTTTTTTGTTTGTTTGTTGTCAAATGTCTACTTCCTTGTGTACAGACCGGTGGCCTTACAATGAAAACCCTCAGCTATCTCTCTCTTTCTCTCTCTCTCTCCTCTCTCTCTCTCTCTCTCTCTCTCCTCTCTCTCTCTCTCTCTCCTCTCTCTCTCTCTCTCTCTCATACATCAGGACGAACATTCTAGAAGACAATGTTCGCTGTGAAACATGTCCCCACCTCATTTGCAACACCATTAAATTTTGTAGCCTGCAAACTCCGCACCAAAAATGTCTTTCACGAGAAAGGTATAATTAAAAAAAAACGCCAGTGAGCTTTTCACATAACAAATTAATGCATTAATTGTGATAATATGCTAGTTCTAAATGATAATACTCATCAGTCTCTCCACCTCCTGGCATCTTCTTGACCCCCATCACACACTCGAAATAACATTTCCACGCAATCCAAAGGCTACAAGCACTTTTTGGGGCTTACAAGGATGCAGGACAAGCAGCAAACTTGTGTAACCAATGCCCTGAGGCCTCCCACCAATACAAACTCTTCCTACCAGCACCCAGTAATAGAGCTGATCGCTGCTACTGACAGTAACTCTTCAAGCGAAATTGCACGCGGGAAGGACACCAACCAAATCAGGCCACTGAGAACAAAATTTAGCCAAGCTGCACAGGCATGCCCCTTGGAGAGCTCTGCTACAGACTCTATGATTTTTTTTATACCAGTCCATTTTTATTTTTATACATCAGTCTGAAAAAGAAAGTTGATGTTAGGTCATCATGGGAAGCGAGGGTAGCGAGTGAAAAGTTGGATGAAGTGACGGTTTTGGACTGAAAAGTGATGGCTGTCTGTCTAATAATTATAATAATAATAATAATAATAATAATAATAATAATAATAATAATAGTAAAGGGAACTTATATAGCGCTATATCTTGCAAAGACAAATCAAAGCGCATGCATTCAACCTAATCTTACACAGTCATACAACCAACGACAATAGTTCAAACAGATATTACAAACATGGTACGCTGCAGACCAAATCTATAAAATAAAATTGCAATAGTCAAATGTTTTTCAAAAGCACACACAGGCATTTTCTACATTTTCTGTCTACATTTTGCTTCGCTTTCCTAAGGGGAGCATCTGCTTGTGTGTGCTGTTGTTTGTCAAATAAATGATACACTATTCACTCTAGCTTTGAAATTTCATCCGTTATATTTTCGTTCTTGAAAAGTAGGATTTTTTAAAACTTACAGACCTCTCGAACAAGAAGAAACATAACAACATGATATTACAAGTATTTTCAACTGCATTACCAAAGTTATGCAGCAGTGTATCATCAAATCTGTACAAAAAATCAGGTCATGCCAATTTTGGAAACTATTAACCATTCATTTTATACCTAAGCAAACTTAAGTGGAGAGAGATAAAACTCGTACAGGCAACCAGCTAGCTACAACTTCTTCATTTTATAGAGAAGGATAACGTAAAAAAAAATCTCACCGAAATTACCGTACCAACACGCGCGCGCGCGCACACACACACACACACGCTGAAAACACAGAATCACAAATCCGCATGCACACGGGGACTAGATGTAAAAAAGCACATAAATACTTATTCCATTATCCACGATATAAAAGAATAGAAAAAATAAATAAACACACTCGAAATCCCCCACACAAACCCCCGACATACAGACGCACCCCCCCCCCCCCCCCCCCCCCCCCCCCCCCCCCCCCCTCCAAACACACACACACACGCAAGACATTCACACGGTTTTAATCTTCACAAAAGTCAAGGGAATTCTGAGGCTAGGCAGGCAGGCAGGCAGGCAGGCAGACGGCAAACGGTATCTGTGATGTACTCCCTTCTTTCTTATCTCTTCCACTTGCCATCTGCTATCCTATATCCCTTCCACTTCCCGGTTCCTTCTTCCTAATCAAATACACAGAGTCCCTGCCTCTAGGCTAGCCTACTACAAACAGCATGTCTTGTGAAATTCGACATCGCAGTACAGGGGCGCCATGGGCAGCAGCAGCAACAGCAGCAGTAGCAGTAGCAGCAGTAGTAGTAGTAGTAGTAGTAGCAGTAGTGGTGGTGGGTGGTAGTAAGTAGTAGTAGTAGTAGTAGAAGTAGTAGTAGTAGTTGGAAGTAGTATAGTAGTAGGGAAATAGTAGTAGTAGTAGTAGTAGTAGTAGTAGTATGTTGTAGTAGTAGTAGGTAGTAGTAGTAGTAGTAGTAAGTGGTAGTATAGTGTAGTAGTAGTGTAGTATAGTAGTTGTAGTAGTAGTGGTGGTAGTTAGTGTGAGTAGTAGTAGTAGTATTAGTAGCGGTAGTAGTAGTAGTAGTATGAGTGGTAGTAGTGGTAGTAGTATGAGTGGTAGTAGTATTAGCAGTAGCAATAGCAACAGTAGTAGCAGTAGTAGTAATTGTTGTAGCAGCAGCAGTAGTAGCAGTAGTAGTAATTGTTGTAGCAGCAGCAGCAGCAGTAGTAGTAGTAGAGTAGTAGTACTAGCAGCAGCAGTAGCAGAAGCAGCAACAGTAGGACTAGTAATAGCAGCAGCAACAACAGCAACCGTAGTAGTAGCAACAGTAGCAGCAGCAACAACAGTAGTAGTAGCAGCAACAACAGTACAGTAGCAGCAACAACAACAGCAGTAGCAGCAGCACAGTAGGACTAGTAGCAGCAGCAGCAGCAACAACAGCAGCAGCAGTGGCAACAGTAGTAGTAGCAGCAGCAGCAGCAGTTGTAGAAACAGCAGCTTCTGTAAGAGTTTTCTGCAGTTTCTGCTCCGGGGTGTTGACTAGTGTCGTGATAGTAGCAGACATGCTCTCTTCTGATCCTCCTCCCCCATCCTCCCCAATAACCCCCCCCCCCCCCCCCCCCCCTCCCCACCCCCTCCTTTGGAATGGTTAGGCTGGTAGGCCCTGTCGACTATATCGTTGAAGTGGTATGGATGTGAAATACCTATAAAAAAAAAAGAGTCCTTCAATACATATTTATCTTCTGTGCATTATTTATTTATACTATTCATTCATTTATATTATCCTATTTATTTGTTCAGGTCTGCACGTTCATTGCCTGGTTTTGATGTGTGCGTGTGTGTGTGTGCGCGTGAGTGTGTATGTGTGTGAGTGTGAGTGTGTATGTATGTGTTTGAGTGTGGATGTGTGTGCAGATGAGTGTGAGTGTGAATGTGTGTTAGTTCCTTCATTTGACGTCTTGCTCACCTACGTAGATATTAGACGAATGCATGAGTGCGTTGTTGCTTCGATGTTACGTCTGTTCACTCAAAGTGGTATTAGACGTGTATGTGTGCATGACAGCATACGTGCGAACATATGTATCATACCAGAACCACAACCCTACCCAATGTTTATGCCAAAGAAATAATTATACACCACCATCCCACCACCAACCGTTGAAATCACGAAACACAACACTAGCGCCGACGCATCCAATAAGATCCTAGCCTACTCCGTTTTAATCTGAATATAGCCTGCACAGTTTTAATTCTGAAATTTAAAATCTGACGAGGTGACAGCCCTGATATGGCCTCTGTGGTCGGTCAGGCTATCAACAACAGGATTGGACTGGACTGGACTGGCCTAGCCCACAGAGCGTAATAATTGCCACGCAGAATTTCGAGCCCATATCGTCAAAGAACAGACATCATCAACCAACGAGTTCAGACAGACTGTTAAACGGCTTTTGTGAAATGGCGAAGCGATTATTGTTTTTTTCTCCCCTTGCCCTTTTGGGGCTGGAAAAAAAAGAAGGTGGGATGGATGTTTAAGCCACGTTTTTCAAAGAAAAACAAAAAAATTGTAGACGCTGTCAGTCCTTTTTCTTTGTTTTCTTTTGTGTGTTAAAAAAGCTTTTACGTTAAAAAGATAAGTGTTCTGTCAGACGTAGTAGGTTATAGTGGTTGGAGAATATACTGGTAACAATATAATTCTGGATTTTTATTTTAGGGGGGAATGGGTTTTTTTAAAAACCTGATCTTTATTATTTTTTGTTTGTTTTCTTTTTTTTTCGTTTATAGGTAGGAGGAAGGGGGGGGGGGAGGGGAGGGGATCGATTACTCTGATGAATATAAGCGGAGAATATTTTTGAAAAAAAGTATCATTGAAAAGAACAGTGAACACGATCTTACTGAGAAAGAAAGAAGCAAAACCAAATTCATCACATAGTTACATGGCTGGGTGATGGGGGAGAGGTGGGGGGAATGAACAAGAGTGCTGCAATAGGCCACAAAAATATTTTTAAAAAAGACACAACAAAGAAGTGAGAGAATATGAGAGAGTAACGAGAGCCAATTCACAAGAGGGGGAGGGGAAGGGGATGGGAGGAAGAACAAGATGTATAGCAGAAGAAGTATATTTTACAGAAGAGAGAGAGAGAGAGAGGAGGAAAGATGGAGAGAGAGATAAGAGAGAGGAGAGAGAGATATTTAGTGTTACGAGAGAAGATGTAAGATTTCACAGAGAGAGAGAGAGAGAGAGAGAGAGAGAGATTGAGAGAGAACAGAAATTTAGAAGAAAGAAACACCAGAGCCAGAGAGGAGAGGAGAGAGAGAGAGAGAGAGAGAGAGAAGAACATTAAAAAACACCCAAGCAACAAAGAGAGAGAGGAGTAATACCCCCCTTCCCCCAAAAAAACCCACAACAAAACACAACAACAAACAACCCACCACCAAAAAACCCAAAGCGAATGAGAGTGGTCAGGTGTATATACATACATTCAAAGGAAAAGAGGACACAGCTTTCTTCTTCGCAACACAACGAGGCCAAGAAGAAGATAGCCGAACCTGAAACGAGTCTGGGGCCATAAGTTGGCTAATGGATGAGGGCATCCAATTTGTGAAACAACAAAAAAAACAAACCGCTCTTGACATTTCGAAAATGTGACGAAAATGGTCGATTTTATTGTAAGTTTTCTTCTCTGTGATCCCTTCATAAGTACCCCTTCTTTTTCTTTTGCTACTGCTGCTGCTACTGCTGCTGCTACTGCTCCTACTGCTGCTACTACTGCTGCTGCTACTGATACTGCTGCTGCTACTACTTCTACTTCTGCTGTTACCTCTACTCATACTCCTCCTCCTACTGCTGCTACTACTTTTTCCCTTCTCTTCCTCCTTCTCCCTCAGAGATGCAATCATGCCTTTGGGTGCAGAGGTTTTGTTTAAAAAAAAACAAACTTTGTAAATCATTCATTCTTCCATCCATCCATCCATCCATCCATATCCATCCATCCATCCCTTCCTTCCTTCCTTCATTCTCTTCATTCATTCATTCTCACCTTCTCCTTCTTCTTTCTTCTCTCTGCTGCTATTATTGTCCAGACTGCCTTTATCAAAAGACTGGAAGACCTCTTGAAGTCCCTAAGGATCAATTTTGCGACTTAGCTGCAGGAGAGAAGAGTGAATGCCTTGTGATAACACGCAGAGAACCGTGTAAGCTTCTTTTCCTTTTTTTCCTGGAAATTATTATCTCTTTTCTATTTCATATTATTCACACAATTTTGAAATTTTGTGTGTGGACAAAAATGGATTGGAAAAAAGGTTTAAAAAAAGAAACCGGGGAAGCAGAAAAGATGGCAGAAAAAAGACAACACACGCACACACACACACACATACACACACGAACGCGCGCGCGTGCGCGCGCACACACACGCATAAGCACGAAAGTAAAATGAGAAAGTCAGAAGCAAGCTTAGAAGAAGTAGAAAGAAGATAAGAGGTGAGGGGGTGAAGGCGAAGAAAAAAAGAAAAAAAGGGATCAGGTGAAAAAAGAAAAGGAACAAAGAAGAACTCAAGGAAGAGGAGGAGGAGGAGAAGAACAAGAAGAAGAAGAAGGAGAAGAAAAAGAAGAAGAAGAAGAAGAAGAACAGAAGAAGGAGAAGAAGAAGAAGAAGAAGAAGGAGAAGGAGAAGAAGAAAGAAGAAGAAGAATGAGAAAGAAGAAGAAGAAGAAGAAGAAGAAGAAGAAGAAGAAGAAGAAGAAGAAGAGGAAGAGGAGGAGGAAGAAGGAAGAGGAGGAGGAAGAAGAAGAGAAGGAGGAGGAGGAGGAAGAGGAAGAAGAAGAAGAGGATGAGGGTGAGGATGAGGAGGAGGAAGGACGATTAACGTAAAGAAGCACAAAAGAGACGGGAAAAAAGTTCAGAAGTTCATGTTTGGCTTTTGACATTCACACTTTGAAGACTCTTTCCTTTCTGTTAAGTGTTCCTGTACACCAAATACTCGGTATTTTTGGAAAACAAACACACACACACACACACACACACACACGCGCGCGCGCACGCACGCACGCACGCACACACACACACACACGCCAAGGCAATACTCAGTAATTTTCACACGCACACACACACACACACATTCGTCAAATATCACTCTGATTGAACAGACGTAAAATGGAAGCAAGAAGAAGAAGAAGAAGAAGAAGAAGAACAACACACACACACACACACACACACACACACACACACACACACACACACACACACACACACATACACACACACACACACACACACACACACACACACACACACACACACACACACACCACTAATATCTAATATCACTGATAGTGAAAAGACGTCAAATGTAAAGAAAGAACGAATGAACACACAATCTCGCACACACACACACACACACACACACAGACACAGACACACACACACACACACACACACCACACACTAATATCTAATATCACTGATAGTGAAAAGACGTCAAATGTAAAGAACGAACGAATGAACACACAATCGCACGCACGCACACACACAACACACACACACACACACACACACACACACACACACACACACACACACACACACACACTGATAGTGAAAAGACGTCAAATGTAAAGAAAGAACGAATGAACACACAATCTCGCACACACACACACACACACACACACAACACACAACCATCAAGACATCCCCCACCCCCCAAAAAAAAACAACAACCACCAAAGCAACACAAGAAAATCCTATTTTACCGCCCTAGACACAAAACAGAATACACGCTTTCTTCGCTAAATAATGACTGCCCTTTAGCTAGTGTCACTTCAAAAGCTTACACGAGCGTCTCTGCTAACTTCTTGCGCTTTTGTCTGTCGCGATTGGGGTTCCAGCTTTTGTTTATACACACACACACACACACACACACATATATATATATATATATATATATATATAATATATATATATATATATATATATATATATATATATAGAGAGAGAGAGAGAGAGGAGAGAGAGAGAGAGAGTTGGTTTGGGGGGGGGGGGGGGGGGGGAATTCAGAGGTCAGCTTCGTCTATTGATTCGATAAGTAAAAAACAAAAGTTCTAAGAGAGAGACAGGACTGAGATTGAAATGTTTTAAGGGAGAGGTAGGAAATGTCCTGAGGGAGAGACAGGACTGAAATTGAAATGATTTGAGGGAAAGAAAGGACTGAGATTAAAATGATTTGAGGAAGAGACAGGACTTAGATTAAAATATCCGGAGAGAGAGACAGGATTGAAATTGAAATGGTCTGCGGGAGAGACAGGATTGAGACTGAAATGTTTTAAGAGAGAGACAGGACTGAGATTGAAATGTTCTAAGGGAGAGACAGGACTGAGATTGAAATGTTCTAAGGGACAGACAGGACTGAGATTGAAATGTTCTAAGGGACAGACAGGACTGAGATTAAAATGTTGTAAGAGGGAGAGACAGGACTGAGATTAAAATGTTCTAAGAGAAAGACAGGACTGAGATTGAAATGTTCTGAGGGAGAAAGACAGGATGGTGATAGGGATTGAAATATCTCGAGAGACAGGACTGACGCACATTAAAATGTCCTAAGAGAGAAAGACAGGACTGATTGAGATTAAAATGTCCTAAGGGAGACAGACAGGACTGATTGAGATTAAACCGTCCTGAGAGAGAAAGACAGGACTGATTGAGATTAAAATGTCTTAAGGGACACAGACAGGACTGACTGTGATTAAACTGTCCTGAGAGAGAAAGACAGGACTGATTGAGATTAAAATGTCCTAAGAGAGAAAGACAGGACTGATAAAGATTAAAATGTCCTAAGGGACACAGACAGGACTGATTGAGATTAAACTGTCCTGAGACAGAAAGACAGGAATGACAGATAAAAATGTCCTGGGAAAGAAAGACAGGACTGACGGAGATTAAAATGTCCTGAAAGAGACAGGACTGACGGAGATTGAAATGACCTGAGAGAGAGAAAGACAGGACTGATTGAGACTAGAATGTCCTGAGGGACAGAAAGACAGGACTGTGACCATAGACTGAAATGTCAAGAGAGAGAGAGAGACAGAGACAGAGAGAGAGAGAAACAGGACTGTGACAGAGATTAAAATGCACTGAAAAAGAGACAGGACTGACACAGCGATTGAAACCGCATACACACGGGTACTGGATGTAAAAAACACACACGAGTGCTTATTCCATTATCTTCGAAATAAAAGAATAATGAATAAAAGAAATACAACTGTTAAGGACTGAGAAAGGACTGAGTGAGATTAAATTGTCCAGAAGAAAGAAAGAGACGAAGCTGTGACAAGAGATTGAAATATCTCGAAAGAGAGACACGACTGACAAGACATTAAAATGTCCAAAGGGAGAGAATATGCAAAAATCTTCATTGGTGCGTGCCCCCACGGTCCAAGGGACTACGGGATAGGTGAAGGTGAAGGTCAGGGTGAAGGTGAAGGTCAGGGCGAAGGTGAAGGTTACGGTAAAGTTCAATGTGAAGTTGAAGGTGAGGGTGCGGGAGAGACACAGGTGCCAGGTGAAATCTCAAGAGACCATTCCTTTTCAAGGATTCCATCGTCTTCTGTCTTTGTGAAAACAGTGTGTGTGTGTGTGTGTGTGTGTGTGTGTGTGTTGTGTGTGAGTGTTTCTGTGTGTGCGTGTGTGTTTGTTCGTTTGTGCGCGCGTGCGTGTGTGTGTGTGGGTGTTGTGTGTGTGAGTGTGTGTGTTGTGTGTGTGTTTTTGTGTGTGTGTGTGTGTGTGTGTGAGTTGTGTGTGCGTATTGTGTTGTGTGTGTGAGTGTTTCTCTCTGTGTGTGTGCGTGTGTGTGTGTTGTGTGTGTATGTGTGTGTGTGTTGTGTGTACGTATTGTGTTGTGTGTGTGAGTGTTTCTCTGTGTGTGTGTGTTCGTGTGTGTGTGTGTGTGTGTGTATGTGTGTGTGCGTGTGTGCGCGTGTGTGTTTGTTCGTTTGTGCGCGTGTGTGTGCGTGCGTGCGTGTGTGTGAGTTATTATTATTTTTTAAATTATTCTTTTATATCGAGGATAATGGAATAAGCATTCATGCACTTTTCTTTAACATCCAGTCCCCGTGTGTATGCAGCTGTATAAAATGTGTCCATCTATTCCCACCGGCACACAATGGCCTACTCTTTCGAAAAGCGGAACAGGATTTAACGTGTGCGCAAGATGTTTTGCCTGCGTTCGCACACGGTGTGTGTGTGTGTGTGTGTGTGTGTGTGTGTGGTGTGTTGTGTGTGGTGTGTGAGTGTGTGCATGCGCGAGTGTATGTGTGTGTGTTGTGTGTGTGAGGTGTGTGCGTGCGTGCGTGGGTGTGTGTGCCGCGGCGCGAGTGTATGTGTTGTGTTGTGTGTGTGAGTGTGCGTGCGTGCATGTGTATGTGTGCGTGTGGCTTTAATCAATTTTACAGGAATTTTTTTTAATCGATTTTGTTGTTCCCTGTTCCTTTTCGAAAAGAGAAAATCAGGCTATACAGCAAACGGCAACCAAAAAAAGAAAAAAAGAAAAACTAAACCAAAACTGAACAACCACCTTGCAACCCCCCAAAAAAACACACAAAACAACAACAACACAAAACACACACACAAAAAACAACCTAACAAAACACACCAAAAAACAAAACCCCAACAACAACCAACCAACAAACTAAAAACAACAACACAACAAAACAACTCCCTCCCCATATCCCTCTCCCCACCACCCCGGCACAAACATCCCCACCAAACAAATACAAACAAACAAACAACAGATTAAAGAAAACGAAGAAGTAGCCACAGAAGAAAAACAAGCAAATAAAACAAACGAAAATAAGTGCCCACCTCCCCCCCCCCCCCCCCCCCCCCCCCCAAAAAAAAAAGAGAAAAGAGAGAGAGAGAGAGAGAGACAAGATTAGATCATCAAGGAATAGAAACAACAGAAAAAAAATCAATAAAACGTGAAAAAAACCCCTACAAATAAAGACAACACCGACTCCCTAAAAAACCCCACCACACCCACCCCCAAAAAACAAGAGGAAGAGAGAAAAAGAGAGGGAGAGAGAGAGAGAGAGAGAGGGGGGGGGGGGGAGAGAAGGAGGGAGAGAGAAAGAGTGAGAGAGTGAGAGACAGCGTAAGAGAGAGAAGCAGACAGAAAGACAGAGGAGAGAGGCAGACAGAAAGAGAGAGAGAGAGAGAGAGAGAGAGAGAGAGAGAGAGAGAGGCAGACAGACAGAGAGAGGCAGACAGACAGAGAGAGGCAGACAGAAAGACAGAGACGGAGAGAGAGAGAGAGAGAGGGACACAGAGAGACAGACAGAGAGAGAGGCAGACAGAGAGAGAGAGACAGACAGAAAGACAGACGCAGAGAGAGAGAGAGAGAGAGAGAGAGAGAGACAGAGCAGAGAGACAGAGGCAAAGAGAGACAGAGAGACAGAGACCCAGAGAGAGAGAGAGACAGACAGACAGAGAGAGACAGACAGACCCAGTGAGAGACACAGGTGGCCGGCTAGTGCCCAAAGCCACTGTCCAGGGACCAAACCGTCCATTGTATGACCTTAGCCACTCTCCTCCTGTCCAAGACGTTAAAAGCATGGTTTTTTTGTTTGTTAAAACTTGGTTTTTTTCGACTTTTCGTCTCTGTCTCTCCGTCTGTCTCTCTTAGTGTTAATCCTTTCGTATCTAAAATGGTTTGTACATTCCTTCGTTGATCGATCAATCAATCAATCAATCGATCAATCCATTCATATATCTACACGAAGTACTCTCTCACTCTCACAACAACATTAAACATCGTGAGCTGACAGATCTATCCTCGGACCACATCATGGCTTACAAACCTTGCATGAAACACCATGGAAATAAAGATAGAGACCTCAGATCATCATTAGACCATCAGCAAGTGAGCTGTTGTAAGTACGCCCTGATTAGGCACCACCTTCTGTACTCTTGTGTATGAAGACCATGCCTATCCTCAACACCACATTGACCCACCATCCACACCATCCACCCCTCCATCCACACTAATTTTCTATTCACCAACCCTCACTCATCATATCACCACCCCTTTCTGTGTTTTCCTTGTTATACTTTTTAATTTCACACACCTTTTATACAACGCATGCAACCACACAGTGTAGATCGAATCGTCATCGATCGATCTCTCACCTCCTACCTACCTACCTATCTCTCATCTATCTATCTATCCTCTCTTGCTATCTAACCTTCTATCTATTAGATCTATCTACTCTATCTATTCTTTCTTCATGTATTTTAGGGCGTCTGTGTATCACTTTAAGTGAATGACGTTAAATCTTGTAAGACTAACTATTACCACGACCCCCACACCCACCACCATCCATCATCCACCTTCAACCCATCCCATCCACCACCACCCACCATACCACCATCCACACACACCCACCCATCCATCACCACCGCCCACTCACCACCATCCACCACACCCATCCATCCATCACTCACTCACATCACCACCATATCACCCACCCATCCACCATCCACCCACCCACCCACCACCATCCATTCACCCATCCATCCATTCATTCTCTCTCTCTCTCTGTTTTTTCCTGGTTTCTTCCTTCTCTGACGCCTTCTTCCTTTCAAGGAAGATAAGAAGAACAGTTTAACAAAATAAATAAAAGAGCAAGGGAAAAAAATGAGGGTTAAGATGCCACCAAGACAAAAAAACAAAAAAAGAGAACGAAAAAAACCCAACCCTTGAATCCACAGTGACCTGGAGGAGAAAGAAAAACAAGCGAACGAAAACGACAACAGAGGGACAAGGAACACACAGAACAACGGAAAAAGAAAAACATGAAGAGAAAAAAAAACAAAGAAAAAGAGAGAAAGAGAAGAACACGAGAGAAGAGAAGAGAGAGAGAGAGGAGAGAGAGAGAGAGAGAGAGAGAGAGAGGAGAGAAGAGAGAGAGAAGAGAGAAGGAGAGAGAGAAGGACAAAGAACCACAGATTAAAACAGCAGCGGGGTGGGGGGTGGGGGGTTGTTGGCGGGGTGGGGGTGGGGGGTGCGGACAAAAGCACAGAAGATCACACTGTAGCCAAAAAAAAGAACGAGTTACAATGGTCCAAGCCATAATGTTGTTTCTTTCTCTGATGTTCCAGATCTGTCTGTCAGTCTCTCTCTCTCTCTCTCTCGGTCCTCTCTCTCTCTCTCTCTCTCTCTCTCTCTCTCTCTCTCTCTCTCCTGCATACACAACACACAAACAAAGCACACTGATGCACATCCACACACAGAGACACAGGCACACACACAGTGACACACATCAATTTCTACTCTCACCCCCTTCCTCCCCACACAGAACCCTTCTTTCTTCTTCTTCAGTGACTTAAGAAGAAGAATGTAGGTATCTGGAGAGATTCAAACAAAGCAACAAGGGAAAGAGGGACATACAGAGATTTCACTGACTTAAGAAGAAGAATGTAGGTATATGGAGAGATTTAAACAAAGCAACAAGGGAAAGAGAGACATAGGGAGATTTCAGTGACTTAAGAAGAAGAAGGTAGGTATCTGGAAAGATTCAAACAAAGCAAAAGGGAAAGAAGACATACGGAGATTTCAATGCTTAATTAAGGAAGAATGCGGTATCTGAGAGATTCAAACAAGCAACAAGGGAAAGAGGAACCAGACATGATTTCATGCTTAAAGAAGAATGAGGTATCGCGGGAATGTAAAAAACATCAAGGGAAAAGAAGAGACATACGAGATTTCAATGACCCTAAAGAAGAATGCAGGCTATGTGGAAAGGTTTAAACCAAGCAAAAGGGAAAGAGGACAGAAAGGAGATTTCCAATGTTTAAAAAGAAAATCCCAAATGGCGGGAGGATTGAACAGAGCAAAGAGGGAAGAGGGACAGACGGCGGAGATTTCAGTGCCTAAAGAAGAATGCAGGGTATGGGAGATGATTTAAACAAGCATCAAGGGAAAGAAGGGAATACAGAGATTTCAAGACCTAAAGAAGAACGCAGGGATGCCGGAGAGATTCAAAACAAAAGGAAGATGCCAAAGAGTTCCAAGGTTTAAAAGCAAAAAACCCAAATGGCGGGTGGATTGAACGAGCAAGAGAGGAGAGGAGGAACAAGAAAGACGGAGATTTCAGTGACCTAAAGAAGAATGCAGGTGGTATGTGGAGAGATTTAAACAGAGCAACAGGGAAAGAGGGGTAGACAGAGATTCCAAAGACCTAACGGAAGAACACAGGTGCCGGGAGGGATTAAACAGAGGAAGACTTGCCAGGCGCTTAACGGCAGCACAACGCATTTTCGCTCATATGACAAAACAACAATAGTTGCTGTATGAGCGTTCGAAGAAGAAGAAGAAGAAGAAAAGAAGAAGAAAATGAAATGAAGAAGAAGAAGAGAAGAAGAAGAAAAGAAGAAGAAGAAGAAGAAGAAGAACAAAGAAGAAGAAGAAGAAGAGATAAAGAAGAGAAGAAGAAGAAGAAGAAGAGAAGAAGAAAGCAGAAGAAGAAGAAGAAGACAGAAGAAGAAGAAACAGAAAGAAAAGAAGAGAAGAAGAGAAGAGGATAAAGAAGAGAAGAAGAAGAAGAAGAAGAAGAAAGAAGAAGAAACAGAAGAAGAAGAGAGAAGAAGGGAAGAGAAGAAGATCAAGAGAAGGTAAGAAGAAGGAGAAGAAGAAGAAGAAGAGAAGGAGAAGAAGAAGAGAAGCAAGAGAGAGAAAAGCAAGAGATAGAAGAGAAGAAGAAGAAAGAGAAGAAGAGAAAAAGCAGAAAAAGAAGCAGAAAGCAGAAGAAGTAGAAGAAGAAGCAGAAGAAAAGAAGATGATGAAGAAAAAAAAGAAGCAAAAAGCAGAAGAAGATGAAGAAAGCAAAGAAGAAGCAGAAGACGACGAAGAAAAAGAATAGCAGAAGTATAAGTAGTAGAAGAAGAAGAAGAAAATGATGATGAGATGAAGAAGACAGAAAAAGAAGAAGATAAAGAAGAGAAGAAGAAGAAGAAGAGAAGAAGAAGAAGAAGAAGAGAAGAAGAGGGAAGAAGAAGAGAAGAAGGGAAAAAGAAGAAGAAGAAGAGAGAAGAAGCAGAAGAGCAGAAGAAAAGCAGAAGAGGAAGAAGAAGAAGAAGAAGAGAAGGAAGACAGAGCAGAAGAAGAAGAGGAAAAAAGAAAAAGAAGAAGAAGAAAAGAAGAAGAAAGAAGAAGACAAGAAGAAGAAACAGAGCAGAAGAGAGGAAGAGGGGACGGAGATTTCAAGGGGCTGGACGAAGAACGCAGGTGCTGGCTGGCC
>CM054140.1:60385000-60392500 GCA_028751875.1 Rapana venosa | reverse complement strand
CGCGCACACACACACACACATACAAACGCACGCACACACACACAGTCACCAACCCACAGACACACGCACGGACGCACGCACACACACACACAGTCACCAACCCACTCACCAACACACACTCACACACTTATACACACACACACACCAACCGACTCACCCAACCACCACCATCAGTTAGGCACCACAAGACCAGCCACTATATATATATATATAATTATATCATATAATATATTTATATATATATAATATATATATATATATATATATATATATACTGAGCTAAATGCCCCCGCCAACCCGCCACCCCCTTCCGACCATCCTTTCCATCCCCAATTGAACAAAACAAATCTTATTTTATTTTTCTTTCGCTTGTTGTTTGGCTAGGCTTTTAAAGTCGTTTATTTGCTTGTATGTTTTCCCCCTTTCCAGCTTTCTATTTTCATTTGTTTTTTTAGTCCATTCTTTGTTTTCCTCTTTTCCAGCTTTCTATTTTCATTTGATTTTTTAGTCCATTCTTTGTTTTCCTCCTTTCCAGCTTTCTATTTTCATTTGATTTTTTAGTCCATTCTTTGTTTTCCCTTTCCAGCTTTCTATTTTCATTTGTTTTTTTTTTAGCCCATTCTTTGTTTTCCTCCTTTTTTCTATTTTAAACCCGCCTTTTCCAGCTTTCTATTTTCATTTGATTTTTTTAGTCATTCTTTGTTTTCCTCCTTTCCAGCTTTCTATTTTCATTTGATTTTTTAGTCCATTCTTTGTTTTCCTCCTTTCCAGCTTTCTATTTTCATTTGATTTTTTAGTCCATTCTTTGTTTTCCTCCTTTCCAGCTTTCTATTTTCATTTGATTTTTTAGTCATTCTTTTTTCCCCCTCCTTTCCAGCTTTCTATTTTCATTTGATTTTTTAGTCCATTCTTTGTTTTCCTCCTTTCCAGCTTTCTATTTTCATTTGATTTTTTAGTCCATTTTTTTTACCCCTCCTTTCCAGCTTTCTATTTTCATTGTATTTTTATTCCATTCTTTGTATTGTGTGAGGGCTTTTTTTTTCTCGATTATTCGGTCATTTTTTTCCTTTTCCCCCATTCCCTGTCGTTTTTAATTCTGGTGATTTCTTTCTCAGTTGGCGACCAACACACACTCACACACTCGAATGTTTTAATAAGGGTAAATGGATAAGCCAGGGGCTTCTTTACACCAGGCCCTCATGAATATAAAAAAACAAACAAACGGGCAAACAAATACGAAGAAAAGTATAATATATACACAATAATGAAGCTAACAATGAACTTTATCACTAAGTTATACACGCAATTAACTACTCACATTACCAGTCAGTTATATCATAAACCAACCAATCCATACAAAGTGACTATTTACATATTTAAAAGAAAAATAAGAAAGAGAGAAAGAGAGTGAGAGAGAGAGAAAAAAGAAGACAGACAGAAAGAAAGAGAGAGAGAGAGAGAGAGAGAGAGAGAGAGAGAGAGAGAGAGGAGAGAGAGAGAGAGAGAGAGAGAGAGAGAGAGATTGATTTTTTTTATTCTTTTATTTTATATCGAGGATAATGGAATAATATTTATTTATTTATTTTATTTTGTATATCGAGGATAATGGAATAAGCACATGTGCTTTTTTTTTTACATCCAGTCCCCGTGAGTATGAGATTTTGTAAATTCTGTCATCTGTTCCCACCGGCACACAATGGCCTACTCTTACGAAAAGGATAATAGAGACCGATAGAGAGAAAGAAAGAGAGAGAGGGAGAGAGGAAAGAGAGATAGAAGATAGAGAGAGAGAGAGAGAGAGAGAGAGAGAGAGAGAGAGAGAGAGAGAGAGAGAGAGAGAGAGAGAGAGAGAGAGAGAGAGAGATTCTTGCACGACTTACACAGGCACAATAATTATTGTAACATAACCACCAGCGCTTAACACTTCATCGATTTTTAGGAGAAAAAAAAGGTTTACTCCCCAAGATGCAGAAAACAGAATGCTACAGATCTGCTAGCAAGTGTATAGGTTTTCAATGGATGGGCGTGCCCCTGTGTTAGCAAGGCAAAACGCATCCACATATCGATCTCTCCTTGTTTTATCATCACGTCGCTAGTTTCTCTTTGTTTTACGCGGAAGATAAAGGTAAAGGTGTCCCATAACCTATGCGGTCGTAGGGAAGCGAGGCGTCAGAGACCTCAGTTTCTCTAGGGGGCCAGCATATTGAGGGCGGTGGCGCCCATCTCCTCTCCCTGGCTGCTTTACCTTCCCTGATCCTAAAGAGGGCAGGTACCCATTTAACAGCTGGGTGAATTGGGGGACTGTACTGAAGCCACAGTGCGCAAACGGTAACCACGCTCAATGCTGCTTAACCTTAGTTTGGAGAAAGCGAGTGCTCTGACCACTGAGCTATCCCGTCCCGGAAGATAGTCAAAATAATAAAAAGAAAAAAAAGAAAGAAAAAAGAGATGCGACAGCACTGTGTCACGCTGCTTATTCTTAAAAAGAGAAAAAAAAGCGCTAATATAGATTATTTTATTTTAACTTGCTTCGTAGAAGCAAATTTATGAAAACGATATGGTGTTTCTTGATGATGAAAAAATATTCTTCATTTTCCTCAAACGCTCAGACAGCAACTAGTGTTGTCTGTCATAGGAGCGAAAATGCGTTGCGTTGTCATTAAGCGCCTGACAAGTCAGGCCCAGTACATCCGACTTCGGCATGGGAGAGATTTAAAAAAAATCTTTTAAGTCTTTCTTGGGGAAAAGGCAGGAGAAATGGACCAAGAAGACAGAAAACAGACAAGAAGGAAATGACATGAAGAAAAGCAACACGCAGCAAAAAAGAGAAGGATAGAAAAGAGGGAATTCCTTGCACAGAATTTCTAGAAGATGGGGATGATATTTAAACTGACAGGCCCGCGGCATAGGGAATGAACAAATATAAGCCTTTGTAGCTTTCGAAAGAAAAGTTTGCAGAAATATGGGTTTGATATTGATCATGAGTTGTTATTACTATTGTCTTTTTAAAAATAATTGTCCTATGATAGCTATAAATACCTAGAGCGTTTTCTTCAAATCATCGGGTGGTTTAAAAATTCACATATTTGACAAACTTCCCTATAATGTATCGGAATATAATACATACATACGTACATACATACACACACACATACATATACATATATATATATAAATATATATACACACACACATACATATATATGTGTGTGTGTGGCTTTGATTTTATGACCCCCCCCCCCCCCCCCCCCCCCCCCCCCCCCCCCCCCCCCCCCCCCCCCCCCCCCCCCCCCCCCCCCCCCCCCCCCCCCCTCAGTACTGTGATGGTAAAAATCTTTGGGAAAAATAAAGAATGAATATTCATGACAGTGATAAGTCTGGCGCGCACAGAGCCAAAAAGTCTACAGTGACAAGTTAACATGTAGCTAACATACACACGTAAGCGCGTGCGTACTTAAACACACACACACACATACCACACACACACACACACACACACACATACACACACACACACACACAACACACTAACACACTAACACACACATTTAGCCGACTTGGAGTGATCGCACAGATTGACATGATCTGCCATGTACACTCACAAAAACAACGAGTTCGCGGAATGGGTGGAGGGGTGGAGGGGCGGGGGATGGGGGATAGGGGGTACGTGGGAGGTGATGGGGGGGGGGGGGGGGGGTAGGGAGGGAGAGGGAGAGGAGAGGGGAGAGCTTGTGCAGTCGCTTGAGAATCCCAGAAGCATAGTGACCAAGAGAAGCGCGCGGGCGCGCGCGCGCGCACACACACACACACACACCAACACACACACCACACACACACCACACACCTCCTCTTATCTCCGTTTCTGTCCTGCTCTCTCTCTCTCTCTCTTCTCTCTCTCTCTCTCTCTCTCTCTCTCTCTCTCTCTCTCTCTCTCTCTCTCTCTCTCTCTCTGGCCTTTACGAATAAACATCTGCGTCTCTCACTCTCTGTCTGTCTGCCTGTCTCTCTTGCCTTTACGAATAAACGTCTGCGTCTGCGTCTGCGTCTACGTCTCTCTCTCTCTCTCTCTCTCTCTCTCTCTCTCTCTCTCTCTCTCTCTCTCTCTCTCTCTCTCTCTCTCTTCCTCTCCTCTCCCTCCCTCTCCCTCTCTCATCCTCCCCATCTCTCTTTCTCCTTCTGGAAATAGAAAATAGAGCAACAGCCAAGAAAACATCTGGATGAAAAAAAAACTGAAGGCAAAATCCACAGCCGATAAATAAAGAATAATAAAAAACAACAACAACAAATCAACAACAATAACAAACTAGCATTATACACAGACCCCCCCCCCCCCCACCTCCCTAGTGACATGCAAACAATGTGAAAACGAACAAGCAAAACAAAACAAACAAAAAAATAACAGGGCAAGACTGACATTCGAAACAACAGCAGAGGAAAGGAGAAGAGAAAAACCAAAGGAAAAAAACAAACTCAACCCCTAAAAACGATGAATAAAAAAAAAAAAAAGAGAGAGAGAATGAAGAATGAGAACAAGAATAGAGCAGACGGAAAAAGAAAGAGACAGAGGAGAGAAAGAGAAAAAAAAAAAGAAGAGAAGAGAAGAGAAAAAAGAATTTGGACAAAATAGACTATGCCGAGAAAAAAAAAAGGGGGGGGGGGAGGTAAAAAAGGAAGACAAAGACGAAAGAGGAGGAAGATGGAAATGAGAGAGAGAGAGAGCGGGAGAGAGAGGAGGAGGAGAAGAAGAAGAAGAAGGAGGGGGAGGAAGAGAGAGTGAGAGCCAGAGGGAGAGAGCATGAGAGAGAGACAAAGACAGAGAACGAGAGAGAGAGAGAGAGAGAGAGAGAGAGAGAGAGAGAGAGAGAGAGAGAGAGAGGGAGAGAGAGAGAAGAAGAGAAGAGAGCAAATGACAGAGGAGGAGGAGAGAGAGGAGAGAAGGAGAGAGAGAGAGAGAGAGAAGAGGGAAAAGAAAGAAGAAGAGACAAAATATCAGACACAGAGACGAAAAACAGATGGGAGGGAGAGAGAGAGAGGAGAGAGAGAGAGAGAGAGAGAGAGAGAGAGAGAGAGAGAGAGGAAAAGAAACAGAGGAGAGGTAGAAGAGATAGGCAGAGAAGAGAGACAGATCAAAACAGACTGAGAGAGAGGTAGAGAGAGGAGAGAGCAGAAAGAAGAGAGAAGAAGAGAGAGAAGAGAGAGAGAGAGAAAGACAAACAGAGCAGAGCGAGGAGGGATAGAGAGAGAGAAGAGAGAGAGAGAAGAGAGAGAGAGAAAAGACAGACAGAAAAAAGAGACAACAACAACAGAGACAAAAACAGAGACAACAAAACAGACAGAGACAAAACCCAGAGACAAAGAACCGAAGAGAAACAACCAGACAGACAGAGAGAGAGAAATGCAGAGACATCACATTCGGTGAGAGACGGAGAGAGAGAGAGGAAAATGAACGACAGAGGTCTACAGGATCACAATCCACCAGAGACCAAAAACAAGACAAACAAAACAGACAGAGACACAAGTTTCGTTCCGCAGAGAAAACAACCGACAGAGACAAACAAACCAGACAGACAGAAGACAGACATAATGCAGAACCACTCACCATTCCGGTGCAGAAGACGGTGAAGATGAGGAGGAAAATGATATCCGTACATCGTCGGTTTCTGACAGGGCTACTCAGCAATCCCTTCTGATCCCCAGGATCCTGAAACAACATACACAAACACACACACATAACCACCATGGTTTTTCGTTCACTGGCAGAGTGGAGTGGAGTATGAGTGGAGTGGAGTAGGGTGGAGTGGAGTAGGGCGGAGTGGAGTGGAGTAGGGTGGAGTGGTGTAGAGTGGTTTGGATTGGATTGGAATGGAGTGGAGTAGGGTGGAGTGGAGTAGAGTGGAGTGGAGTGGAGTAGGGTGGAGTGGAGTAGAGAGGAGTGGAGTGGAGTAGGGTGGCGTGGAGTGAAGTAGAGTAGGGTGGAGTGGAGTGGAGTAGGGTAGAGTGGAGTAGAGTAGAGTAGGGTGGAGTGGAGTAGAGTACAGTAGAGTGGAGTAGGGTGGAGTGGAGTAGAGTGGAGTAGAGTAGGGTGGAGTGGAGTAGAGTACAGTAGAGTGGAGTAGGGTGGAGTGGAGTAGGGTGGAGTGGAGTAGAGTGGAGTGGTGTAGAGTTTGAGTGGATTGGAATGGAATGGAATGGAGTGGTGTGGTGTGGTGTGGTCAGGTGTGGTGTGGAGTAGAGTAGAGCAGGAGGAGTGGACTGGAGTGGTGTGGAGTAGAGTAGGATAGAGAATAGTAGAGTAGAGTGGATTGGATTGGAGTGGAGTGGAGTGGAGTAGAGTAGAGCAGATAGGAATGGACTGGAGTGGTGTGGATTGGAGTTGTGTAGAGTAGAGTAGGATAGAGTAGAGTAGAGTGGAGTGGAATGGATTGAAGTGGAGTAGAGTAGAGTAGAGTAGAGTAGAGTGGAGTGCAGCGCAGTGCAGTGCATTGCAGTAGAGTGTAGTGTAGTCTAGTGTAGTAGAGCAGAGCAGAGTACAGTAGATTAGAGGGGAGTTGAGTGGAATGGAGTGGAGTGAAATGGAGTAGAGTGGAGTGAAGCGGAGAGAAGCGGAGAGAAGTGGAGTGAAGTGGAATGGAGTGGAGTAGGGGTGAGTAGAGTATGGTAGGGTACAGCAGAGTAGAGTAAAGTAGAGCAGAACAGAGCAGAGCGGAAAAATAGCAAAGAAGAATACGGTAGGGTGGTAGGGCAGCGCAGCAGAATACAGCGTAGTTTAGTTTAGTGTAGTCTATTCTAGTCTAGTGGTCTAGTGTAGTCTATTCTAGTCTATTCTATTGTAGTCTATTGTAGTCTAGTGGTCTATTCTAGTCTATTCTATTCTAGTCTATTTTATTTATTTATACCACTTTAAGTCACGAGATTTCTCTGCGTGAAATTCGGGCTGCTCTCCCCGGGGAGAGCGTGTCGCCACAAGAGCAGCGCCACCCTTTCTTTTATTTTAATCTGTATTTTCTAGTCTAGTGGTCTAGTGTAGTCTATTCTAGTCTAGTCTTATCTAGCACAGCACAAAACAGTTCGGGTTTGTCTTGGGACTGTGTGCTGCCGACAGCCAGAATCTGTGAGGGAGAGAGAGAGCAGAGAAAAAGAGCGAAAGAAAACAGAACACACATAGTATGGGTCTGGATGTTCTTAACATTGTTTTCATAAGAACTGGTATTCGTGCTTACGCCAGAATTACGGTTACAAACATACGTATTATTGAAAACAACCGTTAAAATATCAGTAAAGATTCTTTTGGTAATATAAATACCAAGTTATCCGTTTAAAGTTGATGAAATGCTCTATATACGCAAAAATACATCGTTATCTCCATGAACAGAAAGGCGGGCACGCATGCTGAAGACATGAACCTTGTAGACAGACGTCGTAGACTGCCATATTATATTATTCTGTATCTGGACATTTCGCACAATGTTTTTTTCCTGGTCAAAAGATTCCCCAGTTATC
>CM054140.1:60357500-60380000 GCA_028751875.1 Rapana venosa | reverse complement strand
AGAGAGAGAGAGAGAGAGAGAGAGAGAGAGAGAGAGAGATGGGTTAGTATCTATCTGTTAACAGTAGGGAAGTTTACCTATACATACATCAATACGTTCACAGAGGCGCGTGTGAACGTGCTACCACACACACTTAAGTTATGCATGCATGACACACACACACTATCTATGCATGCGTGGCACGCGCACTCTGATACTGTTAAGGCCAAGAAAGGGCCATGTAATAAACGGCCAATAAAGCCTTCAGTTCATCTCCCCCTCACCTGAGATCTCACAGGGCCACGGCTTCTGTTTCGTGTTTATGGGCTCTGCCCTCATATCAACCCTGACGACATTTTCCCATTTCAGCCTTCACAATCACAGTGGTACAGTAGTCAGTCAGTCAGCCTAGCTAGCTATTGTGGCTGTGTGTGTATGTGTGTGTGTGTGTGTGTGTGTGTGTGTGTGTGTGTGTGTGTGTGTGTGTGGCTGCATGTGTCCAAAGTAAACAAAACCAGAAAGGTGGTGGTATAAATCATGTTTGGGCATGGAATTTTTAGGGGGTGCTATAAATACATGTATCTGAAGGCAGCTTCTCTCCTTTGTGCGATAAGTGAAATCTGGTTTAGGAATACGATAAGTTATGGTGTGTGCGAAATCTGTGTTGATATATTTCGCATGCAAACACACATGCTTAGGTATGCACGAACACACACATACGCGCGCACGCACACACACACACAGAGAAGAGAGAGAGAGAGAGAAGAGAGAAGAGAGAGAGAGAGAGAGAGAAACATACAAACAACTATGTGTTTGAAAACAGTTTGTCCTGTAGCAGTTGAGTGCAAGTTTGTTGGCAGAATAACAATTTCATTTTGTTTTTCTTTGTTTCTTTCTTTCTCTCCTCCTCTTCTTCGTCTTCGTCTTCTTCTTCTTCTTTTTCTTCTTCTTCTTCTCACTAATGTGAGTTATAATTGTCATACACTGCCACACGCAAAATAAAGTAAAACAGAAACTAAAATAACTGAAACAATTCAGCACACGATTTCTAAAAAAAGTATTTTCCAAAACCACTTTTGCAAACCTATGAACTAGCAATGAACTAAATGCACACACTCTAACGTAATCCATAAAAAACATTATTTTTTGTTTTCAATTTTGGGGGGATAATTTATGGCTTGTTTCACATAACGTCAGCAAAGACACACAATATAGGAATTGCTCAAGTGTAATGTCTGATACAAGTATTTCACATCATTTATTTATTTATCTATTTATTTATATTTCATTTATACCACTTTAAGTCACGGCAGATTTCTCTGCGTGAAATTCGGGCTGCTCTCCCCGGGGAGAGCGCGTCCGTCGCCACAAGAGCAGTGGCAGCCATTATTATTTTTTTCCCATCAACTCAAAGTCATTATTTTAAACACTTTTTTTTAAAGATAATTATTTTCATGGGCGTAGGCAGCTCCACTTAATAAGCATCAAAGCCATGTAGACACAGGGGAAGGAGAGAAAAAAAATAATTGCTGTACATTTTGGAGGAATTCTAAAACCCAAAAATCTTGTTAACAAATCAAGAGAGACAGGAAAGGGGGAGGAGAGAGAGAGAGAGAGAGAGAGAGAGAGAGAGAAAAGGAGAGAGAGAGAGAGAGAGAGATAGAGAGAGAGAGATAGAGAGAGAGAGAATGAAATGAATGAATGAATCTTTTTATTCTTTATTTCTCAAGGGTAACAGAATAAGCAGAAAGCATACTTTTTTTTCCCCCATCTGTCCCTTGCCCTGATTAGGGACTATCAACAAAACAAGGAGAAAAAAAACAACAACCCTACTACAACAACGACAACATGATTTAAAAAAAGAAAAGAAAAGAGATAAGTGTAAATTTAAGAATACATAATCCCCAACTGACCTGAACATTAACGTTAGAAGATACATAGATTATAATAATTTTTCTTTTTAGAAAAGAGATATGCATTCAATAAGCACATAATTCTCAAATGAATCGAACATTAACATGAAAACTGATACACTGATTATGGTTAACTAAAATGAATAAAGTAAAATAGAGGGGGGACAAAAAGAAGCAAGTGAGGAAAAGGGGAGGTGAGTGAGAGAGAGAGAGAGAGAGGTGAAAAAATAGAGAGAAAAAGAGAGAAGAAAAAGGAGAGAAAAGAGGGGCGGGAAGGGGGAAGAGAAGAGAGAAAAGAGAAAAAGAGGAGAGGGGAGGAAGAGAGAGAGGGGAAAGAGAGAAAAGAAGGGGGGAAGAGCGCGTGAGAGAGAAGAGTGAGAGAGAGAGAGGGGAAGAGTGAGAGAGAGAGAGAGAAGTTGAGGGAAAAGGAGAAAGAAAAAGAGAAAAGAGGCGGGAGAGATGGGGAGAGAGGAGAGGGGCCGGGAGAGAGAGAGAGAGAGAGAAGAAGAAAAGATTGAGAGAGAAAAAGCGGGAGAGAGAAGAGAAGAGGAAAAAGTGGGGCGAGAGAGAGAGGGGGTTTAGAGAAAAGAGAGAGAGCGGGAGAGAGGAGAGAAAAAGAGAGGGGAAGGGAGAGAGAGGAGAGAAAAGAGGGGAAAAAGGGGGAGCGGGAAAAGGAAAAAGAGAGAGAGAAAGAAAAGAGAAGAAGAGGGGAGAGAGGGGCGGGGAGGGGAAGAGAGAGAGAGAGAGAGGGGCGGGAGAGAGCGGGGGAGGGGAGATGGGGAGGGGAGCAGGCGGGGAGAGAGAAAAGAGCGGGGGAAGAGAGAGAGAGAGAGAGCCGGGGAGAGAGAGAGAGAGGGGGAGAAAAAAGAGAAAAGAGAAAAAAGAGAGAGAAAAAGAGAAAAAAGAAAAATTTTGAGAGAGAAAAAAGGAAAAGGGAAGGAGAGAAAAAGAGGGGGCGAGAAGAGGAAGGGCGGGGGAGAACATTTTTCAGGTTACAATAAAACATCAAAAAAAACCAGGTACCCAAATTTTCTGACAACCCCCACCCTCCATACCCCCCCCCCCCTCTACCTTTTTTTTTTTTAAAAAACTTTACATCAATGAGAGAGAAAAAGGGGAAGAGGGGGAAGAAAAGGAAGAAAAAGAAAGAGAGAGGGGAGGGGAGAGGAAAGAGAGAAGGAGAAAAGGGGAAAGAGAGAAAACAGACAGACAAAACAGACAACAGAAAAAACAGAGACAAAACGCACTGCGGGGCATTTTTTGTCCTTGTGCCCCACGATATCTGAGGGAAAACCTTTTTATGCCATGTACAATCATCCACACGTCCGTCGTTAACATAAGCGAAAATAATAATAAAAACACCCATCACAGCTGCCTCAGCAGCAAGGAACTGCCCCCAAACACGAAAGCCATTATTTTCCTAAAAAATGAGGATCTCAAGATGTCCATAAAATATAAGTGTGTGGGTTGTGGATGAGTTGTGTTGTGAGTGTGTGTGGGGGTGTGTGTGTGTTGTGTGTTTTGTGAGTGGTGTGTTGGTGTTGTGTCTCGAGTATGATGTATGTATGTAAGTATTATGTATTTTAATTTGTACGTACGTCGTATGATGTAAACACACACTCACACACACAACACACACACACACACAAAATTCCAGCAGTTAACCCAAACTTAATTACAGTATTGACAGATTGATTATTTGGACTCAATTTAAACCCCAATGTTCCTTAAAGGGGAAAAACAAAAAACAAAGTGTATGAAATATACAAGACAAAAAAGGAAAAAATGAATGATAAGTTTCACCTCTTTTTTGGATAAGAATTTTTAAGAATTTTGACTCACATAAATATTAGGTTTTCCCTTTTACAAAAATATGACTTGGATGATCACAAATGTCACAGGTAAAACGCCTAGCTCACAGGCACTTAATTGTCCAAAATAAAACCTTTCAATAACATTCTCAAAAACTATTTTTTTTGCGGTCACATTCACCAATCATTGACATGCGTCAACTATTTGGAACCTGCGTGGAACGAACTAAAAATTCTTTCATCGTTTATATAAAAGAGCAGTAAAACTTGTATTTTAAAAAAAAACCCCCTGAAAAATTGAGGATTATAAGCAATAAATGCCCCTGACTTTTCGAAACCCGATTTTTCATTCAATAAGCTGTTTATGCAAAAAGTTGTTAATCAAATGCACCTCCCAAGATTCCCAAAAAGTTTTCAAATTTAAACCCAAACATAACAAAAACCTTTTGCTAACATTTCCAAACCCAGAAATAACCTATTTAATCCCTTTGTATTCAGGCAGTCCCTAGGGGAAATAAACCCCCCCCCAAAATTTGAAATTTTAAAAGCAAAAAATAAAAAACACATCTAAAAAGATATTTCATGAATAAAAGTACAGAACACGACTTGTAACTTAAAGAGTGTTTTAAGTGTCACTGACGTTATTTTGTCATTAAATCAGATATGACCCAATTTTCATTTTCATATAGAGTACATGTGTAAACATTGACTATATAGGGGTTATTGAATAAACCCCCCAGCCGCTTTAATCTGATGTGTGTGTGTGTGTGTGTGTTGGTTGTGTGGTGTGTGTGTGTGTGTGTGTGTGTGTGTACAAGGTGTGATGCGTGTGGTTGTGTAATTGGTTCGGTTTTGTTTTTTACTTCTTGCTGTTTTGGCCTTTTTATTTTTTTTGTTTTTAACCATAAATATGTGACTTTTTTAGTTTTGCAGTTATTTTTTGGGTTCATTGTACTAATGAGCTAAATTGTTTTGCGGAGTTGTACGCTGGGTGTTTTTACATTGCCTAAATTTTTTATTCTTTGATCGAAGGATTAACGTTGCTCGCCTCAAAACCAAAAAACAATGTCATTTTTGTTATACCCCGGGGAAAGGGGGGGAATAAATTTTTGTTATACTTCTTTGATCTGAATCCAAAGCGTTGGTTTTTTCTTGTTTTTCTTATATATGAGTATTTATTGGTGAAGGGGGTATGGGGAGGATGTGTATGTGTATGTAATGTTTTTAATGATACCAGTTTTCTTGTTTATAACCATTTGGTTTGTTGTTGTTATTTTTATTTTTTTTTTGGTTTTTTTTTGCCTTTTTTTTTTTTTTTATTTTTCTTTGGGGGGGGGGGAGGGGATATTTTGGGGCCTTTTTCTCGTCTTTTTGTATTTTTTATTTTCTTATTTGTCTTTTGGGTGTTTTTTTTCCTATGAAGTTATTGTCGCTGTTTTTGTTGTGTAAAAGTAATTGTGTTTTGTTTTTTGTTTTTTTCCTTTTTGTGGGTTTTTTGTTGATTCATCCTTTTGTTGTTGTTTTATTCAGTTGTTTGTATGGTTAAGGTTTTTGGGGGGTTTTGTTTTAAGTTTTTGGGGGGGGGGGGGGGGGGGGGGGGGGGGGGGGGGGGGGGGGGGAACAGTTGTGTGGGGAAAAGTTTTTGGCCTTTTTTTTTTGGTTTTTTTTAAAATTTTTTTTTTCTTTTTTTTTTCGGTTTTTTTCTTTTTTATTTAATGTTTTTTTTTTTGGTTTTTTTTTTTTTAAAAATTTTTATTTTTTTTTTTGTTTGTTTGATAGTTTCCAAGATTTTTTTTATTTATGTTGATTCTTATTTTTTTTTTGTTTTTTTTTTTTTTTAAAAATTTTAAAAAAAAATTGCATTAAGTTTAAATAAAAATTTTTTTTTTGTTTGATTTGAAAATAAACCAAAAAAATTATATTATTTAATTAATTATATAGAATTATTTTTTTTTTGTTTTTTTTTTTCTTTGTGTGGGCTTTGATGAAAAAAACCAAACACGATTCCCGGTTTCCTTCTGTTTAAAATTTACTTGAAACTTTTTGACTTTGGAAAAAAACACTATTTACAGTTTTATTATTATTATTTTTAAAGTAAAAAAAACCAATCACGGGTGTACTTGTTTTTGGAGGTTTGAGGACATAAAGAAACACCGGGAAAACCTAAAAATTTTGGGGAAATGATCATCAAAAAAAAATTTCTAGTTTTCCCCTAAAAAGTTTTGATTCCCGTGCGAAATGCACTTGGGGTTTTAGAAAGCAAAGGGGAAAAATTTAACGAGTGGTGTGTGTGTGTGGTTGTGAGGGGCGTGCGTGCTTTGCGGGGGTCGTGTGTGTTTGGTGTTTTGGTGTGTGGTGAATTTTTTTTCTTTAAATTTCAAAGGAAAAAATAAAAAATAAGCCTCATAAATTTTTTTAAAAAATCCAGCCCCGTGTGTATTTGGTTTTAACAATGTTATCATCTTTTCCCCCGGGGTGTTTGGGTTTTGTTTTGTAGGGAAAGTGTGTTGGTTGTGTGTGTGTATATTTTTGTTTTGCGGGGAATAAGGGGGTTAAACCATATGTATAATTTTTGTGCTTTGAGTAAGCGATTTAAAATGCATTTTGGTTGTATTGTGTTTTTGTAAAGTGAGAGGAAGGAATGAGGTGGGGTGTGTGGCGAGAGAGGAGAAGAGAGAGAGAAAAGAGGAGAAAAGAGGGGAAAAGAGAGAGAGGAGGGGAAAAGAGAGAAAAGAAGAGAGAGAGAGAGAGAGAGAGAGAGAAGGGGAGAGAGAAAAGAGTGAGAGAAGTGTGTGGAGAGGGGAGGGTGTTGTGGGGGAGTGAAAAGAGAGAGGAAGAAAAAGAGAGGTGTGTGTTGTGTTGTGTTTTGAAGAAAGAATAAAAAGGAGAGAGCTTGGTGAGTTCCCTTTTGTTGTGTGTGTGTTTTTTCTTTTTGAAATGTATGGGTCTGTGTCGCGTGCACCCCCAAGCGAGTGCGCAGCATACAGGCCCATGTTTGGGGGAATTAAAAGGGCCTTTTCTTTATAAAGCGCTACTTTATAACTAGTTTAAAAATTTAAATGCCCCCGGAAAAAACCCAAAAACCCCAAACCAAAATCCTTGTAACCAAAGAAAATTTTAAACCCTTTCATTTTTTTAAAACCCCCCTTTTTTTTCCCCTGGGGATTTCAAGTTTCCATTTTTAAAACGGGGAATAAAAATTTTCAAACCCGGGGGAAAGAAAACCCGAACACCCAAAAAAGCTATCTTTTCCTCCAACGAAAAACCAAATTAAAAATTAAATCCAAAAATAAGGAAGTTATTATGAAAATCAACAAAAACGGAACCGGGGTTAAAATTATTCCGCAAAAATAGGGAACGAGTTTCTTTTTTTTTTTTGGGAAGGCAAAATTTTTACCCTTTTTAAAAAAAACCCCCGTTTTCCAAAGAACCCGGAAATTTTTTGGGGTTTTAATCAATGAAAAGGGGAATATTTTAAAAAAAAAAAGAAAAACCAACAACCTTTTTTTTCAAAAATTTGGACCTAATCTTTTGCCCTTCACAATGAAAAAAGAAAAATTTTTCCAAAGGGGGGGGAAAAGCCCCCAAAACCAAAAAAAACTTTTTTCCCCAAAAACCAGAAAGGACCAATACTTTTTGGCAAAAGGAAAAAAAAAAAAAAATTTTCACGCAATCCCAACTTTTCTGCCCTTTTCAGACAGCACAAAGGCAAGTCGAAGAAATTGCATTGAAACTTCGGTAAAAATTTTGCCCAAATTCTCGGAGGGGATGGCTCGTGGGTTCAAAGCACTCGCTTTCCCCACCCTTAATTTTTTAAGTAAAAAACGAGCCTTTGGTTACCACGGGGGGGGGGCCCCTTTCCCGCGCGCCCTTGGGTTCAGAAAAATTCCCAATTTCACCCAATTGTAAATGAGCATTTGCCCCCTTTAAAGGATCAGGAAGGTAAAGCAGCGGGGGAGAGTAGTTTGGGCCCGCCCCCCCTCAAAAACGCGGGGCCCCTGGAAAAGTAAAGGTCTCTTGACCCCCCGCTCCCCTACGACTTACAGGTTTTTGGAAAACACTTTTATTTTTTTAAATAAAAGTTTTTTCTCTACTTACAAGGGACAAAAAAACCCCTTATATCAAGATAGGGGAAACAGAAAGATGATGGAAAATTTTGAAATTTTTTTGCATAAAAAAAAGTTTTTTAACGGGTTTAAAAACATGGGAAACTGTTTTCAAGTAAAATGTTTATTTTTAAAAAAGCAGTTCTGTAAACATACAGGGAAAAAAAAAAAAAAATAAACCCAAATCAAAAAAACTTGAAACTTGTAAAAAAGTATGTTTGGGGAAAAAAAGGGAAAGAAAAAAGACAGAAAGAAAGTAAAAACGGTCGGGGGGGAATTAAATGCATTTTGGTGTGTGTAGTGCGCGCGTCCCTTCCTCGTGGTGTAGTGTGCGTGCGTGCGAAAGCGTAAAGGCTTTGGGAAGTGTTTTTTTTCTAATACAAATAAATATGATTTTCGGACACCCGAGCAATTTTAAAAAATTTGAAATTTAAAATTCCATACAGCCCTTTAAAGGGCCAAAAATGATCTCAGACTGTCTAGCAGGGCCCCAAAATCTGAAACGACTGATGGGAAGAAGCAAAAAAGAAAAAGGAACATTAGATAACCCAAACTAAAACCCCCCTTTAAATCGTCTGTAGGACAGAGACCTGAATGTAACGACGGCAGAGACTGGAACCAAATGTGGATGTTGGGTGGGGGAAGAAACCTGATAGTGGATGTGTAAATAAGACAGGGGTCTGAATTTGGGTGTGTCAGTAAGACAAAGCCCTGAATTGGAGTGTCAGGGGGAAAAAAACCTGACAGGATGTGTCATATAGACAGAGGTCTAAATGGGGGGTGGGTCATTAAAACAAAGTCTGAATGTGGATTTTGGGTCAGTGTGGAAAAAAACCTGACAGTGGATGGGGCCGAAAGGGAAAAATGTCTAAATGGGGATGGTCAGGGGTGGAAGAAACCTGCCGGGGGATGTGTCCTAAGAAAAATTTTCCCTGACAGTGGAGGTGTCAGAAAGACAGATTTCTGAATGGGGAGTTGCGTTAAAAAACAAATGTCTAAATGGGGAATGTGTCATTGGGAAGAAACCAAAACCGGGGATGTGCCCGAAAGACAGAGGTCTGAATTTTATGTGCCCAGTAAGACGGGAGGCCTGAATTTGGATGTTTTCAGTAAAAACAAAAGGCCCAAAATTTTGGATGTGTCAGTAAGAAAAAGGGGTCTGAATGTGAGTTGCCCGAAGCAGGGGCCCGAATGTGGAATGTTCAGTAAGACAGGGGCCCTGAATGTGGATTGTCTTAAAAAAGGGGTCTAATGTGGTTTTGGGGTCAGTAAAAAAAAAGGTTGGGGGCCCCATAAAAAGGGAGGTCTAAGTGGAGGTCAAAAGACATCGGGAAAGAGAAATGTGCCCTTAAGAAAAATTCTGAATTTTGAAGGGGTCCAGTAAGCCCAAAAGGTCTAAATGTTGATTTGTCGGTAAGACAGGGGGTCTGAATTTTGTGTTTTCAGTAAGCAGGGGCCTGAATGCAATTTTTTAAGGGGGAAGAGCCTGCCCAGTAGTTTAGGTCAGAAGGGCAGAGGCCAAATTTGAAGTGTCATTAAGGGAACCACGACTAGAATGTAAGTGTCAGTAAGAACAAAAACGAATGGGATGTGTCAGTGTGTTTCCCAGACCGGGAATAGGGAAATTGTCAATGTGACAAAACCAAAAATGTGGATGTTTTTCACGGACAGACACCTGAATGTGGATGGGGAAAGGTGCCACGTCAAAACCCTTTCAGCGGCAGGGGGGAATGGGGGGAGGCCCCCCCCAAATCTATTGGGCATAAACCCCCTGTTTGGGGGGTTTGTCACTCAGCTTTTTAAATTTATGCAAAAAGAAAAAAAACACCCCGGATAATGAAACCGGGGGCGAAAAACGGGGTGGGAAAAAACCTATACCCCAAAGAGGTACGTGTGGAAAAAACCTCTGTAACCCTCTCCCAAATCTATCTATCTTTCTGTCTATACTGTCTATCTATCTATCTATCTTCTATCAATCTATCTACTATCTATCTATCTATTTTTCAAATCAACTATCTATCTTTTTAATCATCATCTACCCTACCCCTATCAAATCTTCTGAAGCCTCCCCCCCCATAATAAATCCAAAAACCCCTTTCCCCCCAATATAAAGCCCCTAACCCCCTTTCCCCAAAAATTATCAAACCCTTTAAAAACTTTTTCCCAATATATATTTTTCCTTAACCTTCCCTCTTTAATAAAGGTCCTTACCCCTTTTTCCCCCCTATTATACCAACCCTTTAATCAAAATATTGGTTTTTGGGGTTTTTTGGGTTCAGGGTTGAAAAGGGTTAAAAACAGTTTGGACTTTTTTATTCTCTCTTATAGTTATTTTGCTGAAATTTTTTCGCATTTTTTATGTCCGTTTTAAACACAAATATTAAAACTAACTCCCGCTTAAAATTAAGGGTTGAAAAAAAAAACTGCGCATTTAAAAACCCCTGTTTCAAAACAAAGTATTATAGCAAACTCTCGCTTACAATTATTTGGCTGAAACACTGCGCATTTGGGATGTCCGATTTTCCGCAAAGTATTAAATACATTTTGCCAGTGCAAATGATTTTTTGTTTTTTGTGATTTTCGGGGTTAACTATCAGGAAATTTTTATAACACCCGATTCATTTTTAGTTTTCAGTTTGGGGCTGGGTTTTTTTCTCTCCTCGAACCCTTTTTAAAGCTGATCTCGTAGACAAAATAGAAAAGAATTTCAATCAAAAAGGAAAAGCAAATGAAAGACACACCTTTGGCCCATGAGCATATTGTAATGAAAGTACGGTTGCAACCAACCCAAATCCTGTTTTTTTTAAAACCCCCCGCCGACCAAAAGGGGGCCATATGGGGCCGTCAACTGAAAAATTTTGAAATCTCGGGGGTAAAACTGTGCAACTATGTACAGATAAAAACAGGATAAAAAACCCAACCCCAACTTGTCCTTCCTTGTAGCCACCCCCTGGCCCCAACCTTTAAAAATTTTAATTACAGCTGGGCTAAATTTTTAAATCTTCTGAAAAAAACCCCAAACCCCCAACCCTTTCATAAACAGAAAAAAAAACCGCCCTTTTATATCCCCCTTTTTGGGAAAATTTTTGGGGCCGGGTTTCCATTTCAAATTTCTTGTTTTAAAAAAATTTTATTACATGTTTTGATTACGGGAAAAAAAATTAAAAAAAATAAAAAATAAAAAAAGAGAAAAAAAAAGCTGCCCATATCTTCCCCTTTGCAAAAATATTTTAATAAAATTTAAAAAAAACAGAAAAAATGCGGGAATAAACTCCGAACGCAGGTTGAATTTTTTTTTTGGCGGGGGTTAAATTTAAATTTTTCTTAGAGCTTTTCATTTATTGATGAAAATTTTTATGCTCGCATTACTTAAAAGAAACAAGCCCAAAAATTTAAACTTTGTGTTTGTGTTTGTGGGTGTGTGTGTGTGTGTGTTTTGTGTGGGGTTGGGGTGTTGTGGTGTTTTGAGGGGTGTGAAACATTTATTAGTAATTTTGGCTTTTTATTCATAACAATTAAAATGCGTGTAGATGATTTTGAGGAAGCGTTTGTTTACTTGCTTTACAAGATTCAGCGCTAAAAAATTTTTGAAATACATTTTTAAAAAAAACTTTATTTAAAGGGATATACCCTTTGAACGTACATACCCTATAAAAAATTACTTTTATAATATAAAATATATAAATAATATTTTAATATATATATAATATATAAAAATATAAAAAAAAAGGGTTTAAAAGGAAAGGAGTCCCTAACCTATAAGGTCGTGGGGGACCCGGGGAAGTCAGAGACCTCACTTCCCAAAGGGCCACCCATTTTGAGGGCGGCCCGCCCTTTCCCCCCCCCCCTTTCCCTCGCGGCTTTTAACCTTTCCCTGACCCTAAAGAGGGCAGGTACCCATTTACAGCGGGGTAAAACGGGGGGGAACTGTACTGAAGCAAAAGGCCGCGCAAAGGGTCACCCACCCAAACGGTAACCACGGCTCGACCCCTGCTTAACTTGGCGGGGGGAAAAAAGGCGATTTCCCCAAAACCCATCCCCATACTTACATACATAAAAAATAATTTTAAAATTATAAAATATATATATAAAAATTAATATATAATAAAATTTTAAATATATAAATTTTAAAAATATATAAATTAAATAAAATAATAAAAAAGAAACATACTGTGCATGTCCCAAAAACCACCATTTTTTCCCTCTCCTTTTCCCCGATTTGGCTGCAACCTGCGAGAGGAAGGAAAAAAAGAAAAGAAAAAAAAGAAGGAAAAAAAGAAAGGAAAAAAAAAACGAACGTACAAAAAAAGAAAAAAAAGAGCGAACGACCGAAAGAAAAAAGAAAGAAAAAATAAAGAAAGGAAAAAAGGATACAAAGAAAAAAAAAAGAACAAAAAACGAGAAAAAAAAGAAAGAAGGAAGAGAAAAGGAAAAAGAAAGAAAGAAAAAATAAAAAAAGGGAAGAAAGATAAAAGGGAAAGAAAAAAAGGGTAACAAAAAACGGAAAAATAAAAAAAGGGAAGAAGAAAAAAAGGAAGAGAAAAAGAAAGAAAAAAAATAAGGAAAAAATAAAAAAAAAGTAAGTAACAAAGAACGAAGAAAGAAAGAAAGGAAGGAAGGAAGAAGAAAGGAGAAAAAAGGGAAAGGGAAAGGGAAAAGAAAAGAAAGAAGAAAAAAGAAAAACCCAAAGAAAAAAAAGAACAAAGAAAGGAAAGAAAAAAAAAAAACACGCTAGTACTTTAAATTAAAAAGAAAGAAAGAAAAAAGAAAGAATGAAAGACAAACAAAAAGAAAGAAAAGAAATCCAAAAGAAAGAAAGACAGAAAAAAGGGAAAGGAGGGAAGGGAAAAGAAGAAAGAAAAAAAGAACAAAAAAAAAGAAAAAAGAAAAAAACAGGAAAAAAACGACACATTAAATTTACTAGATAAAACCGATCCCAGACAACTCCCCAATAACACAAATGTTGCGTGCATGCAGCGAAATCTCGCATTTGGGTTTACGAAAAAAAGAAACCCAACATTCATCTTCCAAATCCATTATTCGCTCTGTCCCCTCTCTCTCCTTCCTCTTCTCCTAAAACCGGGATCCCCCCCTTCTCTCTCTCTCTCTAAAATCCTTTTTCTTCTCTTTCCCCTCTCTCTCTTTCTCTCTCTCCCTCCTCCCCTTTTTCCCTCTCTCATCCCCCTCCTCTCACCCCTTTTTCTCTCTCTCTCTCTTTTTTTTCCCCTCTCCCCCCTCTCTCGTTCTCTCTCTCATTTTTGTGCTGTTTTTCTTTTCCCCCAACCCCCACTTTTACATCTGCCCAAAGTGGGAAAAAACCCTTTTTCCCCTTATGAAACCCCAAAAAGGTTTTAAAGACACACAAGGGTGCCCACACATATATTTATCCACACCCCATGCATGAAAAACATATTTTTTTTAACATTTAACGCGCGCACCCAACGCAAAAGGGGGGCGTGCGTGCGTGCGCTCACACAAAAACACTACACCAACACACACTCTCTCTCCCTCCCTATTTCTCTTTTCCCCTCTCTCTTCCCCACTAAATCTCTCTCAACACCCCTCCTCTCCTCTCTCTCTCCTCTCCCCCTCCCCGGGAATAGCCCTAAAAACCCGAGGACGGGGACGGGAAATGAAAAAAGCCCCTAAGTGCTTATTCCTTTAATCCTATATAAAAAATAAAATAAAATAAATAAAAAAAAAAATCCTCTCTCTTGTTTTCTCTTTTTCCCCTCACTCTCTCTCTCTCAAAAAAAATTCCACACCCAAAATGCCAGAAAGGGGGGGGCCGCGCGCAGACCACACACAAAAAATACACACGCAAAAAAACATACAAAATTCCCCGCCCCCCCTCCTCACCCCAAACAAAACACACTCACCCCCTCCCCCCCCCACCCCCACTCGCCCCTTCCTCTCAAACACCTTAACGAAAAAAATCCAGAAAAAGGCTTATCAAAAAAAAACCCTTTTAATGCACCATTGCCCAAAGAAAACTTTTCCCCGCTAAAACACTTTAAATTAATTTTTTTAAAACCAACCGCTTAATTTCCTTACACCCCAAACCCCATACCGGGGGCCCCCCCAAAAATAAAAAAAGAAAAAAAGAAAAAAAAAGAAGGGGTTTCCAAACCCATTTTAAATTCAATTGCCGGGGGGAAAGGGCAAAAACCGGGGGGGGAAAAAAAAACCCAAACCAAAATTAAAACAAAGGCCCTGCAAATAAAAAAAAAACAACCCCACAACACCCACGCAACCATTTTTGACAGGAATTAATCTTTTCAATTTTCTTTATTCTATTAAATTTTTTGGGGGGGTTGGGTTAATTCCGCTACACTTTTCCCACTTAAAAAAAATTTGCCAAAAAGGGAAAAAAAAAACCTTTTTTGGTTTTTTTTTCCCCCCAAAAGGGGGGGAGAAAAAAAGGAACAGGGGGTTTCTTTTTTCCCCTCCAATCAAAATAAATTTTTATTTAAAAATTCCTTAAGGGGCATTAAACCAAACACTTTTTTTTCCATTTTTTTGTTGGGGGAATTTTATTTTTAAACGGGGGAATGAGGGTGGGAATTTTTTGGGGGGTTTTGGGGGGGGGGGGGCAAAAAGACCCGAAAAACCCTTTTCACGGGTCCTGGAAACGGGGTTAAAAAGGTTTTTTTGGGGGTTTGGGGGGGTGGGGTTTGGGGGGGGGGGGGGGGGGGGGGGGGGGGGGCCGCCCCCCGAACACTTTAAAAATTTAAAACCGAAGGCCCTTAAAAAGTTCCGTTGTCCCTTGGAGTTGCCAAAATCTACTCATAGGGGCAAAAATTTTTTGCCCCCATTTTTTGGTCCCTTTTATTTTTTTCTTTTTTTTTGTTTTTTGGTTTTTGTTTAATTTTTTGGTTGGGTTTGGTTGTGTTTTTTGGTGGTTGTGGGGGGTTTTTGGTTTGGGTTTTTGGTGGGGGGGTTTCGTTGGGTGGGGGTGTGTTGGTTTTTTGGGTTGGGGGGTTTTTGGGTGGTGGGGGTTGGGGTTTTTTGTTTGTTGTGTTGTTGGTGGGGTTGTTTTGGGGGTTTTAGTTTGGGGTGTGGGTGCTGACGCCAAAATCCAAAAATGTTTAAAGGGCCGGTTTTTTTTTAAATCTTTTGAGTATTTTTGTAGAAAACAGGGTTATTTTTTGGGTTTAAAGACTTTAGGAGCGGCCCCATTGGGGCTGTACCTTGGCGCTTTCTCACCCGAAAACACTAGACTAAAAAACATTCAACCCTAAATTGCTGGGTTACCTGATGCCCTCTTGTCAGTGCCTGATTCCCCACTTTACAGGGGGGGAATTCCAACTGCACTCTTCACAAAATCAGGGCAAAATTTCCTAAAATTTTGCCCCTGTTTACACTAAAATCGGGTTTTTATTTGCACTCCCTTTACCAAAAAAACCCACGGGGTTTGGGGCCAAAACCACTGCCCTTTTTCCCCAAAACCTAAACCCCCTGAAACTCCCACCCCAAAATCACTGCATTTTTAAGTAATAACTAAAATTTACCGGGAATAAATTTAAACCTTCCGGAATACCATTGCAACCTACAAATATTTTTTTATGATTTTTTGGGAAGGCCTCCGCCACTGAAAACCCAATTCTGTAAATTTGTTCTAAAAAAACAAAAATAAATAACCAAATTACGTCACCTAACCGCAATCACTTTTGGCATAACCTGGCAACACAAGGTAAACACACCCGAACCATTACAAAACTTTTACCCTCAAAATAACTTCCACTTGCCGGGCTGCGGGCAATAACTAAGAACCCACCCCCCATTTTTGGGACTTTCCAAGAGTAAAAACCTCAACCCCAAATTCCTAACGGGCATTGAAAGCCCAAAAAAACCCCCCAAAACCCTACCATTCCCCCCCTTCCCCCCCGGCCCACTTTTTCCCCTTACCCCAATTCCCCCAAACCCATTACCCCCCAAAAAACTACTACCCCAACTCCATTCCACTCCCCCCCCAATTTTCAATAAAATTAACCCCCCCCCTTTCCTTAAACCCCAACCCCCCCAAACCCCCTTTTTAAAAATTCAAAAGGGGGCCCCAAAAGGGGAGTGCACAAGTCTTCATTACTTTAACCCTTAACCCCCTGCTTCCAAAACAGAATTACCGTTAAACAAAACCAAACCCAACTTTTTCCGGGGCCGCCCCCCAAAAAGGCGGAAAAACAGCCATAAACAATTCACCCATTCCCCCTCTAGAATTTTAGCCATCAAAAACCAACATTAGTTTCCCGCTTGACAGCCCTCCAAAAAGAGAGGGGGGGGGGCGTTTTGGGGAAAGCGGGCTAAAATTTTAAAGGGAGAGCGGAACCCTTTTTGCCCACAAAAACCCCCCAATTCTCGGGGGTTTTTTTAGGAAACAGTCAGCTTTTGGGAAAAAGGGGGGTTTTTAAAGGGCCAAAACCCAGCCCCCGGTGGGGACTAAAGGATGTGCACCCGGGACCTAGTAGGGGGCAAAGGGGCCTGCGCGAAAATTAAATTCCATGAAAGTGGGAAAAGCCCTGACACCTCCCATTTGGCTTTTGTTTGCCCCCGGGTAAATGGTTTGACCCGCTGTTTTTATAAAACCCCAGCGCGGGCCCGGCACCCCACCCTTTGGCTCTTTTCCCCTTTCCCCCCCGGGCCCCTTTCCCATTTTATTAAAACCCCAACATCCCCCCCAACTTTTGGATTTTAAAAACCTTTCCCCTTTTTTTTTGTTTTTGTTTTTTTTTTTTGGTTTGGTTTTGTGTTTTGTTTTTTTTTTGGGGGGGGTTCAAATTTTTTCCAGAAAAAACCTTAAAAAAAACCCCCCCTTTTCCTTTTATGCAGGGGTGGGGGGCCCTGATTTTACGCGGGGGGGTTTGGCCCTGCGGGGCGTGAGGGGGGGGCATTTTTTTTCGCTCAAAATTATAAACAAACCCAAAAACGTTTTCCCTTTTGCCCTGGGGGCCTTTGAAAAAGGGAAAAGGTAAAAGGTGTCCCCAAAAACCCTATTTTTGGCCCTAGAGGAGGGGAGCATAAAAAGACCCGAAACTTTCTAAAGGGGCAGCCAATATTGGGGGGAAAACCCCCTCTCCTTAATCCCCCCCGCGTTTAAAAACCATTCCCTTACCCAAAAAAGAGGGCAGGTACCCACTGGGTAAAACTTGGGGGGGAGAAGACTGAAGCCAAGGGGGGGTGGGCCCCCAAACCCGGTCACCCACCCAAGTGAAACCCAAACGTTTGGGAGGCTGTTTTAAACCTTTGGGCAAAGGGGAAAGGGGATGCCGGGACCCCCGGGCTCCCCCGTCCTCCCTTTTGACTAAGAAAAAAGGGGGGGGGGACAAAAAAAAAAATACCCAAAAAATTTTAAAACCAAAAAAACCCCCAAAAAAAATAATTTCGAGCACAGCTGCTGTTTGCGTGCTTGAGGACCATGTCCGTAGGGGAGCTTTTACCGGGGCAACAGAAAGGGCCATCTCTATTTGTCGGATGTCGGGAAAGGCGATACCTTTTTCAGGCCCCGTTGGTGTGTGTTGTGGGGGTGTTGTGGGGGGGGGGGGGGGGGGGTATTTTAGTGTGTTTTGGGGGTGTGGGGGGGTAGTGTGTGTGTGTGTGGTGTGTGTGTGGTGTGTGGTGATGTATGTGTGTTATGTGTGGAAGTGTTTTTGGGGCCCCGTGCGTGCGTGTTGTGTGGGTAAAGAGATGAATAGGACCGGATGGACAAATTAGGTCTATAGATTTAGCGCAAAGTGTGTTTTTTTTTGTTGTGGTGTGTGTGTGTTTGTGTGGTTTGTGTGTGAAGAGAGAGAGTGACAGAAATGTTTTGAAAGGGGTTGTGTATTTGTGTGTGTTGTGTGAGAGTGTGTATAAGTGTGTGTATTTGTGTGTGTATTTTTTGCATGTAGGTTAAATTGTATGATGAATGAATTTGGAATGTGCAGGGGAATTTTTGGAGTGTGTGGGTGTGTAAATTTTGGGTTTAGTACATACAAACACACCCCAAAATACACACAAACCACACCCCAAACGGGAAAAGAGAAGAGAGAGAAAAGAGGGGGAGAAAGGAGGGAGAGAGACGAGAAAAAGAGAGAGGGGGGAGAGGGGGGGGGAAGAAAGAGAAGAGAGAGCGAGAGAGAGGGGGGGGAAAAAGGAGAGGGGGGGAAAAGAGAGAGAGAAAAGAGAAAAAGGGAAAAGGGGAAAAGAGAGAGAGAGAGAAAGAAAGAGAGAGAGAGAGAGAGAGAGAGAGAGAGAGAGAGGGGAGAAGGAGAGAAGATAGAAAAAAAGAAAAAAATACACTGTGGGATCGAGGGATGCTGGACCATCTTTTAAAAACACATCAAACGACAGTAAATTTTTTATATGAAAACCCAAATAAACAAAAAAAAACAAAACAACCACTTAACAACAACCAAAAAATTCCCAAAAAAAAAATCCCCACTAAACATACCTCTTCAATCCATCCCAAACATAAAATTAGACCCCCCCCCCCCCCCCCACACACACAACCAAAAACAACAACAATAAAAAACAAAAAACCCCCAAAAAAACAGAAAACAAAAAACCCAGGGGCAGCTCCCTAACCTTTAAACCCCCCCCCCTCTACAAACCTTAAATAAAAAACAAACCCAAAAAAAATCACATCAACAACAACAAAAACAAAAAAACAAAAACATTGGATTAATGATGAGCCAAACAATTTGTGATTTTGGAAAGAACCCTTTGCCCCCAGAGTTAGGAGGTTTTTCACTTCCGAACACCGAGATGAATGTAATTTACGGATGATAGATGAAAAAAAAAAAGAAAGAAGAAGAAAAGAAGAAGAAGAAGAAGAAAGAAGAAAAGAAGAAAAGAAAGGGAAGAAGGGAAATTTAAAAAAAGAAAGAGAAACGAAGCAGAAAGAGGAAGAAAAGAAAAAAGAAGAAAAAAGAAGACGAAAAACGGAGAGGAAGGGAAAGAAAAGAAAAAAGATAAATGAAGTAGAAGAAACAGAGGAAAGGGGAAAAGGAGAAAAGCAGCAGAAAAAAGGGAAAAAGAAAAGAAAAAAAGAAAAGGAGAAAAAGGGAAGGGGGAGGGAAAAGAAGAAAAGAATACGAAGAAAAAGATGAAGAAAACAGAAGATGAAGAAGAAGGACGAGGAAGAGAAGAAAAGAAAAGAAGGAAAGAAAGAAAAAAGATGATAATGATTAGGGTGAAGAAGAAGAAAAAGGGGAGGAAGACAAAAAGAAGAAAAAAAAGAAAAAGAAGAAAGAAGAAGGAAGGAAAGAAAAAAAGAAAACAGAAAAGAGAGGGGGAAAAAAAGGGGGTGGGGGGTATGATTTTGGATGATTATAGTAGGGGGGTTTTTGGGGGGGGGGGTGGGGGGTGGTGGTGGTGGTGTGGTGGGGCGGTAGAAAGGAGGAGGGGGAACAAAAAAAATGGAGTACCCCTGCTACATACTGTGCGGGTCATCTTCGATGAAAGATCAACTGAAGAGAGAGAGAGAGAGAGGAGAAGAGGAAAGAGAGAGAGGCAGAAAAGGGAAGGGAGAGAGAGAGAGAGAGAGGGGAGAGAGAGAAGAGAGGAGAGATTTAAAAAAGAGAGACTCATAGAAGAGAGAGAGGGGCAAGAGAGAGGAAAAAGAGAGAGAGAGAGAGAGAGAGGGCCAAAACAGACAGGGAGAGAGAAAAGAAAAGAGAGAGAGAGAGAGAAAAGGCAACAGAAGGGGGGAAAAGAGAAAAGGGGAGAAAAAGAGAGAGAAGAGAGAGAGAGAGATAATAAAGAGAGAAGACTCATAGAGAAGAAGCAAGAAAAGAGAAAAGAGAGAGAGAGGGGGGGGGGGAGAGAAGAGAGGGAGACAGAGAAACAAACAGATAGACAGAACACAGAAACATTCCAAAAAAGAACCCCAACCCCGTAGCCACACACATTCTGAACCCAAAATTCTTTTCAATACCACCCCCCTTTTTATCCCTTTCCCCAAACAACCCGGGAAACCAATCCAGCCCCGCCCGCCCCAGCCAGCCAAACCACCAGCCAAACCCAACCCGCAGGCAAACGGGAAAAAAAACGCCAACCCCAAAAAAACAAAAAAAAAAAGGCCCCCCCCCAAAAAAACCCAACAACAACACACAAACAAACCCCCAAAAAAACCAACCGCACCAAAAAAAAAAACCAACCCCAAAACAAAAACGAAAATCTGGGCAGAGCATTTTTGGGGATGGTAATTAGCGTCCCCAAAAGCCCCCGTGCCCAAGGGCCATATGAGCCCCTCAATGATGGGCATATGTGTGTTGTTTGTTTTGTTTGGGGTTTGTTGTGGTGAGAGGGGAAAAGAAAAGAAAGAGAGGGGGGCAGAGAGAGACAGAGAAGAGACAGGGGCAAAAGAGAACCAAAAGAAGAGAGACGGAGAAAGACGAGAGAAAGAGGGGAGAGATGAAAGAGAGAAACAGAGAGAGAAACCCGAGGGCTGGGGCAGAAAGAAAGAGAGAGGGAGAGAGGGGGGGGCAGAGAGAGAGGACAGAGAGAGGGGAAGAGAGGGAGGGGGCAGAGAGGGAAAAGGGGCAGAGGGGAGAGAGAGAAAGGGGGAAAAGGGGGGGGGGCAGAGAGAGAGGACAAAAGAGAGAGAGAGGGGGGAGAGAGGGGGAACAGAGAGAGAGGGAAAAAGAGAGAGAAGAAGAAGGGGGAGAGGGGGGGAAAAGTGAGAGAGGGACAAAGAGAGAAAAGAGAGAAAAGGGAGAGAGGGAGAGGGGGGGGGGGACAAAAAGAGAGAGGGAAAAGAGAGAGAGAAGAAAAGGGAGAGAGGGGGGACAGAGAGAGAGGGACAGAGAGAGAGAGAGAGAGGGGGGAGAGGGGGGACCAGAGAGAGAGGGGCAGAGAGAGAGAGAGAGAGAGGGAGAGAGGGGGGGGCAGGGAGAGAGGGACAGGGGAGAAAGAGGGAAAAGAGGGGGGGGGCAAGAGAGGGAACAAGAGAAAGAGAGGGAGAGAGGGGGAAAAGAGAGAGAGGGACAGAGGGGAGAGAGAGAGAAGGGGGAGGGGGGGGCAGAGAGAGAAAGGGGGACGAAGAGAGGGCCCGAAAGTGGGGGGCAGAGAGAGAGAGGGGAGAGGGGAAAGGGGGGAAAATGGAGATAGAAAAATAAGAAGAGGGGGGGGGCAGAGACTGGGACAGAGAGAGAGAGAAAGGGGGGACGAGAGGGAAAAGAGGGACCCGAGAGAGAGAGAGGGGGAGACAGAGAGAGACACAGAAAGAGAGGGGGGGAAGAGAAGAAAAGAGAAAAGAGACAGACAGACAGATTGGGGGATAGAGAGGGGAGGGGGAAAAGAGACTGGGACAAAAGAGAGAGAGGAAAACCCAAAAGGGGACAGAGGCAGAAAAGAAATGGGGAGGGAAAAGAGACAGACCCGACATAGATAGACAGAGGACATAAAAGCCAAGCTTAAAGTAAAAAAAAAAAAAATCCACGTCACACAAAATTGGTCTATGCATGGGCAGCTCAAATTATAATGGGTAATTACACTCAAATTTTATTTCTTAAAAAAAAAATTTTTTTTTTTTTGAAAATAAAAAATGCAAAGGAGAAAAAAGGGGAAAAATGCGCAAATTAGGAAGGAAATAAAAGGAGAAAAAGGATAAGGGGTGTGGTGCCCAGAGGGTGGGGTTGGGTTGGGGGTGGTGGGTATTTCATTGTGGACATGCAATCGTGTGAACAGTGAACAATCATCCCCTTGCTTTTTTTTTTGAAAGTTGTTTTTTTGGGCCCCAAAGGGGATATAACGTAAATGACACAGACTTCTGGTGTGTGTGTGGGGGTGGTGTGTTTGGTGTGTGTGTTGTGGTGTGTGGTGGGTTGTGTGTGGGTGTGTGTGGTGGGTTTTGGGGTTGGGGTGGTGGTGTTGTGTGTGGTGTGTGGGGTTTTGTTTTGGTGTGGGGTGTGTATTTTGGGGTGTGTGGTGGGGTGGTGTGTGAGTGTGTGTGGGTTTCTCGAAGAGAGAAAAGTCAGTGTGTTGTGCGGGTTTTGTTGATGTGTGTGTGTGTGTGGTTTTGGTGTGGGGTGTGGGGTTGTGGGGTGAGTGTGTATGAAGAGAGAGGGGGAGAGAGAGAGTGGGAGAAAAAAGAGAACAGAGATAACAGGGGAGAAGGGGGGGAAAAGAGATGAAATGAAAAGGGAAAAAGTTTTATTGAACAACAACTTTGAAAGGGGACAGAGAACTTGGCTTATGTTTTTCCCGCTCTTTCCCTTTCGCAGGGCCAATTAAAAAAACCCAAAAACCACCCAAACAAATCCAACGCAACAAAACCCTCCACCCCCCTACCCCCCCCCCCCCCCCCCCCTACGAAAACAAACAACACACAACCACACACAAAAAACCCCCCAAAACACACCAAAAAAACACACACACACACACACACACACTCTCTCCTCTCCCCTCCCCTCTTTTCTCTCCTCTCTCCCTCCTCTCTCTCTCTCCTTTTCTCCTCCCCTCCTCCTCTCTCTCACAAACGTTTTTAGAACAAGAGTGCCGACTCCACTCCCCCTAAAAAACCTTTGGAAAGAGACAATAAAAACCCAAGTCCCCGGGGGGGGAAACGCACGGGAGATCATCTTGCGCACAAAAATTTTTAAAACCCCCCTTTTCAAAAAGCAGACACACGGGGGGGCGGGGAAAAAAAAAAAACACAGAGTGCTTAATTTTCCCTCATCCTCGATAAAAAAGAATAAAAAATAAAAAAAATAT
>CM054140.1:60342500-60347500 GCA_028751875.1 Rapana venosa | reverse complement strand
AGAGCTGTCGGTTTTGGGGTTGGGTTTATTTTTGGTGTGTTTTTAGCTTTGTCAAGGATATTGTTACAGAGAAAGAGGGAGAAGAGGAGGGGGAGAGATGGGGAGAGAGAGGGGGAGAGAGAAGGGGGGGGGAGAGAAAGGGGGTGGAAAAAGGGGGGGGAGAGGAAAAGGGCGGGAGGAGGGGGGGAAGGAAGAGAGAGAGAGAGAGAGAGAGAGAGAGAGAGAGAAGAGAGAGAGAGGAGGTGAGAGGGGGGGAGAGGAGAGAGAGAGGAGAGGAGAGCGGGAGATAGAAAAGAGCGAGAGAGGAGAGGAGAGGGAGAGAGAGGAGGGGGGGGGGGGGGGGGGTCCGAGGGAGAGAGAATTAGTCATTCGAGTTGCTTTTCTTCGTCTCTCTCTCTTTTTGTTGCTGTCGTTATCTGTCTCCCCCCCTTCTCTTTGGGGGTGTGGTGTGGTGCGTGTGTGTGGGGTCTTCTCTTGTTGTCCCTCTTTCTGTCAGTTGTCTATCTGTCTCTATCTGTTTGTCTTAATATCTCTCTCCCCCCCCCCCCCTCCCTCCCTCCTCTCTCTCCCCTTCCTCTCCCTCCCCTCTGATGAGACGGAAAAACGACGTCGACAAAGATGATGATGATGACTATCATCATCGTCGCCATGTCAGTTTGGAACGTCATCCTCAGTTCAGCCGGATTTTCCGGACTCAAGATACAGCTCAGATATCCGCGCAAGGCCGGCCGGATCCCAAGAGAGAATTTTGCAACCAGCAGCAAGGAAATCTCTTCCCTTTGCATTTCCCCATTGAAAGCAAGCACTCTCTGTCGTGATGAGTCGGAGCCGCTGGCTTTTTTTTCTGACAGAGATAAGGAAGGAAGTGGGAGGAAGGGGTGGGGGTGGGGTTTGGGGGGGGGGTGGGGGGGAGGAGGCGAGGGGACATTTCGTGTGCACCTGGCGTGCGGGCTGCATTTTTCATTGCGTGCACCCACGCAGAGAGAGAGAGAGAGAGAGGAGAGAGAGATGGAGAGGGAGAGAGAGAGAGAGAGAGAGGGGGGGGGGGGGGGGGGAAGAGAGGGAGAGAGAGAGAGAGGTGGGTAAAGAGATAGGGGAGACAATGAAACAGTTTATTGTAATTAGCAGGATGCCCATTTACGGATAGGGGAGAGAGGGGGAGAAGGGAGGGAGAGAGGGGGTAAAGGAGAGAAGGGAGTGAGAGGTAGGGAGAGACAGAGGGATGAGAATAGTGATAGGGAGAGAGAGGGGCAGAGAGAGGGGGGAAGGAGGGGGAGGAAGAGAGGGGGCTAAGGAGGGGAGAGGGAGAGGGAGAGAGAGAGAGGGGAGAAGAGAGGGGGGAGGGATGGACAGAGGGAGATAGAGAGAAAAGGGGACAGAGCCCGAGAGTGGGGGGGGGGAGAGACAGAGGGAGGGGGAGAGAGAGAGTGAGAGAGATGAGGAGACGAGGAGAGAGGGGGAGAGAGAGAGAGGAGAGAGGAGAGGGGAGTTGCTAACTTCTGAAGGATTATCGGACAAATGACAAAGACAAATGGTTTCTAAAGGATCATCAGACAGATCACAAACGACAGTGACAAAATGGTCGTAATGTGTCAAGCTTTTCAGCTCATTCACATTAGGGACTTTGGGGGGGTAGGGGGTGGGGGTGGGAGCACAAACTGAATATAACTGCAAAAGAAACGAACAACAGAATTTCATGCAAAGAGTCTTCGCAAGTTCAGTGGGAGCCAGTGCAGAATATTGATCAAAATGTTATAGATTACATCAGTGAAACAAGAGGGTAGAAGCGACACTGAAGGATGATCAAGTCCACCATACAGTGTTTTGTTTGTCCAGTGATATCTATCTATCTATCTATCTATCTATCTATCTATCTATCTATCTATCTATCTATCTATCTATCTATCTATCTATCTATCTATCTATCTATCTATCTATCTAAGTCCTTCGGATGAGACTATAAACCGAGGCCCCGTGTGCGAACGCATGCAGAACATCTTGCGCACACGTTAAATCCTGTTCCGCTGTTCGAAAGAGTAGGCCAATGCGTGCCGGTGGGAACAGAAGACAAAATGTAAAAAAAAACCCGCATACACACGCATAAAGAAAAAAAAATTATTAAAAAAAATAAATCATCTGAGCGCTTTGATTTGTTGCTTTACAAGATTCAGCGCTATATAAATTCCATACATTATTATTATTATTATTATTATTATTATTATTATTATTTACTGTCTGTCTAGACTTATCAATTTATCTATGGTATCTATCTAGCTATTTATGTGGTTCTATCTATCTATCTATCTATCTATCTTCTATCTATCTATGTGTATCTATCCTATCTAGTATGTGGTTCTATCGATGTCTGTTTATCAATCTATTAATCTATCATCTATCTACGTCTGTATTAATCGTATATTTCTATATCTCTAAATATCTATACACACACACCCACACACACACACACCCACACATTCTATAAATATAATATATATATATTAAATATATATATGGTATAATTTATAAATAAATAAGAGAGGAGAGAGAAGAGAGAGAAGAGAGAGAGAGAGAGAGAGAGAATTGAACGAATATAAATGGATTTACACTTTTGTATAAATGGGAGGGTAGGGTGTTGTTGTTCTATTAGTGTTTGGGAGGGATGTTTATCTTTCTTTCTTTTTAAATTAAAAACAATTTTCTTTTACTTCTTTTTCTTTTTCTCTTGTCTGTTTTCTTTCCTTTTATAACAACATAGCCACATAAAAAAGCTCACAGCACCGCAATTAGCACAGGTTTATCCCTCATTCTACCCCAAAACGAACATAGAGCGCTAAAAAAAACCCCAAATTCTTTTTTAGCTGCATATTTTATTCAATTCAACAAACCTCAATCCCCGAATGAGCACCACACGAACCCTTGTATAATAATAATATCATAATAATAATAATAAAACAACAACAACAACAATAATACTGATAATAATCATATTGATAATAAAAATAATAATAATTATAATAATAATAAATAAAAATAATAACAACAACAATAATTATACCAGAGAGCAAACTACAGCAGGCCGCTACTCAGGGACAGATAATTAAAGAAAAGACGCTCATTTTCCATCATTTATTCCTGTCCTTCTCCTTTCCGCCCCCTTTAAAAGCCTATTCCCTGATCTGCTTCTCTCCCTTTCCCGCGCCATTTTCCAGCTACTGAAGTAGCCATCCCCACGCCCGTTATTATCTGAGGATTTGCTGGGGTTTTCCCCCCTTGTTGTATGCTGTTGTTTCTTTGATGTAGTTGAGTTGTTAAAGCCTAAAATTTTACAGAACATTGTACTAAACCTTTATAAAAAATGGGCTACGTTGGGAGAGTGAAGATAGATCTGTTTGAACTTCCTGGAGTGAATGTGTTCAGATTTACACGCGCGCGTATGCGCGCCGCACACACACACATGCACACGCACCGCATTTGCACGCACGCAACGCACGCTTCGCGCGCACACACATACGTATACACACACACAACAACAACAGTCTCTCTCTCAGTCATACATTTGTACCAAAGTATATAGAAACCGTTGTAGCTTGCAAACAAACCCTCACAATCACAACACACACCACACACATCTACTATCACACACAACTTATAACACTTGAAAGTAGAACAACGTAAGAATCAATCGAACACCACACGCCACACACACACACACACACACACACACACACACAACCCACACACACACACACACACACACAGGAACACACTACAAAGTACCACACCCATACCACACGACACTGCACGCACGCACGCACGCACGCACACAACACGCACGCACGCGCACGCACACCACTCACGCATGCACACACACAGGGGGACGGACAAGACCCCTAGTGGTAAGAACATATGCCGAGCTGCAATCTGACGACCCCGGGTCGATTTTCTGTTTCAAGGGACATTTCCACTGGACTTAACATCAGGTGCAGACTCCACTCTCCCCAAAATCCTTCGTAGAGCCCCGTGTGTAAACGCACGCAAGATCATGCGCACACGTAAACTCCGGTTTCGCTATCAAAAGAGAAGGCCAATGTGTTCCGGTGAGAACAGATGACAAAAATTATAAAACCGCAATACACACAGGACTGGTGTAAAAAAGCACATAAGTGCTTGATCCATTATCCTCGATATACAAAGAATAAAAAACAACAACAACTAAACACCAACCACTACACACATAACACACCCACACAACACACACGAACTACAAGTTAGACTCAAACACACACACACACAACACACACACACACACACACACACACACACACACAACACACACACACACACACACACACACGAAAAGTTGACTTGAAACACACAAAACACACATACACGAAACAACGCTCGTGCCGTTGAACACAACTTGAAGCAGCCATCAACTAATCCCTTCAATATTTATCACAATTAGGCGCAACAACAGACAAATTCAATCTTCACTTTACACACACAGTGGTGACGACGACACTAATCCACTAATAACCTAGATCACTACACCTGCACTTGTAGGGGGTCCACAACGACCCCACCAAACATCGACACAGATATGGGGTTTAACGACCTTACATACTTAAACCCGCCCGCCCCACCCCACCAAGAAAAAAACACCTTCATGTTTCTTTCCTCTCCATCTCTCTCTCTCCTCTCTCTCCAGACCGTATCACCATATCTCTCTCACTCTCACTCCTTCTCTCTCTCTCTCTCTCTCCCCACCCCTCCCCAGAAAAAACCCTTACCATGTTCTCTCTCTCTATAAACACATAACCAGCATGAAAGCTACATCTCCAACAAATCAAGCATCCTAAATCCGCGAAACTATCTTCTATATCTACCGCCTAGCGTTCATTTTCCCTCTGATGGTTGCTGATTCGTGGTTTTTGTTTTTTCATCTTCTTTCATAGCATGAGACCTTGAACGACAGAAAACCGTAGGCACCAAGATCTACC
>CM054140.1:60327500-60337500 GCA_028751875.1 Rapana venosa | reverse complement strand
CCAAATCCCCTTCTCCCCCCCCCCCCCCCTTTTTCATCCCCAAAAAACCCCCACCCCCCCTTTTTCAGCAAAACTTTTTTCGAAAAACCCACCCCTTTCCAGGCCCCTCATCAAAACCATCCCCTTTTTTTTTTAAATATTCCACATTTTTTAAAAAACTTCTATCCATCCCAAAAAAAAACCCAAAAACGCCCCCTTTCCCAAAAATCCCCCCCCCCCCCCCCCCCCCCCCCCCACCCCGCCCCCCCCCACCCAAACCCCCCCCAAAACAAGTTCATGTATATTAATATGCGTCGACTATCGTTAACTACCCGACAGCTATGCAGCATAGACACGACCCACTAATGCATCGACACTAACCTATCGAGTGAAAGATGATAATAATGTATACTGTGCTGGTCTAGTGACAGCAATGTTCTGCAACTTTCCACTGAATGAAATATATTGAATCCCCCCCCCCCCCCCCCCCCCCGCCCCTCCTAGAGATGCCAGCGGCCTGTCAGAAATAAAAGCATCCCCACCTTCTGGAAATTCTGTGCTAGGAATTCCCTCTTTTCTATCACTCTCTTTGTTTCTGCCTTGGTTAATTTTTTCTTTTCTTCCTGTCACCACCTCCTTGTCTACTTTTTTGCCGTCTTTGTCCATTCTCCTATTTTCTCAGAAATACTTTAGATATAGCTATACACCCCACGCGGAAATTAGATGCGCTGGGCCTGACTTGTCAGGCGCTTAACGGCAGTGTAACGCATTTTCGTCATACCACTTAATGTGAACAGACTTTAAATTAAAGAACACACCACTATTTTGTCTAATATCACTTTATGTGAAAGGACTTTAAATTAAAGAACATACACACACACGCACACACACACAACACAACACACACGAAACACACTCACAAACACATACACACACAAATACAACACACACACATGCACACAACATACACACTTTTCACAAAAAACAACACACATACACTCACACACACACACACACCCCAACTCACAACACACACATACACACACACACACACACACCACACACACTCACACATGAAGAAGACGTAGGGGAGTTAGAAGAGTAGAAGTCTCAGAAAAAAATACCCCCCAAAAAAACAAACAAACAACCCAACAACAACCACACAACAAAACACAACCCCAAACAACAACAACAACACATCTTCGTTCTACACACCATTTTAGGGGACATTCATTGGAGGCCCGTGTGTGTGTGTGTGTGTGTGTGTGTGTGTGTGTGTGTGTGGTGTGTGTGTGTGTGTGTGTGTTGTGTGTGTGTTTATTTATTCTATTATTTCGAGGATAGTGGAATAAGCACTCATGTGCTTTTTTTTTACACCTAGTCCCCGTGTGTGTGGGTTTTGTAAATTCTGTCATCTGTTTCCCACCGGCACACAATGGTACTCTTACAAAAGGGGAACCCGGATATTAACGTGTGCGCAGGATTTCTGCGTGCGTTCCCACACGGGACCTGGTTTATAGTCCATCCGAAGGACTTTTGAGGAGATAGAGTCGCACTGATGTTAACTCCAGGGGAAAATACCCCCCTTTGAACGGGAATCAAACCCCGGGGGTTCGCAATTGGGGGCGCAATGTTCTAACCACTAGCCTATCCCGTACCCCACATTCATTGGAGGCGGGGTGTTGTGTGAGTGTTGTGCGTGGTGTGTGTGTGTGTGTGGTGTGTGTGGTGTGTGTGTGGTGTGTGTTGTTTTGTGTGTGAGTATCTACAAAAGCATACAAGAACTAATGATACTGTTGAAGTTTAGTGGTCGATCGAGTGAACCAGCGTGACACTATAATATTGACAAAGCACACAGCGATATGATAGTCATGATCGACATAATAAAGGTAAAGGCGTCCCATAACCTAAGTGGTCGTAGGGAAGCGAGGCATCAGAGACCTCACCTTCTCTAGGGGCCAGCATATTGAGGGCGGTGCCCATCTCCTCTCCCTCAGCTGCTTAACCTTCCCTGACCCTAAAGAGGGCAGGTACCCATTTACAGCTGGGTGAACTGGGGGACTGTAACTGAAGCCAAGGCGCGCAAACGGTCACCCATCCAAGTGGTAACCACGCTCTATGCTGCTTAACCTTGGCTGGGGGAAAAGCGAGTGCTCTGACCACTGAGCTATCCCTTCCGCATATCGACATAATGCATCGACAAGAACAGCGCTAATGAGTGAAAGACGATCAGTGTTTGTCTACAAATGGCACTCTCTCTCTCCTCTTCTCTCTCCCTCTCTCTCTCTCCTCTCTCTCTCTCCCCTCTCCTCTCCCCCTCTCTCTCTCTCTCTCTCTCTCCGAATGAAAGCCTAGTGGAAAATTACAATACAAAACTATATAGCTAACATCAGTTAGATTCCCCCTCTTCGACCTCTTCAAACAAAGCGATGGAACTGTATCCTCTGTTGTTTCGTGTGTGTGTGGGTGTATGTGTGTGTGTGTATGTGTGAGAGAGAGAGTGTTTAAAAATTTATTTTCAATGCCCAATTAGGCTTTCTGACAAGGGAGGCAAAAACAAGAATTTAGTGAGCAGAGAGAGAGAGAGAGAGAAAAGGGGGAGAAAAGAGAGAAAAGAGAGAGAGAGAGAAGAAAGAGAGAGAGAGAGAGAGAGAGAGAGAAAGAAGAGAGAGAGAGAGAGAGAGAGAGAGAGAGAGAGAGACAGACAGACAGAGACACACACACAGGCAGACAAAAGACCGACAGACAGACAGACAAACAGGAAACACAGTCCCCACCTATCCACTTCACAAAGTTTCCATGAATTCCCAACAACTCACACACCCACACTCAAAACTTTCTAAAATACGATCATGTTCAATCCTTCCCCTCACAGAAAACAAAAAGAACCAACATATTTTCGGCACTGGCTTCCCACGCAGGCTGGTATTGTCCACAAATCACACACACACACACACACACACACACACACACACACACACACACACACACACACACACACACAACACACACACACACACACACACAAAGTAACACCAAATCACACGCAACGCACTTACACACACACTGCACACACACACAAAACAACAATAAATCTACACACACACACAAAATCTTTAAGGGCCAGTTTCGACAGGTTTTCAAATAAAAATACTGCGCCTCTCTCTCTCTCTCCTCTCTCTCTCTCACACACACACACACAACACACACACACACACACACACACACAACACACACACACACACACACACACACACACACACTCCTCTCTCTCTCTCTCTCTCTCTCTTTCTTTCTCTCCCCTCCCCTCTCTCTGTCTGTCTGTCTCTGTCTCTCTCTCACACACACTCTCTCTCTCTCACTTTCTCTCTCCAGCCTGAGCCACGTTTGTCTGTGTCTGTGTCTCTCTCCAACCTGAGCCATGTCTGTCTGTCTGTGTCTGTCTGTCTGTCTCTCTCCAGCCTGAGCCATGTCTGTCTGTCTGTGTCAGTGTCTGTCTGTCTGTCTCTCCAGCAAGAGCCAAAATCTGTCATCGTTTTTACCTCGTATGTACTGCAATCAATCTTCACGAGGCCAAAACAGCATCTCGAAATACTGAAGAAGCCAAGGTAAGTTTTGCTGTTTGTTTTACGACTGTGGAAGGGAACAATCGGTTATGTCTTGGTTGGGGGTGGGGGATGGGGATGGGGGTGGTGGAAGAAAGGGGGAAAAAACCTCCCAGAAAGTAAGAGAGAGAGAGAGAGAGAGACAGAGAGAGAGAGAGAGAGAGCCAGGGAGACAGAGAAAGAGAGAGAGAGAGGAGAGAGAGAGAGAGAGAAGAGAGAGAGAGAGAGAGAGAGAGAGAGAGAGAGAGAGAGAGGGGAGAAGGAGGAGGAGGAGGAGGAGGAGGAGGAGAAGAAGAGGAAGAAGAAGAAGAAGAAAAAGAAGAAGAAGAAAAAGAAGAAGAAGAAGAAGAAGAAGAAGAAGAAGAAGAAGAAGAAGAAGGAAAAAAAATCGATGCACAACGTAAGTCACACAAGTCATTCCGTTTTCTTTTCTTTTCTTTTTTTGGACTTTGCCTGAAATAGTAACTGTCTATTGACATTTTATTTGTGGGAGAAAACTTCCTCTGTCTCACTCTCTTTGTCTCTGTCTGTCTCTCTGTCCGTCTGTCTGTCTCCCTTTCTATCTGTCTCTTGATTCCAGGGATGGTAACAGAATGCGCGGCTGTTTCGGCTTCTGGTGTAAATGTTTCAGAACCAAATTATAAACATGTTAAAAGCAATGTTCAATGGTCTCAAATGTTTTTTAAAAAAAAAGCATTTATACGTACACACAGTCAAAGACATAGAGACCCAGACACACAGACAGAGACAGACAGAGAGACAGGCACACACAGACATCTACACACACACAGTCTTGTTTCTGGGGTAAATTTTCAGAACCAAATTATAATTCTGTTAAAAGCAATGTTCAATGGTTTCAAATGTGTTTTTTTTTAAAGGATTTATATGTACACACAGTCAAAGACATACAGGCTCACACACAGACACACAGACAGAGAGACAGGCACACACACAGAGTCCTGAAATGGAAAGAGAGAGAGAGAAGAGAGAGAGAGAGAGAGAGAGAGAGAGAGAGAGAGAGAGAGAGAGAGGAAGAGAGAGAATTCCGATTCGATTCCAATATTTAAGCACAAAGGCCATGGCCCTTAGAAGGGGGTTGTACAAAACAATGTTGACAAGATATATCCACAATAACATATATTTGTATACACAGAGCGAGAGAGAGAGAGAGAGAGAGAGAGAGAGAGAGAGAGAGAGAGAGAGAGAGAGAGAGAGAGAGAGAGAGAGAGAGAGAGAGTGAGAGAGATACAGAGACGAGAAATCTATGTACAATGTAAGTCACACACGTCATTCGGAAGTTCTGAACTTTGCCTGAAATAGCAACTGTTTATTGACATTTGATTGTGAGAAGGGAGTTTTCGTTTTCATTCTCTGTGTATGTATCTCTGTCGCACGCGCCTGTTGTGTGTGTGTGTGTGTGTGTGTGTGTGTGTGTGTGTGTGTGTGTGTGTTGTGTGTGTGTGTGTGTGCGCGCGCGCGCGCGCGCGCGTACATGCGAGTGTGTGTGTGAGTCAAGTCAAGTCAATTTTTATTTCCAGATGGTACATTGAATAAGCGATGCATTTGCTTTTTTTTCATCATGTGTGTGTGTGTGTGTGCGCGCGCGCGCGTGCGTGTGTTGTGTGTATGTACGTGCATATGTCTGTCTGTCTGCCTCTATTTCTCTGTCCCTCTCTCTCTCTCCCCCCCCCCCCCTCCCCCCCCACGCACAGACAGACAGACGGAAAAGACACACACACAAACAGACAGATACACACACACGAATTCAAACAAAAAGAATTCATACATACGGACACATATGAGGAGAGAGGGAGAGAGAGAGAGAGAGAGAGAGAGAGAGAGAGAGAGAGAGAGAGAGAGAGAGAGAGAGACAGAGAGAGAGAGAGAGACTATCTAGATAGACAGAGAGACAGATAGAGACATAGAGACAGAGAGAGACAAAGAGAGAGACAAAGAGAGAGACAGAGACAGAGAGAGAGAGAGGGACAGACAGAGACATAGACAAACAGAAAGAGACATACACAAACAGACAGACAAAGACAGAAAGCGAAAAAGAGTGAGTGACAGAAACAGAGACCGACAAAGATGTAAGCGAGTTTGAGAGAGACAGAGAAAGAGAGAGAGAGAGCCCCAAAGGAGAAATAGAGAGAATGTTAAAACAAGCTAATAAGGGGGAAAGAAATACCCAAATGAGAAAGCCGTAACACAAGCCTTGAAACAGCTATTTAATGAAAGCCATCCACAACTTTATCTCCACAATGCCTCGTCCCATCCTGTGCAATGGCTTGGGGCATTGCAAACACGGGGAAATCACACACACACACACACACACACACACACACACAACACACACACACACACACACACACACACAACACCACACATACACACATACACACACAGACACCACACAAACACACTCCACACAAATAAATCACAACAAAACTTTGAAAGAAGCTTCTCTCTCTCTCTCTCTCTCTCTCTCTCTCTCTCTCTCTCTCTCTCTCTCTCTCTCTCTCTCTCACACACACACACACATACACACACGCACGCACACGCACACACACTCAGTGACACACACAGTGACACACACATATCACTTTTATGTGAACAGGCGTAAAATTGAAGACCACACACACACACTCGCGCGCGCACGCATTTATATATATATATATATATATATATATATATATATATATATATATATATATATATATATATATATATATATAAAAACACTTTTATGTGAACAGACTTAAAATTGAAGACCACACACACACACACACGCAACACACACACACACAACACACACAAACACGCACCACACACAAAGTAACACACAGAGACACACAACACACACACGCAACACACACACACACACACACACACACACACACACACACACACACGCGCGCGCGCGCGCGCGCGCGCGCTATGTTCACGTATTAGTTTTGATATTCGATGTTTGTTACGCAACTTAAAGAAAAACAATGAGCTTAAGCAGCGCTACAAGCGAAAACAAAAATTACATCTTTTGTCTCATTTTATTCTAACTGCCAGTATTTTGATCGAAAAGCCTGTCGAAATTAGCTCATAAAGATTTTCTCTCTCTCTCTGTCTCTGTCTCTCTCTGTCTCTCTAGGCGGGGACTGTAAAAAAGCACATGGGTGCCTATGTATTACCCTGGAAAGTATTTTGATCGAAAAGCCTGTCGAAATTAGCCCTTAAAGATTCTCTCTCTCTCTCTCTCTCTCTCTCTCTCTCTCTCTCTCTCTCTCTCTCTCTCTCTCTCTCTCTCTCTCTCTCTCGTCTCTGTGTTTCTCTTGGTGGGGATTGGATTGTAAAAAAGCGCATGGGTGCTTATTCGTTATCCTCGCAATAAAACAGTTTGTCATTCTCTGTGTGTGTGTGTGTATGTGTGTGTGTGAAAACATGTGCGTTCGTGTGTGTTCGTGTGTGTGTGTGTGTGTGTGTGTGTGTGCGCGCGCGCGTGCGTGCGTGCGTGCGTGTGAAGCCATCAGCAGTCTAACTCAAGTAGACCCTTCAAACGAGGAACACCCACTCTCAACCGTGACACCATACGCACACACACACACACACACACACACACACACACACACACACACACAACACACACACACACACACACACACACACACACACACACACACACACACACTTGACGAAAAAAACATTCTGCACTGCCCATAGTATAGACAGAACCCCTGATTCTACTAGACTGACTGACTGACTGCAGACATCAAGTGTTAAAAGTTTTCAGGATTTCCCAATACATACAAGGCGTACAGAACATTCCATATATGCGCTACATACACTTCCAACTGCTACGAAATCTCCTCAGTTCCTTCATCAAACCTCACTTCACCCTTCACCTATCCCGTGGTGGTGAGGGAAGGGGGAGGAAGCGGCACCACTGAAGATTTCGCAACCAGCTTCCTCCACTCCCCGCGGTCCTCTGCTTTCCGTGGCAAAATCGTTCCACTCGTCAAACTACGTTAACCCAAAAGGCTGGCGAAGCCTAGGATAGGTGCATGCTGGGTCCTTTTTACCTTTCCGCAACTCGCCACTAAAACGGAGATATTAATGTGTTGCATTGCATTGTATATTATTCCATAGTATTGTATACCACTTTTAGTCACGGTAGATTTTTCTGTTTGAAATACAGGCATCTCTCCTTGGGGAGAGGACGTCGCCACAAGAGCAGCGCCACCTTTTCCTGTATGATATGTCCCGTCTGTATGTGCATTTGTTCCCTTATGAGAGTGGCTTTTTTTCGATTTTGATAAAAGTGTTAGAACCTTTATCACTCATTCCGTATCTTCTAACTTCATTATCACCTATTCACACACAAAAGAGAAGAAGGCACTGGCAGGGCTGCAAAGAAACGGATCTCATAGATTTTGAAAATCCATATGCTCAATCCAACCAGGCGCGTTTGGGATTCGAACCTGCAACCAGCGATTTTAGGACTACAAGGAATATAAATCTATGTAAAGTCAAAGATGCCCCATAACCTATGTGGTCGTAGGGGAGCGAAGCATCAGAGACCTCAACTTCTCCAGGGGCCAGCATATTGAGGGCGCGCGGCGCCCATCTCCTCTCCCTCGCTGCTTTACCTTCCCTGACCCTAAAGACACAGGTGTCCATTTACAGCTGGGTGAACTGGGGGAACTATACTGAAACCGAGGCGCGCAAACGGCCACCCATCCAAGTGGTAACCCACGCTCGATGCTGCTTAACCTTGGCTGGGGGAAAGCGAGTGATTCTGACCACTGAGCTATCCCTATGTAGCCTTAACCACAGCTATAGCGCCTGTCTAGATTCAAATGTTGATATCTCTTCTCTCTCTCTCTTCTATGTACTCGGAGTAATTCTCTTATTGGATGGGGTGCCTAGTGTCTGGTCTTCTTCTGTCCTTGTAACACTCTGCAGGAGGTCTGCCCAATGGCCTCAGCCGACACGTTCCGGCTTCAGAGCAGCTCGTTTCATTGTACAGGTTGCATGCTGGAAATTGATGTTCGTGTTTCCGTAGCCCGCTGAGTACTAACAAGAATGACGGGATCTTTAACGTGTTAATTTGATATCCTGCATGTGAATATGGAGGTAGACTTCAATAAAATTCTCTCTTTCTCTAGCTCCCTGTGTCTATCTCTTGTGTCTCTGTGTCTGTGTCTGTCTGTCGTCTTTAGTTTTAACGTCTTCCCACTCTAAGTGATACCAGATGTCTCTCTGTCTGTCTGTCTCTCAAGAGGAAAACGGTAGGCCTACACTTTAAAAAAAAAAAAGCTGACCTAGTAGATCGTAAAACATCCCCACCCTTAATTCCCCAGGACGCTACTGCCGAATTCCGAGATTCGAACTCACAACTTCACGGCCCCTATTAAACTACAAGATTGAAGTCAAGACAGGTCTTCTTTAACCACTCAGCCTAGCGACGACCCGTCTCTCTCTCACTCTCTCTCTCCTCTCTCTCTCTCTCTCTCTCTCTCTCTCTCTCTCTCTCTCTCTCTCTCTCTCTCTCTCTCTCTCTCTCTCTCGTTGATGGCGTAGCTGCCGTTGTCAGGGCCGTTCGAGAATGGACGTGGGGAGTAGGCTCTTTTTTATTTATTTATTTTTTTTAAGAACAGTAGCCCAGCCCATTAATTACCCGGTGGACAGTGGATGATCCATGACATGCATTGACACGGAGCGAGCGTCAAAGGACTTGCTGCTAGAATGGCAGGCGCGTGCTCGCCAGTTCCAATAATTATCTCACCGGGGGCGGGGGGCTGTTCTTCCCCCAAAATTCTCTGCCTTGGGAATGAAATCTTGAAATCTCTCTCATATCGTAAAAGACAGATTTATTATTATTAGCTATTATTGATCTTTTCTGGGGGGTGGGGGAGAGGGAAGGTTTCGAGATGGCTGGTTCTAGTGTTCGGTGTTGTCTTAGAGAATGATGGCAACTGTGTCATGGTTTGTGTGTGTGTGTGTATGTGTGTTTTTTGTGTGTATTGTTTATTTATTCTTTTATTTCGAGGATAATGGACTAAGCGATCATGTGCTTTTTTATTTTTTATTACATCCAGTCCCAGTGTGTATACAGTTTTGTCAATTTTGTCATCTGTTCCCACCGGCACGCAATGGCCTACTCTTACGAAAAGCGGAACAGGATTTAACGTGTGCGCAAGATGTTCTGCGCGCGTTCGCACACGGGGCCTCGTTTTATAGTCTCATCCGAAGGACTTTTAAGGGGGGAGAGTGGAGTCTGCACTGATGTTAACTCCAGAGGAAAAATATCCCCTTGAACGGGATTCGAACCCCGGTCGTCAAACTGATGCTCTGTGTGTGTGTGTGTGTGTGTGTGTGTGTGTGTGTGTGTGTGTGTGGTGTGTTTGTGTGTGTGTTTGTGTGTG
>CM054140.1:60317500-60322500 GCA_028751875.1 Rapana venosa | reverse complement strand
TGTGTTTGAGTGTGTGTGTGTGTGTGTTTGTGTGTGCGCATGCTTGTGTGTGTACACCGTGTGTGTGTATTTGTGAGTGTGTGTGTGTGTGTGTGTGTGTGTGTGTGTGTGTGAGAGAGAGAGAGAGAGAGAGAGAGAGAGAGAGAGAGAGAGAGAGAGAGAGAGAGATAGAGACAGAGAGAGAGAAACAGAGACAGCCAACCAGCCAGCAACCAGAAAGACAGACACAGACACAGTGACCAAACAGACAGACAAAACACGCAAACAAACAGAAATACCTCCAGAAAGACCATACCATTACAACAGATAGGCTACAAGCCAACAGCCAGCCCGTTCCCCCCACACTATAGACCTACTACACATACTAGGCCTATACTATACTATGACAGATCAGGCCATAAACACTGGAGAGGAGGAGAAGCGGAACATTCTCAGCTGGCTGCAATCAGAGATAAGAGAGGAGAGAGAGAGAGAGAGAGAGAGAGAGAGAGAGAGAGAGAGAGAGAGAGAGAGAGAGATAGGTAGATAGATAGTATATAGTGCAGTACAGTCCTCTGTAGGTAGTACTGCAGGCACTCACAGACATACTACAGGCATGGGCCATCACAGACACCAGTGCTTCTATTCCTTCACCACCTCTGATATGACAAGATACATGACTGTTTGCACAGATGGACCTGTGGTCTTGAGTGCTTCCCCCAGTGCTGTGACATGACACATGTTAGTGCTGTTTTACTTGTCTATGTATCTATGTATCTATCTATCTATGTATCATTTTATGTATCTATCAATGTATGTATGTATGTATGTATGTATGTATGTATGCATGTATGTATGTATGTATGTATGTATGTATGTATGTATGTATGTATGTATGTATGTATGTATGTATGCATCTATGTATCTATCTATGTATCTATATATCTGTCTGCCTCTCTATGTATATGTATGTATGTATCTGTCTATCTCTATGCATATGTATGTGTTTGTGTGTATGTATGTATGTATGTATGCATGCATGTATGTACGTATGTATGTATGTATGTATGTATGTATGTATGTATGTATGTATGTATGTATGTATGTATGTATGTATGTGTGTGTGTGTGTATGTATGTGTGCATGTATGTATGTATGTATGTGTGTGTGTATGTATGTATGTATGTATGTATGTATGTATGTATGCATGTATGTATGTATGTATGTGTGTGTATGTATGTATGTATGTATGTATGTATGTATGTATGTGTGTGTATGTATGTATGTATGTATGTATGTATGAAGGACAGCTGACAGGACATAGCACTATGCTAATGTCTGTCTGACAGATACACTGTCTTTACGTGTTCTGCCGTGGACTGTAGTTGGTATGTTAAAGTGTCGATGACTCTGCACACAAACACACACAGACACACACATGTGTATTTGTATAATAATGATAATAATAATAATAACAAATGGAATTTATATAGCGCTATATCTTGCAGAGACAAATCAAAGCGCTTGCACTCAACTCATTCTTACACAGTCATACAACCAGTAGCAAGTAATAGTTCCATCAAGTCCAAATGTGCACGCACGCACACACACACAGACACACACACAGACACACACACAGAGATTACACACCCTGGCAGGGCAATAGAATCTTGGCTGTTGAAGGCAGGAAAGAACTATGAGATGAAGCATGTATAAACACGTTTGTCTTTCTCTTCTTATTTTTGTTGTCAGCCTCCCTCTAGCTATCTCTACCACCTACAGACACACAGACACCAACACACACACACCAGACACAACACACACAACACACACACACACACACACACACACACCACACACACAAACACAGACGGTTGTAAGAGGTTACCTATCTCTTTAAAATCAGCTCCTTCGAAACAAACGTTCAAGAAACTCTTGAAGAAACGTCTGATGGACAAATTGTAAGTCCACTTTTATACTCGAGGTTATCTTACATCAGGCTACCTTGCTGTTATTCCTACCTTTGTTATTTGTATTTTCTTCATTTGTTGTATGACTTGAGCTTATGTTATACTGTCTTGGTTGTGTTTTATCTTGTCTTGTGAGTCTTGATTTTGCTTTTGTTTTTTGTTTGCTTTTTGGGTTTAAAAAAACAGTTCTTCAGTTATCTGTATGACTTGAGCTTACGTTATACTGTCTTGATTTGCTTTATCATGTTTTGTTAGTCTGGATTATATATTTATATATAACTTAAAAAATTATTATATATTATAATATATTTTGATCTTCAACATGTGTGAACATTGTATCGTGATTGCTTTTATATGTCATTTTCTTGATTTTCTTTTTTTTTCTCTATGAAGGCAGGATGAAAAAAAAAGTTGTAAAAACTTAATCTTTCACCCTCAATAAAGATCATTTCGACTTGACTTGACTTGACAAAAGACCTAAAGAAAACCATCATACCCATCACAGATACAAGCCGACATCACAAGCGAGCCCATTCCCCACACTAACACCTTGCAATTGCCCTTCATGGGATGATTAAAGTGTTTTTGACTTGACTTGACTTGACTACTATACTATGACAGATCAGGCCATCAACACGGACGGCATAAGAGCAGGAACGGAACATTCTCAGCTGGCTGCAATCAGGGATAAGAGGAGATAGTAAAGTACAGTCCTCTGTAGTACTGCAGACACTGACAGGCATCTTACAGGCATGGGCCATCATCACAAGACACATGTATGCAGAAGATGGCTCCAACCAACATCATGGTCTTGAGGTAACGGTATCGGATCGGTCGTCTAGAGGTAAACACGCCTATCTAGAAAGCGAAGAAAAGTCCGGGTCGGAAGTGTGCGGTGGTTCCAATCCCGTTTGGACCCGAAACTTTTCCCCCCATCCATTAGACCACACACAAATACACATGCAAAAGGAAAAATTCAGACACAAAACGATCCCCCCCCCCCCCCCTCCCCACCTCCTCCCCCCAAAAAATGAGGTAGCTCTTGTTGGTATGTAGAACTTTTTGGAGAGAGAGAGAGAGAGAGAGAGAGAGAGAGAGAGAGAGAGAGAGAGAGAGAGAGAGAGAGAGAGAGAGAGAGAGAGAGAGAGAGAGAGAGAGAGAGGAGAGAAATTTTGCAGTGGAGAAAAATACAGAATACAATATAATGCGATACAATACAACCCCAATACTGGTGTTATGTCTAAAATAAGCTCTGTTATATCCTACTGTCTTTCTGGAGTTACGGTATGACACTATCATGATTTTCACTATCTCAATTTCACTCATGAGAAATTTTTGCAGTGGAGAAAAATACAGAACACAATATAATGCAATACAATACAACCCAAATACTGGTGTCATGTCTGAAACTAGCACTGATATCACCTACTAATGTCTTTCTGGAGTAACGCTATGACACAATCATGCTGATAAAATAAATCATGCCAAGGCATGCACTCGACATGACACATGCAGATGTTTATCTGTGGCGAATACTGACACGACAACATGTTGATGTCTGTCTTAAGGCAGCAATCGTCTTCATCACTTCTGTCATATATATATATATATACATATACACATAGCGGTATGGTGCCACCGACTTGGCATCGTGGACTTTTCGTGGATTGTTGTTCTTGTTGTTTTTGTTGTTGTTGTTCTTCTCTTTCTTGTTCTTCTTGTCTCTTCTTCTTCTTTCTTCTTCTCCTCCTCCTCGTTGTTGTTGTTCTTCTTCTTTCTCTCTTCCTCCTCCTCTTCCTCCTCTTCTTCTTCTTTCTTCTTCTTCTTTCTCTTCCTCCTCCTCCTCTTCTCTCTTCTTCTTTCTCTTCTCCTCTTCTTCTTCTTTTTCTTTATTCTTCTTCTCTTCCTCCTCTCCTCCTCCTTGTTGTTGTCATTGTTGTTGTTCTTTGTTGTTGTTGTTGTTCCTCTTCTTCTTCTTCTCCTCCCCCCCCTCCTCCTTCTTGTTCTTGTTCTTGTTCTTCTTCTGTGTTTTTATCTTGCTTTCGTCTTTTCTGATTGCGGATGCACGTACACCACGTATCATGCATCTGTCTGAAGTCTTTGTGGCACTGTCACTGTATTTCTATTTCTTCTTCACACAGAAAAACAGAGGGGAGACACATAAACATACAGGCATGCACACACACAAACACACATAGACTCTCACACACACACACACACACACAACACACACACACACACACACACACACACACACACACACACACACACACACACACACACACACACACGGACGCACACGTACACACACAAAGACACAGACCCGTCTAATAATATCACTAAAAGTGAACAGACGTAAAATTGAAGACAACAACAACAACAACAAAGACACAGACATAAACACAAAGGTACACAAACACACACATACACACACACACTCTCTCTCTCTCTCTTACACACACACACCACAACACAAACACACACACACTCTCTCTTACACACACACACACACATACACAAACACACATAACTGCGTCAAACAATCCCTCTTTATTCCCAACTCACACACACACACACACACACACACACACACACACAACACACACAACACACACACACACAAACACTCACCACACACACACACACACACACATAACATGCGTTTTCTGCACGCTCGCACGCATACAAACACATGCATACACAGATGAAGTGGCAGACACATCTGGTTTTTGCGTTTCTCCAATTATTTATTTCGAACTCTTACAGTCTTCCTAGGGGAATATTCTTAAGACTGAAATTTCGGATAAGCTTGTGGAAATGTACAGCATGTCTAAAGAAAGAAAGAAAGAAAGAAAGAAAGAGAGAGACAATGACAATGACACATTCTTTTATTTCGAGGATAATGAATAAGCACCCATGTTATTTTTACACCCAGTCCCAGCCCTTAGGGATATATATGATAATAAAATAAAATAAAGCCCATACCAATACACTCACCACAGTATACGTGAAAAAAAAAATCTGCACAAATATATTTACACTACAGAGAGA
>CM054140.1:60297500-60310000 GCA_028751875.1 Rapana venosa | reverse complement strand
CTGTCTGTCTGTCTGTCTCTCCCCCTCCACCCCCCTCTCCCTCTCTCACACACACAGAGCATGTATTTCCTACAGCAACTTAACGGGGTGTTGTCCATGATCTAGTCGGATGCTAAATTAGCAGCAGGCACACACCGAAAGCCAGTCTCACTCTCCTCTGGGCACGTTTCTGAACTGCAAGCTGATGCAGCAGGCTCAGCTAACCTTCCTGATTCCGTGTTGCAGCAAATTTTTGTTTCCCTATCACACTGGCGAACATACCCTTTTTTTCATATACATAAGTATGCCAAGGAACAACTCTACTCTGAAAGACTAGCATCCTGGCCACCACTCTAGGTCTAGAGGATGGGGATGAGGGGAAGTTCAGCACAAACGGGGGGTGGTGATCGAACCACTGCACTTTTCGCTTTCTAGGCAAGGCTAGGTGCATCACCGCTAGACCATCGATCCACAGTTTTTTTAAAACGTTTTTCCAACATTTGTGTGATAAAGTATCTTTTTCTTCAGAAGGAGATGGTAATTCACGCGGAGAGATTCGCAGGCAGGCAGGCAGGAATAGAAGAGAGAGAGAGACAATGACAATGACAATGGCAAATGACAATGACAAATTCTTTTATTTCAAAGATGATGCTTTTTTTTTTACATCTAGTCCCCGCCCTTAGGGATATATATGAAAATAAAATAAAATAAAGCCAATACCAATACGCTCACACAGTAAACAGGGGAAACATATCCACACACAAAACCCCTACAAAAAATCACAAAAAAGGGAGAAAAAAGCAACAAGAAATAATAAAAGAAAGCAAAACAGAACAAACAAACAAAAAATAATAAATGGAATTTATATAGCGCTATATCTTGCAGAGGCAAATCAAAGCGCTTAAAAAGAGAGTGAGAAAGACAGAGAGAGAGAAAGAGGGAGAGACAGAGGGACAGAGGGGGACGGGGAAGGGGGGGGGGGGCAGGGGCAAAGAGAGACAGAGAGTCTGTCAGAGAGAGAGAGAGAGAGAGAGAGAGAGAGAGAGAGAGAAGAAGAGACAGACAGACAGACAGACAGACAGAGAGCGACAGACAGAGACAGAGAGCAAACCAGCCAGACAGCCAGACAGAGAGCATTAGGGGTAGACAAGGACAGAGTCCTTTAAAAAAAAAAAAAAGAAGAAAAAAAAAGGAAAGATCTTCTGATTCCTCAGGCAACTGCTTAGGTTTGAAGAACCAGATAAGATTTATCAACGGATAAGTGTTATCTCTGGACTGTCAGTGCAAATTTGCAAATCAAGTGTGTATGTGTGGTGTGTGTGTGTGTTGTGTGTATGTGTGAGTGTGTGTGTGTGCCTGTTTGTTTGTGTGCTGTGTTGTGTGTGTGTGTGTCTGTTTGTTTGTGTGTGTGTATGTGTGTGTGCCTGTGTGTTTGTTTGTGTTGTGTGTGTGTGTGTGTGTGTGTTGTGCCTGTGTGCGTGTGTGTGTGTGTGTAAGAGTTATCGCTCTACTGTCAGTGCAGATTTGCAAATAAGATATGTATGTATGTATGTATGTTGTATGTATGTATGTATGTATGTATGTATGTATGTATGTATGCATGTATGTATGTATGTATGTATGTATGCATGTATGCATGTATGTATGTATGTATGTATGTATGTATGTATGTATGTATGTATGTTATTTATGTGTGTGTGTGTTGTGTGTGTGTGTGTGCGTGCCTGTGTGTGTGTGTGCGTGCGTGAGTGAGTGGGTGAGTTATTATCTATTTATTTATTTGTTTTTTTATTTCGAGGATAATGGAATAAGCATTCATATGCTTTTTCATCCAGTCCCCGTGTGTATGCAGTTTTGAAAATTGTGAGTGAATGTGTGTGTATGTGTATGTATGTGTGTGTGCGTGCGAGTGTGTGTATGTGTGTGAGTGCATGTGGGTGTGGGTGTGTGTATATGTGTGTGAGTGTGTGTATGCGTGCGCGTTTGTGTGTGTACGTGTGTGTGTGCGTGCGTGTGTGTGCGTTTGTTTGTGTGTGCGTGTGTGTGTGTTTGTGTGTGTGTTTGTATGGTGTGTGCGTGTGTGTGTGTTTGTGTGTGTGTTTGTATGTGAATAAGAGAGAAAGAGAGATTGAAACAGACAAAGGAGAACCAGACACAGAAACGGACAGAAACAGACACATTCAAAGAAACCAACATAGAAAAAACATAGAAAAAGAAAAAGACAGAAGAAGACAAACAAGCAGACAGATTCAAGACAACAACAACAACAATATAGAGAGAGAGGGGAGAGAGAGAGAGAGATAGAGAGAGAGATGGAGAGAGAGAGAGAGGGGGAGAGAGAGGGAGAGAGAGGGAGAGAGAGAAACCCATTACAGAAACAAAACATAACAAAACAAAAATTCCCATAAAACACACAAGCAAGTCAAAAGTGTGCAGGCATCAGTTCCGTTTTTAAAAAAGATAAAACTCTCTCTCTCTTTCTCTCTCTCGCTCCTTGCCAAAAAGACTGTATTGTTAATGGCAATAAATTACTTTCAGTGTTCAGTGTTCATGTTCAGTGTTCAGTGTTCTCTCTCTCTCTCTCATCTCTCCCTCTCCTCCTCTCTCTCTCCCTCCCCCCCCCCCCTCTCTCTCTCCCCCCGAAAACAACAAGCCCCTTCTTTTGACATGCAACCTCTCTCGAAAAGACAAATTGAATTCATTCGCTTTTTCTGAAGGCCAATTGTTTGCCCGCCAAAGTGGTGGAGGTTTGGGTTTTTATTGTTTCTCGCTGCTTGTCAAGAGTGCAAACTTAATAATGCAGAGAAGATAGGGGGGCTGGAGAAGGGAGGGGGAGAGAGAGAGATGGGGGGAGAGAAAGGGAGGGAGTAAGGGAGAGAAAGGGAGAGGGAGGGAGGGAGAGAGAACAGACAGACAGAGACAGACCGACGGAGATATGAGAAAAAGAGAGAGAAGAGAGAGAGGAGAGAGAGAGAGAGAGAGAGAGAGAGAGAGAGAGAAGACAGACAGACAGATATATAGATATGAGAGAGAAACAGACAAACAGACAGAGACAGACAGACAGAGATATCAGAAAGAGAGAGAGAGAGAGAGAGAGAGAGAGAGAGAGAGAGAGAGAGAGAGAGAGAGAAGAGAGAGAGAGAGAGGAGAGAGAGAGACAGACACAGACAGAGACAGACGGACATCCATTGAAGGACAAACAGAATTCAACTGAAGGAGTCAGGATCTTTAACAATATCCATTCTTCATTAAACCTTCTCCTTCCCCCCCCCCCCCCCCCCACCTCACACACACACAATGAGCGCATACACATGCGCGTGCACACATGCACACACAAACAGAGACACACATTCATACAGACAAACAAGCATACACACACAGGCAAACACACACACACCCATCCACACACACACCATTCCGCCCCCCCCCCCCCCCCCCCACATCTCCCCCCCCCCCCCAAGGCCCTCACACACACACACAACACACACACACACACACACACACACACACACACACACACACACACACACACACCACACACAGAGCGGCCACTTGTTTACCAAAGAAAGTGATAGGCCTAGGGCTTCAATGACTGGTGTGTGTGGAGAAGCGTGGTAAAACTAAGGCTCTCCTTGTTCGAATCCTCTCTGTTTGTTTGCAGTCACCCTCTGATACTGGCTTCTGCATAAAACACTGCTTGTTTTTCATCCCAGGCTCTCTCTCTCTCTCTCTCTCTCCTCTCTCTCTCTCTCCTCTCTCTCTCTCTCTCTCTCTCTCTCTCTCTCTCTCTCCCCCACACACACACACACACACAATCATCACATCACAAGACAAAAGCACAATGGGTGTGTGTGTGTGTGTGCGCGTGTGTGTGTGTGTTGGGGGTAGGCTGGTGTGTAGTGTGTGTGTGTGTGTGTTTGGTGTGTGTGTGTGTAGTGTGTATGTGTGTGTGTGTGTGTGTGTGTGTTGTTGGGGGGTAGGGTGGTGTGTATGTGTGTGTGTGTGTGTTTGGTGTGTGTGTGTGTAGGTGTGTAGTGGGGGGTGGGTGGGAGGGTGGTGTGAGTGCGTTTGTGTGTGAGTGCGCGCGCGCGTTTGTGTGTGTATATGAGAGAGAGAGAAGAGAGAGAGAGAGAGAGAGAGAGAGAGAAGAGAAGAGAGCGCATTGGTAGTGGTATACATACAAGGGATCAATTGACGTTCAGTTGTGGATTGTGTATAACTGATTGATTTCTTCACATGTTCATGTATTTACACACACACACAGATATATATATATATATACATACATACATACACACATATATACATATACATATATACATACATATATATAAACCCCACTTTTCTTTTAATTGGTACACAGGTTTGTATTTGTTTATTTCTCTATTTTCATTATTTGTTTTCATTCATTTTGTCAAGTAAAAGTACCATATACACGACAACACGGAATATACTGGAACTTATACATGGCTCTCTGTGTTTTCTCCTATATTATATTACCGTGGTTTTTCCCTCTCTATTCCCAAAACTTTCACGGATAAACAAAAACTTGTTTCTTCATTCTTCAAGAGAAGAATCTTATTGTACGCTACCCTATTTTAAAAAAAGCCATTTAATTCAATCTTCAACTAAACCTTGCGACTGAAATACGTTATTATTCTCTTTACAAAACTAGAAGATAGTTGCACATTGAATTGCATTCGTCCCATTGAATCAAATCGGGGAACGGATTCTATGAAATAATTCCTCCCTTGGACAAAAACAATAATAGCATCGAAAAGACGCGAGGTGAAATGCATCTGTCTTTTAAAAAAAACCCAACAAAATCTATAAAGATAATTAAACATCTAAAAACTGAGATTTAAATAATAAAATTACTCAAATTCTATGACACGTAATTATCCCTTAGAAAAAAAAAACAACATAATAAAGACTCAATAAATTTCTTTTTCGCTCTTTCAAAACTGAAAGGTCATTCTAAAAAAAAAAAAAAAAAAGCAACAATCATGAATTTCTAGACACAGAGTCAATAAACGTGTAAATATTGAAATAGATTTTATCATTTTTGAAAATATCCTGGATAGACTGGTAAACAAGAACGCCCTGAAAATTTTACCATCAGCGGAAAAAGCAGATATCGCAACAGCACCGTACATTTGTGTCATTTACCGCACTGTTGTTTACAGTGTATTACACTTTAGGCTGGTAAGAATGTGTGGTACAATATTATTAGGCATTATTCCTCGTGATTTATACATGATGCATTCATCGTGATTTTGGCTCAAAGAATAATAACAACAACAACAAAAGTAACCACAAATTAGATGTTTTGTGTTTCTCATTCTGAGTTTCCTTATTATTTTTGTTTCTTTTTTCTTTTCTCCTGTTCCAGCGAATAAAAAAAAAATCTTTTTCTTCTAGGGGTTTGTTTGTTTGCAGGGCTTTGGGGAAATATCTTTTTAATACAATCTCTCTCTCCCTCTCATCTCCCCTCCCCTCCTTCTCTCTCTCTCTCCCCTCCCCCCCCCCCTTCCCTCCCTCTCGCACACAACACACCCCACACACACACAAAAAAACCACACACACAAAAACACACACAACAAAAACACACAACCCCTCTCAAATAAAATTATCTTTTTTCCTCTTTTCCATTTTCACATTCTTTCATATAAATTAAAATCATTCTCTCTCCTCTCTCTCTCCCCCCCTCTTCCTTTCTCCCCCTTCTCTCCTGGGGGGGCTTTTCTTCTCCCCTCTCTCTCCCCTCCCCTCGCGGCCCGGCATTTTTATCATAATCTTTAAAATTTTGGGGCAAGAAAAAAAAAAGTAAGAGGAATGTGCGCCCAAATTTGCTGTTCACATTGTAAAAGGGACCCAGTAAAAAGAAAATTGAGATTTGCAGCCACAAACACCCCACAAAACACACACAAAAAACACACACACAAAAACCACACACACACACACACACAACACACAACAACACCCCTCCTCTCCTCTTCCTCTAACTCACCTACACACACCCCAAAACGCGCGCGCGCGCGCCCAAAAACACACACCTACAAAAACCCACACATCTAAAACACCCCAACACAAAACACACACCACCAACACAAAACACACACACACACACACACACACACACCAAAAAAAAAAAACACACACACACCAATTAAAGGGAAAAAGGGGTAAACCCCCGTCTACTAAATCAAACCCTTGTAACACCCCCTCCCCCACCACCGCCCCCCCACCCCAAACCATCTTTCCCCCCTCCCCCCTCCTTCCAAAACCCCCCTCCCCACCTAAAAACCTTCTTCTCCATCCCTTCCCCCAAAATAAAAAATAAATAAAAAACAGCCCGGAAAACAGACAGAAAATTTTTGCTGCCCATAGGTTGTCCATTACACGGGAGGGGTGAGGTCGGTAGGAGTGGTGGGAAGGGGGGGGGGGGGGGGAAGAAAAGAGAGAGGAGAGAGAAAAGAGAGAGCGAGAGAGAGAGAGAGGGGGAGAGAGAGAGAGGGAGAGAGAGGGGAGAGGTGGGGAGGGGGGGGGGGAGAGAGAGAAAAGAGAGAGAGAAGAGAGAGGGTTTGGGAGAGGGGGGGGGGGGGGGGGAGAGAGGAAGAAAAGAGGGGTTTGGGGAGAAGAAAAAGAGAGGGGGAAGAAGGAGGGGGGGGGGAGGGGGGAAAAACCCCCCGGGGGGTTTTGGGGGGGGGGTTTTTTCCCCCCCGGGGTTTTTTTTTGGGGGGAATTTTTGGGGGGAAAAAAAGGGGGCCCCACCCCGGGGGCCCCGGTTTTTACCGGGGGGCCCCCCCCCCCCGGGGAAAGAGCCCCCCCGGGGCCCCCCCCCCCCGGGGCCCCCCCCCCCCGGGCCCCCCTCAAACCCCCCCTCCCCCCCCCCCAAACCCCGCGTTTTAGCGGGGGACCCCCCCGGGGTGTCCCTGCCCCCCTTTTCCCTCCGGTCGGGCGGCCGGGTTCCTCTTTTTTTTGGTTTTTCGCGCCGCTCCCCTTTTTCCTTCGCGCTACCCCCCCCCTCCCCTTAGTTTGCCCTGGGCCCCCTTCTCCGGGGGGGTTTGGCCCGCGGGGGGCCTGGCGGTGTCGCTCCGGGGTTTCGGCCCCCCCCCGCCGCTGTCCGGGGGCTCTCGCCGCTTTTCCCGCCTCTCGGGCTGGGGTTTGCTCCCCCTGGGGGGCCCCTCTCGTTTTGGTCTCTTCCTCGCTTTTTTTGGTCCGTTCCCCCCTCCCGCGCTGCGGGGCCCCTTGCTCTCTCCTCCCTTTTTTCCCCCTCGCCTCCGCCTCCCCGCTCTCGGGCTCCCCGGATTTCGGCGCCCTCCCGCCCCGCGCCCCCTCTCCCTCCTCGCCGCGGGGTGGCCCCGGTTTTGTTCTCTCTGGGTCTCTTTTCCTCCCCATTTCTCCCCTCTGGGGGGGCGCTTCTCCTCTGGGGGTTTTTCTGCGGTGCGGCCCCTTTTTTCTCTCCCTCGGCCGCCCCCCGGTGCGGCCCCTCCCCCCTCTTCCTCTTCTCGTCTTCGGGGAAAAAGGGTCGGGCCTTTAAGACTCCCCCCCCCCGGCCCCCCGTTTACCCCCCCCCGCCCCACCCCAAAATTTCTCAGGGGTTCCCCCCCCATGGAAACCCGGCCCCCCACCCCCCCAAAAACCCCCCCCCCCGGCGCACACCCCAACCCCCCCCCCCCCGGGGGTAACATACCCCACAACCCCCCATCCCCTTTAAACCGCTTCCCCCCCCAAAAAAAAAAAAGGGGAAAAAACCCCCCACCCCCCCCCCCCAAAAAAAAATCAAAAACCCAAAAAAGCCCCCCCCCCCCCCCCCCCCCCCCCCCCCCCCCATCCCCCCCACCCCCCCAAAAAAATGGGAACGAAAAAAAAAAGGGCGGGCGGGACGTTTCCCTTTGCCTCCCCTTTCCCCCCGCAGCCCCAACCCGCACGACCATTCGCCCTGTGCCCGCCCACCATTTTACGCCCCCCAACGCCGCCCCTACTCTTCCCTCTCCTAAAACCCAAGAGTCAAACAAAAAGGGCCCGATGATAAAAGAGAGGGGGGGGTGGGGGTGGGGGGGGGGGTTTTAAGTAGGGTTTAATTTGTCTTTAATTTTGGGGAATTTTGGGTTTACGTAACAATGTGGTTTCCCAATTTGTGTTTTTTAGAAAATTTTTTGGGGGTTTAGCTTTTTTTTTTTTACCTTTTTTAAAATGCCTGTGAAATTTTTCGCTGTAAGTATAATTTACGTTTTAAATAAAAGGGTAAATTTGGGTTTTAAGTGTGCTTTTTGGGAAACACATCGAAAGGTTTTACTTTATGAAAAATTTGTTAGAAACTTTTTTTTAAAATTTTAAACCCTTTGAAAAAAAATATAAAAAAGACAGAAAAAAAATACAAAAACACCCACTACCCAACCCAAACCAAACCACCCCCCCAAAAAAAAACCACACAAAAAAAACAACAAAAGAAACAACAAACAAAAAAAGAAACAAAAAAAACCAAAAACAGTAAAAAAACAACAACAAAAAACAACAAAAAAAAACCCCAAAAAAACCCAAAAGCAACCCCCCCAAAAAACAAACAAAAAAACAAAAACCCAAAAAAAAACCCCCCCAAAACAACCCCCCTTTAACACCCCCCCCCCACCCCCCCCCCCCCCCCCCCCCCCCCCCCCCCCCACAAAATAGCCAAAAAAGAAACCAAAAAAAATAACCCCTTCCCTCCCGAAAACCAGCCCCCCAACCCAAATAAACTCACCACCACTAAAACCAAAAAAAACAAAGAAACCAATAAACAACAACCCAAAAAAACCCCAACAACAACAAAACCCAACACAACCCTCCAATCCCCCAAAACCCTCACCAAACCCAAAAAAACCCAAACAACCAACAAAACAAACCCCCCCTAAACAAAGAAATAAACACTGAAAAAATTATCCACACAAATCACATTCACCACCCCAACACCCCCCCAAAACACACAAACAACACACACACCCAAACACACAAACACACACACACACACACAAAAAACACACACACACACACAACACCCCACAACCCACACACACAACGTTTTCCCCAAACCTGCGCCCGTGTGGGTGTTTTTTATTTATTTTTTTTTAATTTAAATTTTTTCTTTTTTTTATCGAGGGTAATGGAATAAGCACTAATGTGCTTTTTTAAAATCCAGGGCCCCGTGTGTATGCGGTTTTTTTAAAAATTTTTGGGTGTGTGTGTGGGTGCCGGGGCGTGTGGGCCTTTCCACACAAGGCACCACTGAGTCTCATTAAAACAAACTCACCCACACCCCCCCTCCCATCCCTCACCCCACCCAAAAATCCTGCTCTCCTCTCCCTCTCTCATCCCCTCTCTCCTTTTTCCTCCTCTCTCTCTCTCTCTCCTTTCCCCTCATTCCCTCCCCCCCTCTCTCTCTCCCTCCCCGTCCTTTTTCGTAAAAGGTTACTTTTTCCAAAAAAATAAAAAAAAAGAAAGCTTTTTTAAAATTTCCCCTCCGAAAAACTCCCAAAAAATTTTTTGTGCTGGGTATACTAGAGATAAAATATCAGGACCCCCCCCCCCCCCTCCCCCCCAGGGAATTCTCTCTCCCTCCCCCTTCCCCCTCCCCCCTTCCCCCCCCCTGCTCCTTCCCCTCCCCCCTTTTCCCCCCCCACCCCCTTTCCCCCCCCCGTAAATTTTCACCAACCCGGAGACGAAAGACACCGGGTATGGGCCCCAAAAAGGGGACCGGGAAAAAAGAAGTTTTGGGTAAGAAAACAACAGACTGGCTCGGTTTCTTAATTAACAAATAAAAAATTGGGAAAGTTTAGGGGGTTTCACCCTTTTACTTGCCAAAATCTATTTTTGGGGAGAGAGAAAAACCTCTTAAAAAAAACGCCCAAAAAAAAAGGGATGTTTGTATTTTTTTGGGGTTTTTTTTAAAAAGGGAAAATTTTTTTGGTTTTAAAATTTTTTCACGGGGGATTTTTTGGAGGGTTTTTTTTGGGTTTAAGGGGTTTTTTGTAAATTTCCCAAAAGGAGGAAATTTTTTAAAAAAAAAGGAATTTTTTTTGGGAAAAGGGTTTGGGGGTTTTGAAAAAAGAAATTTTTTTTAACCCCCTAGCTGTCCCCTGACCCAAATTCCCCCCTTTTCCCCCCGCCCTCTTTAAAATTGTTTTTATTCCCAAAAAAATTCCCCCTTTAATTCCCCTTTTCCCTCCCTCTTCCCCTTTCCCTTCCCCTCACTTCCCTTCCCTCTCCTCCCTTTTCCCCTCCCTCTCTCTCTCTTGGAGTGGGGGTTAAATTTTATTTTTGGAAAAAAACAGCCCAAAAAAAAATTTTTTTTTTAAATTTTTTTTTTCGGGAAAAAATTCCTCTCTTTTTTTTCCCCCCGTTTTAAACCCCTTTTTTGGGGGGGGAAATTTTCTAAACTTTTTTTCCCCAAAAATAAAAAGTCCCAAAAAAAAAAAAACCAAAAAAAAACCACGGCCCGGGCAAAAAAACCAATCCCCGGTATCATTTTTAAATTCAAAAAAAATAAAAAAAAGAAAAAACCCCCAAACCAAAAAAAAAAACAAAATAAGGTACATAACAAAAATTAAAATTTAAAACCCCGCTTCCCAAAAAGCAAAATTTTAAAAAGGGAAAAGTTTAAAAAAAGAAGATGAATGATAGTGATAAAAAATTATGATATAATAGTAAAGGGTAATGATGGTAATAAAAACAAAAATAAATAATAAACATTGATTTATGCTAATAATAAAAATAATGAAAGATGATATGATTAAAAATAATAAATAGTAAATAATAAAAAATTTTTTACAATACTAATAATAAAAAAGAAAAAGAAGAACAACAATAATGCATGGAAATTATATAGCGCTATATCTTGAGAAAATAAATCAAAGCACTTGCATACAACTAGTACGCATAATTATCTTCAACCAGTCATGATTATATTATTATCATGAAACTTGCGCAGAAGAAGCACACAGACAGACAGACAGACAGACAGACACACACACACACACACACATCCATATATAGAAAGCGAATCAAAAAATAAATTCAGAGGCATCAGAAAATGTTATAAAAAATTTCAGCTGTATTGAAAATTTTTTTCAAATACTCAGGAGCATCAGAAAACAAAAACTTCAATAGTATCAAAAAAAGGTTACAAGAAATTTCAGAAGTATCAGAAACTTTATCATAAAAATTCAGCAGAATCTGATAATGTAATCATATTTTTTTCAGTAGTACTGGAAAGCGTTGAAAAAATGCACCCCCCCCCCCCCTCCCCCACCCAAAAAACAAAAACAAAAACAAACAGAGATAAGAAATTTTCAGTAATTTTCAAAGACCGTCTAAAAATTTCAGCAGAAAAAAATATTTAGGGAAAAGATGAAATTCCCAGCAGTTAAAGAAAAAAACGTATTAAAAAAATCAGCACAATAAAAAATTTCCAGCAAAATCAGAGAGTGTTATTAGAAAATTTCAGAAGAAAAACCAAAAAAAAAAAAAGAAGAAAATTTCAGAAGTAACGGAAAATGACATCACAAAACTTCCTACAGAATCGGAAAACGTAATCATAAAATTTCAGAAGCACTGTCATAAACGCAAAACAAAAAACTGAACATTTCTAATGGTCTGTAAACTACGGCTATGAAAGGGAGGGAGTCGGCAAATAGTTTTAAAAGTATAATTATTAAAAATAAAATAAAATTCGAGGCAATTATCTGCTCCAAACACTGCCTCTTTAAAGCAGGGAGATGAGGCGGGCCGAAAATTCATCAACTCTTGATAAAATCTCCATCTAAATTATACATTCAATTCAATGTTCAAAAAGAACGAACTGCATTTTGCAAATGTCAAACATTTTGCGCTGCGAAATCTCAGAAAATTGCATAATGACGAAATTAAACGGGGGAGAAATGATCACGTAAAGAAAAAGAAATAAAAGACCCTAAAATAAAAAAAAAGAAGTAAAATTACTACAGGAATGAAAATGGAAAGGAAAATGAAACAAAACAAAACAAAACTAACAACGATAAACAAATTAAGGCATGGACGGAAATGAATTGATTTAAAATGAACAAAAAATGAATAGATACGTGTAGTAGTTCAATGAAAAATAAATGAATGAAAAATTGAAGAAAGAGATGAACAGACAGCAAGATGGACGGACAGACAGAGAGACAGGCAGGCAGACAGACAGTCAGACAGGCAGGCAGGCAGGCAGGCAGGCAGACAGGCAGTCAGTCAGGCAAAGAGAGAGACAGACAGACAGGCAGTCAGACAGGCAGACAGACAGACATATCCATTGAATTCTGGAACACCAACAACACAGTTGACCAAAAAAAGAAAAAGAAAAAAAGAGGAATGGACAAAGTAGATGAGACATTTTTAAAAAAATGCTAAAATGAGAGAGAGAGAGAGAGAGAGAGAGAGAGAGAGAGAGAGAGAGAGAGAGAGAGAGAGCGAGAGAGAGAGAGAGAGAGAGAGAGAGAGAGAAAGAGAGAGAGAGAGAGGGAGAG
>CM054140.1:60280000-60287500 GCA_028751875.1 Rapana venosa | reverse complement strand
ATTACCACAGATAGATTGATCTGTAACGTGCGTTAACTAAGAGCTCCCGAATTTTTTGTTTGGAGTGATATCGGCGTTGTGTTGAAGAGATGACACTGGGGTCTTGGGGCTGTCGTGGTTTTATTACTGCCGGCTTCTTAGTGTGATTTATGATTATTATGTATACGGACAAAGTGCGGGCACCCTCTGAGAGAGGTTGTGTTCTGTGTCTTTGTGTATGGGGGGCGGAAGGGTGGTGGGGGTGGTGGAGGGGAAGGGAGTGTATGTGTACGTGTGTGTCCCTCTCCACTCTCTCTCTCTCTCTCTCACTCACTCACTCACTCACTCACTCACACACCACCACAAACACACCGACACACACACACACACACACACACACACACACACATCTCTCTCTCTCTCTCTCTCTCTCTCTCTCTTCTCTTCTCTCTGTTCGAATCCAGTACAATGGGATTTTCCCCCCCTCTGGAGTTAACATCAGTGCAGACTCCACTCTCCCCAAAAGTCCATCGGAGGAGACTATAAACCGAGGCACCGTGTACGAACGCACGCAGAACATCTTGCGCCCTCGTTAAATCCTGTTCCGCTTTTCGTAAGAGTAGGCCATTGCGTGCCGGTGGGAACGGATGACAAAATTGACAAAACTGCATGCACACGGGGACTGGATGTAAAAAAGCACCATTCCATATCCGGTCACCACCGCAAAGAATACACAAAGCACACTCGTACACATGCTCGCGAACACGCATGCACACACACACACACAACACACACACACACACACACACACACACACACACACACACACACACACAGCACACCGCGCATGCACACCACACACACACACACACTCTCTCTCTCTCACACACACACACAGACACAGACACACACACACAGACACAGACACACACACACACACACACACAGAACTTGTAAATGTTTGCTTCAAAGCCCAGCTGCCCAGCTGCTTGAGGTTAGAAGTTGGCATTTCTTTTTGTGTGTGTGTTTTTTTTGGTGCCAGTGACACTTTCTTTTACATATGAGAATTACCTCATACACGAGCACGCGCGAACACTTCGCGCTATTTGTTTTACTCTAGTTTATCTCTTTTCCTATGCTTCATTCGGGATGTATATGTTCAATGACTTCTTCACGCTTAGATCTGTTGTTTTCCTTGCAGCATTCATTTAGCTTTGCCAAACATACACTGCTTATATGAATTCACTTTTTATCTCGTTCCCTTCCATATTTCCTATCTAAAATCGTTTTCTAGTGGATAGACGTTAAAACGAACACACACACACACACACACACACACACACACACACACACACACACACACACACACACACACACACACACACACACACACACACGTACACCATCAACACACACACACACACAAACACACACCCCACCCCCTACACACGGACACAACCCCCCTCCCCTACACACAATTCCCCCCTCCCCCTCCCCCCCCCCCCCCTCTTCCCCACACACAGAGACAACCTCATCTCTTCAAAACCCCTCAAGCTGCTGCCTATAGCAGCAACCGAAAGAAGCAGCAGCAGCAGCAATCAATAGAGCATAAAGCCTAAGGACCTTTAAAGCACACACACCACCACACACCACTCCAATGGCTGTGTGTGTGTGTGTGTGTGTGTCACAGCTGTGTTGACACACGCACACACACACTCACACTCACCTACACACACACACACACACTCACTCACCTACACACACCCGCACACACTCAGACACAACCAACACACATACACAGACACGCCCCCCCCCCCCCCCCCCTACACACACACACACCTCTCTCTCTCTCTCGCACACACACACACACTCTCTCGCTCTCACACACAACACCCCCCCCCCAACACACACAACCAACCACCCCCCCCCCCCCCCCCCCCCCACACACACACAACACACTCACACACCTCTCTCTCTCTCACACACACACTCATACCCTCCCCCCTCCCCCCCCCCCCCACCACACACACACAACCAACACACACAACACAACACACACACACACACTACACACACACACCCACACTACACACACACACACAAACACACACACACACACACACATACACAGAGAGAGAGAGACAGGAATCGAATCGAATCGAAGCTTAGCTGAGCGAAGACGACAGAATAAACAGATGACACAGATGACACTGCCAATCGTTTTTGACGCCACGGCAAATCATCTCCTATTACTGCTGCAGAAACCTGCTGTTGCTGTTGCTGCTGCTGCTGCTGCATCCGTTTTAACTTCTCCTCTCATCTCATCTCTCTCTCTCTCCTCTCTCTCTCTCTCTCTCTCTCTCTCTCTCTCTCTCTCTCTCTCTCTCTCTCTGTTGTGTGTGTGTGTGTGTGTGTGTATGTATATGTGTGTGTGTTTTGTGTGTGTGTATGTATGTATGTATGTGTGCATGTCCCCCATCCCCCCCTCTCTCTCCCTCCCTCCTTGCTTCTCTCATAATCTCTCTGTTGCTGTGTATTTTTATCTGTATATCTGTATACCCTCCCCCCATCTCTCTCTCTCTCTCACCCCATCCCCCCCCCCCCCCCCCTCTTGTTTCTCTCTCACACACACATCCATTATCCTCGATATAAAAGAATAAATAAACAAAATAAAAAAATAAACACACACACACACACACACACACACACACACACACACACACACACACACACACACACACACACACACACTCTCTCTCTCTCTCTCTCTCTCTCTCTCTCTCTCTCTGTCCGTTGCTCTGTCTGTCTTTCTTTCTGTATCTCTTACTATCCCTGTCTCAGTCGTATGTCTGTCTGTCTGTATTTATCATATCCTCTAAACGATGTATGTGTAAGTATGAGTGCGCACACGTGTGTGTACGTGTTTGTGTGTGTTTGTATGTATGTGTGTGTGTATGTTTGTATGTATGTATGAATATATGTATGCATGTATGTATGTGTATGTATGTATGTATGTATGTATGTATGTATGTATGTATGTTTGTATGTATGTATGTATGTATGTATGTATGTATGTATGTATGTATGTATGTATGTATGTATGTATGTATGTGAGAGAGACACACAGACAGAGAGAAAGAAAGAGAGACAGAGACAGAGACAGATGTATGATGTACCTTTCGCGCCCCCTTTTGTGATAAGGACCAAACGCCCTAAATGACAACTTTTCCTTATATCTACAAAACCTGAATAACGTTTGAAAAAAATACCACAGCCACCACCAACACCACCACCAATTCTGAATAAAATAAATAGTCGCATTAACCTTTTATCTGTCTTTCAGATCATCCCAATCGATTTTGTGGGGAGGGGAGGGGGTACGGGGGGGGGGAGGGGAGAGGCATGCCAAAATAATATGGTGTATACTGACAGGCTGGCTGGTCTACCATGTCAGCAACAATGGGAGATATATATATATTAAACATTTCATTAACATAATATACTGATAATGATCATGACGAGGTCCCACATGGATGCGACAGATGTTTTAAAACAAGCAGGCTGGCTATCTTGCTGGCAGGCAGGCAGGCAGGCAGGCAGGCAGGCAGGCAGGCAGGCAGGCAGGCAGGCAGGCAGACAGACAGGCATAATGATCTATTTGGTCTTTTTGGATTGTATCTCTATTCTTTCATTTCGAGAACAATGGAATGGGCAATCGGATCGGTGGTCTAGAGGTAACGCGCCTGTCTAGTTCTAAAGCGAAAAGTCCGGGTCGGAAGTGTGCGGTGGTTCGATCCCCGTTTGGGCCCGAAAATATTTCCCCCATCCATTACACCGTGAGCGGTGGTCTGGGCGCTAGTCTTTCGGATGAGACGATAAACCGAGGTCCCGTGTGTTACACATAGTTATTTAGCGCACGTAAAAGAACCCACGGCAACAAGAGAGCTGTCCTTGGCAATATTCTGTAGAAAGAAAGAAACCCTGATAGGGAAACAAATACAGTTGCAGACTAAAATGGGTGGCGCAGCTTTTGTGGCGACGCGCTCTCCCCGGGGAGAGCAGCCCGAATGTCACGGAGAGAAATCTGCCGTGACTTAAAGTGGTATGAAATCTGCCGTGACTTAAAGTGGTATAAAAAATAAACAATCGCGTGCCTGTTGTTGTTGTTCTTCTTCTTTATACATGCGGTTTTGTCAATTTTTGGCATCCGTTCCCACAGGGCACAACGGGCCCTACTCTTCCGAAAGGCGGAACAGGTTGTACGTGTGCGCAAGATGTTCTGCGCGCGTAAGTTCGCACACGGGACCTCAGTTCATAGTCTAATCCGAAGGGGGAAACTAGTTGTCAGAGAGGCTGCTTTATTTGCTTGAACTGCTTCTTCTTCTTCTTCTTTTTCTTCTTCCTCTTCGTCTACTTCTTTTTCTACTTCTTCTTTGTCTTTTTCTTCGTCTTCGTCTTCATCTTCTTCTTCGTCTTCTTCTTCTTTTTTGTTGTTGAACAAAACCTCGATGTTCATTCAATCAACACAAAACTGGCGAGTTGGTTTTTTGTATGCTGACCATTTCTTTCTCTTTTTTCTTTCTGTCTGTCTGTCTTTCTTTCTTTCTTTTTCCTCTCCTTTCCTCCCTTCCTTCTTTAAAAAAATTATATTCTGCTATATTTTTTTTGGCAGGCAGACATCATGATATAATTTTCAGAAAGGCTGCCTGCTTACAGGTCTTTTGGCACTCCTTCACGTTCGTCCATCCAGCACTAAAGTGCCTTTTTCTTTCTGCTCTCTCTCTCTCTCTCTCTCTCTCTCTCTCTCTCTCTCTTCTCTCTCTCTCTGGACTGGATGTCCAAAAAAAAAAAAAACAGCGCATGGGTGCTTATTCATCACACATGGGTGATTATTCATCATCGTCGAAATAAAAAGAATTTATTTCCTTGTCATTGTCATTCTCCCTCCCCCCTCCTCTCTCTCTCTCTCTCTCTCTCTCTCTCTCTCTCTCTCTCTCTCTCTCTCTCTCTCTCTCTCTCTCTCTCTCTCTCTGTGTCTGTCTGTGAGTGTGTGTGAGTGTGTAAGGTGTGTGTTGATTTAGCGTCTTTTGAACTAAAATTAAAACAGAAACACACACACACACACGCAGGCTGTGTTTATCATATAAAAGAATAAAATAGATATAAAAGAATTTTAAAAAAAAACAAAACCCCTCCCACACACACACTGTGTATGTGTGTGTACTGCGCGCGTGCGTGTGCGCGCACGCGTGCATATGTACGTGCATGCACAGCGCGTTTACATTCAGAAAGTTCGTATCATACTCACTCATCCCACAGAAAACAGATGAAGGCAATTTACACCAAAAGAAAGACATCAGTCGGATCTCGCACAATTCCCAATAAGCCACTATATATAATCATTATATTATTGCTACGCACAGTTAAGACCATATTATGGCTGCAATACACGATTTTACGGTTCAACAACACCCAATAGAGGGCCAGCGCTCTAACAATGCACCACGCCTGGTACTTTACAAATCGATATTATCATACTATGAATATTTCATATCTTCGCCTTCTTCTTCTCAACAAGAGAAAATATAGATATATAATATAGATATATAAAATATAGATATATAGATATCTATATATATATTTTGTTTCAGCCATATCAACATTATCCGGTTTAGCTGGGACGCGTATAAATGTATCGTCTTACGCGCGCGTGTGTGTGTGTGTGCGTGCGTGTGTGTGTGTGTGTGTGTGTGTGTGCGCGTGTTGTATGTGCGTGCGTGCGTGTGTTCGTGCGTGCATGTGTATGTGTGTGTGTTTTATTTTGCTAACAAATCAATACACATTTCCTACCGTAGGGATGTCAGGGGTTCTGTGAGTATAAATAGCATCTACACCTTCAGAAACATTCTCTGCGAGGAACTCCCTCTTTTCTAATCCTTCTCTTTGTTTCTGCCTTGTTCCTTTTCTTCCTGTCCCCTACCTCCTTCTTCTTGGTCTGTTTTCTGCCTTCTTGATCCATTCTCCTGCCTTGTTTTCTTCCCCCAGAAAGACTTCACAGATAGGCAATTCTCTCCCACGCCGATGTCGGCTGTGCTGGGCCTGACCTGTCAGGCGCTTAACGGCAGCGCAACGTATTTTCGCTCATATGACAGTATTTTGCTGTCTGAGAGTTCAACGAAGAAGAAGACTTCACATTTTCTGTGGTACGAAAGATTCTCTGTGTGTCTGAACACAGTGTTTTCTTCTTGTTCTTGTTCTTGTTCTTGTTCTTCTTCTTTTTCTTCTTCGTTGAACGCTCTGACAGTAACTATTGTTGTCTGTTATATATGAGCGAAAATGCGTCGCGCTGCCGTTAAGCGCCTGACAAGTCAGGCCCAGCGCAGCATCCCGGACTTCGGTGTGAGAGAGAATTGTTGTCTTTTTGAAGTCCTACTGAGTTACTCTCTTCCATGTAACAGCCAAGTAAAACCGTAGCTAGCCCTAACATCACGAAAATGTTGCATGCGTGTAAATGATTTGAGTGCAAGCGCTTCGATTTGTTTGGTGTTTTTTTTTTTACAAGATTCAGCGCTATATAAATTCCAGATATTATTATTATTATTGTTATTATTATTATTATCATTAGTAGTAGTAGTAGTAGTCGTAGTAGTAAAATACGAAAGATACATCAAAACACTCGACAACGAGTCTCTCTAACCTCACCCCCAAGTGTTGATATTCAAGTACATCCAATAATCAAAATGTGTAGGGCCCATCTTCTTCTTTCCTACGTTGTAGGCTACTGGGTGGGCTGTGCAGTTAAGCCTAGCGTGAGTGCCTGGTCTTCTTCTCCTGTGCTTGTAACTCTCTTCTGTAGGAGGTCTGCCCGTGCTGGCCTCAGCCGACACGTTCCAACTTCAGAGCAGCTCAATTTTGGGGTGTAGGCTAGGCCCAGTCCTATAGGCTAGGCTAGGGTTCTGCCTTCAGCGCCTGGGAGTTATCCCAGTTCTTGATTTTAAACCATTGACGCTGGGGGCAACAGCAGCAAAGTGAGAGGCTGTAGTATGACCAGTGGCGTTCTTTCCCACTCGAGGAATTCCACTTTACAACTTAAAAGTCTTTAGTGATCGACTATGACTCTCTGACTAGGAGGCTTGACTCGCACAGTCCTTATGTGCTGCAGCCCTAGGGGGTTGGTTGGCCTTTGGAGAACATCTCCAACGCTGACTGTCCTTAAGCCTTCTTGGCCGAGAGAGTGGGGTTGTGCTGTGGGCAAGGCATCTCCACACTACGCCTATAATCAAATTTTTGCCCAATTTTTCCTAAACATCAGCTGCCTCCTCTGCTGTTTTGGAGGTCATCGTCGAACACGATGGACAAACATAATAAAGGGTGTATAAGTATCCCTGTCACTTCATGGTTTACGTCTGCTGTGTCACTTCAGTCTGGCCACATTGCTTTCAAATTTTCCCTGCCACCATACGGATGCGAAAATAGTATTTTGGTTACCTAAAAAAGCAGAGAAATTTAAGAGGGTTACTA
>CM054140.1:60272500-60275000 GCA_028751875.1 Rapana venosa | reverse complement strand
TAACCTACATGGTCATAGGGGAGCGAGGCGTCAGAGACCTCACTTCTCTAGGGCCAGCATATTGAGGGCGGCGCCCATCTCCTCTCCCTCGCTGCTTTACCTTCCCTGACCCTAAAGAGGCAGGTACCCATGTACAGCTGGGTGAACTGAGGGGGGGACTATACTGAAGCCAAGGCATGCAAACGGGTCACCCATCCAAGTGGTAACCACGCTCGACGCTGCTTAACCTTAAGCTGGGGTGAAAGCGAGTGCTCTGACCATTGAGCTATCCCGTTCCCATATTTATATAGTCGCAATGACAGACAAGAAAAGGCACAACAACAAAATGAATAACCACACACGTGAAGAAATGGAGAGGACAGACTGACGAAAACTGATCGGTGGTCTAGAGGTAACGCACCTGCCTAGAAAGCGAAAAAGTCCGGGTAGGATCCGGATCCAGGTTCGATCCCCCGTTTGTGCCAAAACTTTCCCCCCCCCCCCCACCCCACCCACTAGACCGTGAATGTTGGTCTGGGGTGCTAGTCTTTCGCGGATAAGACGATAAACCGAGGTCCTCGTGTGCTAGACGCATTCAACGCACGTAAAAGAACCCACAGCAAGTAGAGAGTTGTCCCTGGCAAAAGTCTGAAGAAAACGCTACTCCGATAGGGAGAAATAACATATATATGCAGACAGGAAAAGAAACAAACAAAAAAATGATGGGTGGCGTTGCTCTTGTGGCGACACGCTCTTCCCGGAGAGAGCAGCCCGAATTTCACTCAGAGAAGTCTGCCGTGACTTAAAAGTTGTATACAATACTGTATAAAGCAATACAAGGCAATACAATACAAAAACGATCCAATACAAAACAACAATCACACAAAATAATGACACATGGTCTGATCACAAGCGCCTAGGCAAGAAAATGAGAAAACATAAAACAACAATCACGCCAGTACGCACGTGATATAACCACAAGAACAAGAACAAGAACAACACACACACACACACACACACACACACACACACACACACACACACACACACACACACACAACACACACACACCACACACAAAACAATAATCACACGAAATGGTTTGTGGTAGATCTAACCTTTACGCAGCAGACAAAGACAAGATAGATCTATGCAACAACAAATAACAATAATCACACAGTTGACACGTGATCAAATCATAACTACACACAAAACATAACGAAGACATGATAATAACAACAACAAAGCAATCATCACAAATGACACGCGATCATAATTATCATAATCAGATACAAAACATAACGAAGACATGATAACAAAAAACAATAATCACAAATGACACGTGATATAATCATTAATAATCACGAACAAGACACAACAAGAAAAGGAACAACAATGACCCAAATTAACCATGACCTAATCCCGACCCCAAACAAGCAGCATACACAGCATCAAAAATAACAACAACAATACCCAACATAATATTCACACAAACGACATACGACCTTACCAAGACCACGGACAAGAAAGGACAAAGCCAAACCAATAATCACACACAAACACCAAGCAAATCCCTACCACACACACACACACAAATTCACACAAAACACACACACACACACACACACACACACACACACAACACACACACACACACACACACACACACACACACACACCACACAACACACACACACAAGACAAAGACACAACGAAAACCAAACACACACAAAATCACACACAAATAACACACGATCTTCTCTTTACCACAGATTAACCAAAACAAGGGCAGACAGACAGACCCTGCTGCGATCACGAAAATGACTGGTAATAGTGTCATCCCGACCACAGACCAAGACTAACAAACTCCTCCCCATAAAAATGCAATCACCACAATGAACAAACGCAACCTTACCATTACTAACCACCAAGAGAAAAATGAAAACATGACACACATCTTATCTTTAATTTCACCGAGAAGAAAAAACGAAAACACGACACACTCTTATAACTCATTTACCAAGAATCCCTCCCCCCCAACAAACAAAAAACACACCCAAAAAAACAACAACAAACAACAACAACCACAACACAACCTCATCACTAATCCACCTAGAAAACAACAACAACCACACCACCACGACACACACCTTAACATTAACTAACCAAGCGAAGATTTTAACCCAAAACACACACACACAACACAACACAAATCTGATCACTAATATACACACACACACAAAATTACCAGAAGAAAAGGAAGACAAAGTGGGCCTCAGCATGGCAACATGGCACAACACCGACACAAGCGGCGAGAACTCCTAAACCAATCCACACAGATTTCACAACGGATCCAACCGGCAACAGAGAAAGCGCTGGTGGTAGCGGTGGCTGTGGTGGCGGTAGCAGCAGAATCGTTGCAGTCCTCGCAAGGCCGTCAATTCGTCACGATAGATCGGCAGCGTGACATTTGTCTGTCACATTCTCCCAGACCTGTGCTTTTAGAGAGTCTGGAATATTG
>CM054140.1:60265000-60270000 GCA_028751875.1 Rapana venosa | reverse complement strand
TTATTTTCATCATCTTATTTATGTATGTTATATTTTATAGTTATAATCACAGAGATTGGCAATGATATTAGTGTTCGAGAATTTGTGTTCCATATTCTCCGCCTTAGTACACATTCTAAAATAGTTACAAAATGTCCTTTTCGTCTTCGGGTTTTCTTTTTATTGGTTACAGTAGTTATTATTCCCAAGACTGCTCATCAAAACAGCTAAATAATAATAATAGCAATAATAATAATAATAATAAATAATAAAATGGAATCTATATAGCGCTATATCTTGCAAAGCCAAAATCAAACCGCTTTGCATTCAACCTATTCTTATAAAATCACAAAACCAATCACAAACAATCAACAGTTTAAACAGAGGCTACACACACACACACATAACCAATTTTCCCCCTGCAACTTACACAGCAAGATTTCGTTTTCTGGATAAACTCCAAGACTTTTCGCGAAAGTAGAATGAAGTGGAAAGCTAAAAGAACGACTAATTAATAATACCAGAAATCAGGGAGGCCAAGGTTAGCGTAACTTTCACCACAACCTTAAGCAGCCACGCTGAAAGTAATGAAAAAAAACACCCCACCACCACGTAACACAGACAGTACTCAAATTCGTGAACGTTGTAACAATCTTTTAGCTGGAATACATTGATTGCAGTCGTAACTGTGGATGCAGTTCCCTACAATTTCGATTCCGATCAAACTGAGGTGTTTTTATTATTATTGGGTGGTTGTTTTTTTAAGCGTTAAGCTGAAAATGCAGTCTGAAATTTAATTTCAGTGAAATTGTATACTGAACTTGGACTGGACAGCGAGAATAACAGTAATTTTCTGAATGCGAACACGAGTCGCTGACACTACTGAAGTAAAATAATGGAAATGTGTGTCATGAAATTAAAAGGTGGTGTGATGAAATGAACGCTGGATTAATGGAGTTTTGGGTTTGAATTGGGCGGGGGTGGGTGGGTGTGGGAGAGTTCATTGTTTAAATGGGAATTGGAAGCCTGCGATTTTAACTCCTTCCTCTCCACCCAATGTTTTTGTCTGTGTGTGTGTCGGTGTGTCTGTCTGTCTGTCTCTCTGTGTCTGTGCGTGCGTGCGAGCACGCGCGTGTGTGCATGCGCGAACATACGTGCACGCGTACTTTTTATTTATTTTTTGTTTTATTTTATTCTTTTATATCGAGATGATAATAGAATAAGCACTTATGTGCTTTTTTTTATATCCAGTCCCCGTGTATATGCGGTTTTTGTAAAATTTTGTCATGTATCCACCGGAACACAATGGCTTACTCTTACGAAAAGCGGAACAGGATTTAACGTGCGCGCAAGATGTTCTGCGTGCGTTCGCACACGGGGGCCTCGGTTTATAGTCTCATCCGGACTTCACGTGTGTGTGTGTATGTACGTGTGCGCGTGTGCTGCACGTACATGCGTTCACGTGGGTATCTGTGCTGGGCCCTACCCACTAACTAACTAACTAATCAAGGAGGGTTATGCAACAAGCACAGGAGGGAGAGAGAGCTAGCTAGGCCCAGAGGTGGAAGCGAAACAGGCTTCTAGGCCTATTCCAAAGCATTGATGAAGAGCATTGTAAGCATGCCAGCAATCACAACTAAAGCACTGAGGGACGGACAGACAGACGGGGGCTAGGCCAGCCTAACTAACTTGCCTGACCATGCTTTTCATTACAAAACCAACCCACCAGGGAACACCACCACCCCCCTGCCTCCCCCCCCCCCACCCCCATCCCCCCACGAGAGGTTACAGGGAGGATGTGACGTCATACCACCACCACCACAGTCATCATGGCGGCCAAAACCAGCCCAGCCCAGGTAGAAGTAGCAGACAAAGAGTGTTCGGTCGTACTTCAGCGTTAATTTTTTGGGCAGATTTTCTATTGTTTTTTCCTATAAACTTACAACGCATACACGCAGCACTTGCTATTTATTTCATCCACCAACATAAAAAGTTTGATGGTGTTATTTTGGTGTGTGAAAGAATAGCTATTGTCTCTTAACTCATTGTAATTTTGTGCATCTTTGGTACGTTTCAAATGGATTTTTTTTTTTTTTTTAGCAAACACTATACCCCCCTCAATCCTTTGTCGTCTGCTAAAGCCTCTTAGCCACGATATGCATGCGCAGAGACCAACACTGTAGGAACACAAGCAGTCTTCATTTGATGATAATTTTCAACTTTCTCATGACTATCAATTGGTATTGCTCTACAACCGACATCCTCACCCTAACCCACCTTCTGCCCCCTAAAAAAGTACACAGTAGATTTTTAAAAAAGTTTTTTTTTACACAAAATATTTTAAAATAAGCAAAACAAATTTCTAAAGAAACCACTGTCCTACAGGGAACAGTACAAGGAAGGAAGACGAAGAGGCAGACAAGAAAATAAAAACGATGGGAAAGACAACACAACATCAGATAGAGTGGACTGACTAGCAACTGAGTGGAACGCATTTTACAGAGAGCAACAAGATCGCGGGAAAGGGGGGGAGTGGAGGAAGCTGGTTGCAAAATCTTCAGTGGTGTGGCCCCACGGTCTTGTCTTCGGGACCACGGAGCAGGTGAAGGTAAAAAGGCCACTACTCGACCCAGAAGGTAAATTTGAAGTGTAGCCTGTACCGGTAACATGGGAAAATCTCTACACAAACTCCTTGTCTCTACAGATTCCATCCAGCTTCTCACTAGGGCCCAATACTAGCCTAGTAGACTTTTACCAAAAGGATTGGGAAGGCGAGAGAGGGCTGGCACTGCACTGATGGCCAGTATAGCCTGTACAGACAGAGAGTGACTGCCAGAGAGGGCATGGCTCTCTAGGCTAGGCTAGGCTAGGCAGGTAGGCAGGTAGGTAGGTTTGGCAGCTGGACCTAATGAAGGGAAATCAATGTGTACATGCCAAAAGCCCTTGTCAGGTTTTAAAGACCCGTGAAATGTTTGTTAGTCTTAGTAGATGGTTACTCAGGCTTCGGGAGGGTAGGTGGGTGGGTGGGGATGTTGAGTGGGGGGGGGGGGGGGAGAGAGAGGGGTGAGGTGGGGTTGGGGGAGGGGAGGGGAGGAGGGGTGAGGGGAGGAGGGGGGGGGAAATGTGCAGGTAGGTCATTATCAACTGTTGAGGGGTTTTGGGGTAGGTTTTTGGGAGGTGGTTGGTTTGGTTGGTTTGTTTGTTTTGTTGGTGGTGGTGGTGGCTTTTTGTTTTTGTTTTGTTTTTGGAGGGGAGGGGTTTTTTTATGAGAGGAAGATATGAAGGGTAGTGTGAAAAAAACGAGAGATACAGCAAAAATCATACACCCCCCTCCCCCCCCACTCCGTTCCCCCTTACGCCCCCCCCCCCCAACACACGTAACCTCCCCCACAAAAAACCCACACACAGACATACGCACGCATTCACGCATAAACACCTCTTTCTATTTATCCATCGGGAAGAGATTTTGTTCATCATTCCAATCAATTCACGCGCATAACCAATTTCTTTGCTTTATATTTGGCTTTCTTTTTCCTCTGTATGTGGTGTGTGTGTGTGTGTGTGTGTGTGTGTGTGTGAAAGGAGAGAGAGAGAGAGAGAGAGAGAGAGAGGAGAGGAGAGAGAGAGATGAGAGAGAGAGAGAGAGACAGAGAGAGAGAGAATATAGAGATAGAGACAAAGAGAAGAAGAGGGAGACAGAGAGAGAGAGAGAGAGAGAGAGAGAGGAGAGAGAGAGAGAGAGAGAGAGAGAATGACAAATTATATTTCGAGCATAATGAATAAGCACCATGTGCTTTTTTACATCCAGTTCCCGCAGTTAGGGATACATTTTATGATAATAAAATAAAATAGAATAAACCCAATCCCAAATACACTCACACAATCAAAGGAAAACATACCCCCCCCCCCCCCATACACACACACACACACACACAAACCACCGAAAAAGAGAGGGAGAGAGAGAAACAAAGCACCAACAAATAATTAAAATAAAGCAAAACAAAATATTAAAAAAATCACAAAAAAACAACCCCAAAAGCAAAGAAACCTAGGAGGGAGGGAGGGAGCGAGAGAGCGAGAGAGAGAGAGAGAGAGAGAGAGAGAGAGAGAGAGAGAGAGGAGAGGAGAGAGAGAGAGACAGAGATAAAGACAAAGACAGAGAGACAGAGAGAGAGAGAGAGAAGTGTTGTTGTTGCCGCTACTGTTGTTAGATGTACAACACTTGCACGATCAGCGGCAAAACGTTGCTGTTGCTAGGGTACCTGGCTATGAAACATTACATAACGCTGTTTGAAAGGGAATGGGAATTTCCCACAAGAAACCTCAGCCTGGGACGACCAACGCTCTGTCCTACACTATGAAAAAATAAAGTGTGATATGAAAACTTGATCATTATTGTTCACCGACCACACCAAGCTTCCAAGTGATGAACATGTACAGATAGAGAGAGAGAAGAGGAGAGAGGAGAGAGAGAGGAGAGAGAGAGAGAGAGAGAGGGGGGGGGAGAGAGAGAGAGAGAGGAGAGAGAGAGAGAGAGAGAGGAGAGAGAGAGAGAAAGAGAGAGAGAGGGAGAGAGAAGAGAGAGAGAGGGAGAGAGAGAGGAGAGAGAGAGAGAGAGAGACAGAGAGAGACAGAGAGAGAGAGAGAGCAGATTTTTGATAAATGGATTTTTAGATCCACAATTTCCCACGTGGAGATGGCAAGGGGGCCTGTCAGTATAAACAGCAACCCTACCTTCTGGAAATTCTGTGCTAGAAATTCCCCCTTTTCTATCCCTCTGTTTTTGCTTCTGCCTTGTTCCTGTTCTTCCTGCCACCTCCTCCTTGTTCATTTTCTGCCTTCTTTGTCCATTCTCTGATGACAGAATTTACAAAACCGCATACACACGGGGACTTAATGTAAAAAAGCACATAAGTGCTTATTCCATTATCCTCGATATAAAGGAATTTTTAAAAATTAAATTCTCCTGGGCTTTTTTTTCCAGAAAGACATAACAATTCTCTTCCATGCCGAAGTCACGG
>CM054140.1:60255000-60257500 GCA_028751875.1 Rapana venosa | reverse complement strand
GCATTCATTGATCTATTTCCAGGTCTTCCGAGAGAAGTATGAACACACCCTCCTCTTTCCATTTCCTCCCCATCCCCTCCCCTCCCCTCCCACGCTGTGTAGTACAGGCAGCGACATTTTACATTCGCTTCTTCTTCAGGGTCACAATTCCGATGAAACCACTAACACTTTTTTTCTTCAGTTTTATAGCCTGAAATAACCAACGTGAGAAAAAAACAACAACTAGGTTTTATCTAGACTACAGAAATAACTATGTGAGAAAAAGAGCGTGGTACTTTTAAGGTGGTAAAAGGTAAAGGTGTTCCCATAACCTATAATGTCGTAGGGGAGCGAGGCGTCAGAGACCTCAGCTTTTCTAAGGGGCCAGCATATTGAGGGCGGCGCCCATCTCCTCTCCCTCGCTGCTTTACCTTCCCTGACCCTTAAGAGGGCAGGTACGCATTTACAGCTGGGTGGACAGGGGGACTGTACTGAAGCCAAAGAGCGCAAACTGAATAAAACTCGAAAGAAGATTGCAATAGTAAAAAGGAAGAGAAAATATAGAAAAATAAAAAAAAAGTTTAGAGCATGAATATTGCAAAGAAAGACAAGAAAAAAAAAAGATCTCAAACCAGCCACTTTGGCGCAGTGGTTAGTGCCTTGGGTTACAGACATGAAGGCCGCGGGTTCGAATCCCGTAAGAGGCGCAGGGATTTGTTGGACTCCGGCCCACTCCTACCCAGAGTGAGTTTGCTGTGGACTAATTGGGAGGCTTGGGACCACACAGTCAAGCTTATCCACTTCACGGATCCGATTTTTGAGTGTTGTTCAAATCCCCTGACCATCACCGCAGGTGTCTGTATCTCTCGGGCCTGGTTGACGCTAGGATATATACATCACAACAGAAAGCGTAGACTACAACCCTATCAAAATCTCAAAAGTAGGCGCACTTCCATGACAGTATCATGACATCACCTTTATCGTCATTATCACTGACCATCATATCATTATCATTGGGCCATCATGCAATAAAAGAAAATCATCTCTGATTTTGTGGCTTGGGGAAAGTCGTTGGAGGACATTGTGGTGGTCGCTACTCCGACTATTTTTATTTTATTTTATTCTTTTATATCGAGGATATTGGAATAAGCACTTTTGTGCTTTTTTTACATCCAGTCCCCGTGTGTATGCACTTCTGTAAATTTTTGTCATCTGTTCCCACCGGCACACAATGGCCTACTCTTAGGAAAACCGGAACAGGATTTAACGTGTGCGCAAGATGTTCTGCGTGCGTTCGCACACGGGACCTCGGTTTATAGTCTCATCCGAAGGACTTTTGGGGAGAGTGGAGTCTCCACTGATTTTAACTCCAGGGGAAAATATCCCCTTGAACGGGAATCGAACCCGGGTCGTCAGATTGCGAGCGCAATGTTCTGACCACTAGGCTATCCCGTTCCCCCACTAGATGTCTCGCTCGCTGATTTTCAGTAGATAACCCACGAAGCAAGGAAACAAAAGGTAGTGCGTGTCTTGTTCCACACAAGCCACACCCAGAGAGCCTCTCCTGTCATTTGCCAAAACACAAGGCCCCGCTGTCACACTGTCTGCCAGTAGTCAGTCATAAAGTGGGGTACGCACCATTTTGGAAAACCATGTACACACATTTTACAGACTTCTCATCTTCCTGTTTAATCGGTGGTGCCGGAGCGATAAATTGTTATGGTTGGTTTTTTTGTTTTGTTTTGCGTGCTTCATGTTTGATCCTTTGATTGTTTTATCGGTTGGCCAGCTCTTTTTCAAGGATTAGCCGTGTGTGTGGTGTGTGTGTGTGTTGTGTGTGTGTGTGTTGTGTGTGTGTGTGTGTGTGTGTGTGTGTGTGTGTGTGTGCGCGGCGCGCGCGGCGCGCGCGCGGGTGTGTGTGTGTGTGTGTGTGCGCGTGTGTGTGTGTGTTGTGTTTGTGTGTGTATGTGAGTGAGTAAGAGCGAGAGAGCGAGAGGGAGAGAGTGAGAGAGTGATTGAGACAGACAGAAACAGATACCGACACACAAATATACAAAAAATTATATGTATGTATAAATATACATATATTTACTATAAATATATGTATGTATATACATAAATATATACATATATATACAATAGAAATACAAATAGATAAGTATATATACACAACACACACACAACAGACAAACAAACACAGCACAAACATAGCACAAACAGAGGACACACACACACACACACACACACACACACACACACACACACACACACACACCACACACACACTGACAGGCAAGCAAGCATTAAAACCAGGGGAAAAAAGAGTGGACAGATTGAAGAATGAATAAAAAACAACAACAGCAGCAGCAACAAACAAGAAAAAAAGGATGGACGGGATGAACTCCAAGAGCTCTATAAGGGCTGCCTGCAGCACAAGCAGAGAGGATGGGCAAAAGGACACGCCAACAGTAAAACTGGACGCGCATGGAGGGCAGGACAGACGTTAGCAGGAGGAGGAGAG
>CM054140.1:60247500-60252500 GCA_028751875.1 Rapana venosa | reverse complement strand
AGAGAGAGAGAGAGAGAGAGAGAGAGAGAGAGAGACAGAGAGAGAGAGAAGGGGAGAGAGAGAGAGAGAGAGAGAGTAGAGAGAGGAGAGAGGAGAGATGAGAGAGAGAAGAGAGAGAGAGAGAGAGAGAGAAGAGAGAGAGAGGGAGAGATGCTTTGGAAATGAGAGGAATGACACGAACTACAGAACAAAGTAAAATCAATGAGAAGAAAGACATCGATATAGATTGGAATGAGGAGGAACGAAAGAAGAGAAGAAGAAGATGGAGGAGGAGGAGGAGGGGAGGAGGAGGAGAAGAGGGGGAGGTGAGAAAGAGGAGGGAGGGGAAAGGAGAGAGGAGGAAAGAAGAAGAATGAAAGAAGGAATGCAAAAGAAGAAAATGCAAAAGAAGAAGAGAATGCAAAAGAAGAAGAAGAATGCAAAGAAGTAGAAAAGGAAGAAGAGGAAGAAGGAGAAGGAGGAGGAGGAGAAGGATGAGAAGAAGAAGCAGGAGGAGGAGGGGGAGGAGGAGGAAGGAGAGAAACAGTTAGCAACGGAAACAGAAGAGGTTCTGAGAATACTGAACCGGTCACAAAATAGGCATAGTCCTACTTCAGACTTCATTACACTTGAAAGAACGAGATGGATGTCTCAAGTCTACACATAATTATTATTCACTTTCCCCCCCTGCGTCAGCTTGTATGATAACATCTGGCAATCCAATACCCTTGCAACACATCTTTGACACACAGACACACAAAGACACAGACACACATATACACACAGACACACACACACACACACACACAAACACACACACACACACAGCCCGGCTTATCATCATTACAACCCCCAAGGGCCAGCCAGCAGGGCGCTATTAATAATTGAGACGCTTTGAGGCCACCTATTAATAGTGACCCTGCAATGCTGTTTGGTCAGTTCAGTGCATGTATGTCGTTTTTTATGTGTATGCATATTGATTCTCTGAAACTTGTAAACTGCTTCCCCAAAGTTGGTTTGAACAAGTTCGTGATGAAGTAACAACCCTGCTCTGGCATCTGCAGTCTATGAGTCTGTAAGAATCATGATCAATTGATTGGCACCTCATGGGATTCGAAGCCACAGCTTTCCCAAACAGGAGTTCACAACTGCCATAACCACTAGGTAAGAAGGCTGGTCCCACCGAAGTCGGATGTGCTGGGCTTGACTTGTCAGGCGCTTAAAGGCAGCTCAGCTCATTTTCGCTCATACGACAGACAATACTTGCTTTCTGAGCGTTGGATGAACAAGAAGATGGTTGGTGAATTGTGTTTCTTTGTCTTGACCCCGAGTTACCAGACACAAACACAACACTAATGCACAATTCACGAAGTAGACAGATTGGTTTTCTTTTTGAAGATATATGCCTAAGAGCAATTTATTTCCAAAAATGAAATACCAATGTTTGTACTGAGTCACCGGCACCTCGTACGTCAAAATGTGCAGTCAATCTCATGACCGAAAAAGCTTTCAGATATTCCTTTTAAAAACCAGCTGAAAAAAAGAAACTTTCCACTACCACACATTAAAAACATCAAAAAGCATCAATCAAAGAAATACTTGGGTTTTAACACGAAATTCTTATGGTAAAGTACAAAGTTGCTGCATCGCAGACAAAAGTCTGATTTCAAAGTACCAAAATCAAAACGGTCGCACATTTTGTAGACAATTTCATAAAACAAAGCCCACATGAGCATTGAGATTCTAAACAGGGAACTAACAGGAAAATAGTTCTGGAAGGCTAAAAACTCGATAACAGCAAAGGAAATGACTAAAAGTTTCCAGAAAGAAATCTTTCAAAGAAAATGAAAAGTAACTTGTGAAAATGTAGTCATTTCTTTTCAGTTTTCCTTACTCCAGCATTCTACAGGATTGACTAATGTGGATTTGCATTTAATAAAGAAATCTACAAGAAATGTTTCTCGCACACGCGTGCGCACGAAAACACACACACACAAATTACAAATGGTAGAGACAAAAAAGAGAGAGAGACAGACAGAGAGACAGACAGAGAAAGACAGAGAGACATACTCAGATAAAGAAACAGTAAAACAACCCACCCACCCACACCCACCTCCAAGAAATAAAAGAGAAAAGAAACACAGAGTGAAAGCAACAACGAACTGACTCAGTGCAAAGTTGTGCATCAACTCTATCGATCTGTCTTGGATCTCTCCAAGAGGCAGGCGAAAAAACAACACCTTAATGTGTGTATGTGCCCTGTTTCCTGCACATCCAGAAAGCCTTCTCTGTCATTTGCCAAAACACAACGCCCTGCTCCGCGCCAGGGTAATGGTAATAGGAGGACACCATTCCGAAATGTCCAACACACATTAGCCAACCCCGTTTGTTCCCTGTGTGTTCTATTCAGGTGCTCAATTATCGGTCGCTTTCTACGCTTTCTGTTTAAACCCACAGCATCCGATCCTAGGGGTCAGATCCCGGAGGCAAGAGCAGTCGTGGCTTATCTAAGTGAAAAAGAAAGAAAGAGAGGTCGTGTCTAGCAGGGCTGCCTTGTCAGTTATGACTGTCGGCTGCGCCTGTGCCTGTTCAGCTCAAATATTAGTATTTCTAAAAATAAATAAATGCCAAAAGTACAAGTACTGACAGACAAATTGGAGATATGGTCAAAGTGACCATCAGCTGCGCTTCTTCTTGTTCAGTTCAAAGTTTATTATTTCAAAAGAAAGCCCAAAGTACAAGTACTGGCAGACAAATTGGAGATATGGACAAATAAACAAACGCCCAGAGACAAACAGAGAAACTACTAACGCAAAGGCATACATTTCTACTAGTGAACTCTTGATATAGCGTAATAATTATAGACTGGTTTAAACGACAGAGAGAGAAAAAAAATGGACCTTTGTATCACGTTTCCTAGACAACCAGAAAGCCTCTTCTGTGATTTTCCAAAACATTACATTCTGCTCTATACCATTAATAAGCAGGCACACCGTAAGGAAAATGTACACCCATTAGGGACCTTGCTGCCTGATGGTTTTCCCCTAATGGCTGCAGTTATTATTATGGGTTGTTTTTTCTTCCTCCAGCAGCCATATTCATCATTATCAATTTGCTGGAGTCGATATTAAAATCAAATAATTATTTCAAAATGGCTTTTCGGTCAGCATGGTTGCACATTTTTCCTGTTGCTTTTTGTTTGTTTGATTTTTACTTTAGGAATATTAGTGTGTGTGTGTTTGATTTTTAAATTTTATTCTATTCTTTTTTTCGAGGATACTGGAATAAGCACTCATGTGCTTTTTTCATCCAGTCCCAGTGTGTATGCAGTTTTGTCAATTTTGTCATCCGTACCCACCAGCATTCAATGGCCTACTCTTTTGAAAAGCGGAATGGGTTTTAATGTGTGCAAGATGTTCTGCGTGGGTTCGCACATGGAGTATCGGTTTACAGTTTCTTCTGAAGGACTTTTTGGAGGAATAGAGTCGGCACTGATGTTAACTCCAGAGGAAAAATCCTCTTAAAAAATTGAAACCAGGTCAGTGTGTGTATGTGCTGTGCGTGTGTGCTGTGTGTGTGGTGCGTGTGTGTTGTGTTGGTTTATGTGTGTGTATGTGTTTGTGTGTTTTGTGCACATGTGTGTGTTTGTGTGTTTATGCGTGTATGAGAGAGAGAGAAGGAGAGAGATACAGAGAGTGAGAGAGAGGGGGAGAGGGAGAGACAGACAGACAGACAGACAGGTACAGAAAGACAAAGACAGAAAGAAAGAGAGGAAAAACAAAAAACAAAAAACAAGGAAAAAACATCCCCAAACCCAACAGAGCTAGAGATACAGAAAGACAGAAAGAGAAGAGAGAGAGAGAGAGAGAGAAGAGAGAGAGAGAGAGAAGATGATGAGATGATGAGAGGAGAGAGAGAGAGAGACAAAGATAGAGAGAGAGAGACTTGATCACAGACAAGACACAGGGGCAGTCCCAAGTAACAGAAACAGCACAAACAAAAGGACACAGACAGAACGAAGCAAAGAACTGAACTCCGTGCAAAGTTGTGCATTAACTCTATCGATCTGTCTTGGGTCTCTCCAAGAGGCAAGGGAAAAAAACAACAACACCTTAATGTGTGTATGTATATACTGTTTCCTGCACATTCAGAAAAGCCTCCTCTGTCATTTGCCAAAACACAACGCTTTGCTCGGCGCCAGGGTAATGGTAATAGGAGGGCACCATTTGGAAATGTACAAGACACATTAGCAGACCTGTTTGTTCCCTGTGTGTTCCATTCAGGTGCTCAATTACTGGTCAATTTCTGCGCTTTCTGCTAAAATGATAGTGTGTGTTGTGTGTGTGTGTGTGTGTGTGGGGGGGGTGATGGGTAGGGTGGGGGGTGGGGGGCAAGTCTTTCTTCTTTTTGTTCCTTTTCATTATTTTCTCCTAGTTTTCTGTATGCAACTCTCTCTCTCTCTGTCTCTCTCTCTCTCTCTCCCTCACCCTTGCTCTGTGTGTGTGCACGTGGGCGTGTAACTTACTCTAGTTGCTCAATTATAGCGGTCACTTTCTGCGTGTTAATATTACTCAAACGATAGCATGTTGGGGGTGTTTCTTTTGTGCTCATTTTTTCCCCTGCTCTCTCTCTCTCGCTTTCTCTCTCTCTCTCTCTCTCTCTCTCTCTCTCTCTCTCTCTCTCTCTCTCTCTCTCTCTGCAAGAGTAAGTGAGTGAGTGAGTGTGTGTATGAGGGATGGAGACATACACACGCACAAAGACCAACAGACAGACAGACAAGTGGGCAAATCTATACAATAGACAGGTAGAGACAAAAAGGGTAAACAGTATCGAAATAAGACAAAAACTGTACATTTCTACTATTGATCTGTTTACAAAGCACATACTGGTTGCTCCAAACAGCAGAGAAGAAAAAAATGCACCTGACTGCATGTCCATGTTTCCTAGACAACCAGAAAGCCTCCCTGTTATTTGCCAAAACACAACGCCGATGCCCTGCCCTTTGCCGGTGGTAATAAGCG
>CM054140.1:60240000-60242500 GCA_028751875.1 Rapana venosa | reverse complement strand
GACAGACATAGGACCAGCCAGACTGCCAAAGCGAAATGAACATCACCTTCAAGATCTAAAGGACGAAATATTAAACCAAGAGATAAACAATACAGCGTGGTGGGGTGGTGGGGTGGGGTGAGGTTGTCAGAAGTAAAAGCAAATCAGAAGTACAGCGACTTCCCAAAGTTTGTTGGTGTTTTTTTTTGCTGCCTCATCTTCTGTGACGTCCCCCGTCCTGCTGTTCCCACACCGATCATCCCAATCTCCCCACTACAGCCACACCCAGATTTGTTATGTCTCATCCTCAGGGTCGGAAGTCCACAGGGAGCCTATCGATATAAGGCCGCCGTGGGGCCACCAGCCAGAGGGGCCCTGTACTGCTGCTGGGTCATTTTGGTAGTGTTCAGTGGTGCCTGTTCTGAGCTAACATAGCGACTCCCCAAAGTTGGAATAGGGATACCTTAATGGTGGGCTAATGGCCGCATACCGAACATCTCACCATTGCTGAACTTCGGAGCTCTAGCTCAGGAATGTAAAAAAACAAACACCCGAAAGAAAAAAAGAGTGATGGACAAGAGGAGGAATGAAAAAAAAGACAGGATAGGCTTAATTAAGGGCCCCCACTTCTCCAGGAAGTAGGTGGATATCCTGCTGATGGATTCACAGAGAACTAACTGCCAGTCCTTGCACTGGTGCATTGGAGAGAGAGAGAGAGAGGGAAGAGAGCTTAGAGATAAGATCAATGAGAGGTGAAGGCAGAGAGCGAGAGAGCAAGAGAGAGAGAGAGAGAGAGGGAGAGAGAGGGAGGGAAGAGAGAGAGAGAGAGAGAGAGAGAGAGGAGAGAGAGAGAGAGAGAGAGAGAGAGAGAGAGAGAGAGAGGGGGGGGGAGAGAAAGGAACATACATATATAAATACTGATGCAAAAGATTTAATAAAAAATTGATGAAGAGACAAGGACAGAAAGCTAGTAGAAGGACTAGAACAGAAGCAACGAAACTGAAAACAACGTAGAAAATAGGGGCACAAATAATGAGATGCTCACTCAAAGAGCAACAAGCTTTGACAGGAAGCTCATCTATCTCTCTAATCTGCCAGAAATAAAAGGACAAGTTCAGGAGATCCGATCAACGCAGCAAGAACCTTCTTCTTCCAAGGATAGAAAAGTCGACACGAACATTGATAGCCAGGACGTTTTTAACAGCTTAAACAGGCAATTCTGTCATCTTGGGCTAATGTTCTGTGTTCCTGGGGAGTTCTCTTTTTCCGAATGCTTCAGAGAAAGCTGCGATTAATGTTAGTTCGCCTGTTCTTTGTGTATAGCCTGCGTCTTCGTTCCTGGACAGTTCCCCATAGAACAGTGTTATTAAGGTTATTGGATCTTGTTACGGGGCCATATCTCTCTCTCTATATATATATTATATCTATCTATCTATCTATCTATCTATCTATCTATCTATCTATCTATCTATCTATCTATCTATCTATCTATCTATATCTATCTATCTATCTATATATCTATCTATCTATCTATCTATCTATCTATATAAACAACTCTTTTCCGAATGATGCCAGTGTATCATTGTAGGAATGAACCAACATTATACTGTCTTACGGTTTGGCAACTTTTACAACCACTAATATCCGAGATGTTTGTGTTCAAAGCTAACAGACTATTGAAATAAGCTTACGAGTTTATAACGTTAGCTCACCCCACTACATAAAAATACTAAGACACTAAACCGTGGGAAACAAATAGACATAGAGACAGGAACATTCGGAAAAAGAAAAAGGGTGGTGCTGCTCTTGTGGCGACGCACTCTCCCCAAGGAGAGCAGCCTGAATTTCACACAGAGGAATCTGCAGTGACTGAAAAGTAGTACACAATACAAAGTAATAGAACATGCTACAAAAACAACACAATATAATAAAAATAATAATATATGGAATTTATATAGCAGCTTCACCTTCAGCTTCACCTATTCCGTAGTCCCATGGACCGTGGGGGCACCAATGAATATTTTGTAACCAGCTTCCTCCACTCCCAGCGATCCTCTGCTTTCCGTAGCAGTGTACGACAAAGCAATACAAAAAATACAATATAATACAATATCAAAGATACACCTTCACGACCCCCCCCCCTTCCCCACAGAGAACAGTTTTATCAAGGTTAATGGATCTTGTTACGTGGATATATATATATATATATATAAAATTATATATATATATATATATATATATATATATATACATATATAAATTATATACATATATAATATATATATATACATATGTACATATATACATATATATATATATATATATACATACATATGTACATATATACATGCATACACACGCTTTTTGTACAATTGAACGGCAACTTACAGTGCCATTAAAACCTACTGCTTTAAAGAACAAAACCTTGAGATAAGTCGAGAATCTCAGATCTCTCCTCTAGCTTACCAACAAACTACACAACAAAACCTATTTCTTCCAGCCGTCAATATTTTCAAAAGCA
>CM054140.1:60227500-60232500 GCA_028751875.1 Rapana venosa | reverse complement strand
CTATCTAACTCAAATAACATTTTTTTACGCTTTGAAGGGTAATCTTGATTCCCCCATTTCCAAAATTTTGAAGCCAATAGCGTATACATTGAACAGCTGAGTTAATGTATATTGGGAATCTATTGGTTTCACCATATATAAGGTCGTTAGGTGTGCGCATGTCAACACCCAGAAACTTTTTCAGAGCAAATAAATGTACAGATTCACAGGAGATTGCGCTTTATTCAACCCCACAACTCGGACCGTACTGTGCAACAGGCTGTATTTTGAGAGTCAAATACCTTCAGAAACAGTTTTATGGACGAGTTGTTAAGTGTGGACAGTCTTTTCATTACACAAAATAAAGCATTTTTTGCTCTGCTAGCCAGATCCTTACACGCTGAGACAAAACTAAGGCGAGTTGTAAAAAATACTCCCAAATACTTGTACGCATTAACAACAGGCATTACATTACCTCATAAACCCCCTCTCCCTAGCACTCAAAAATAAACCGCTTTCCTGAACACATGATGTTGCTTTTCTCAAGTTAACCTTCAACTGGAGCGAGGCTAGCAGCTACGCTGTAAATTATTCAACTGAACTGCAAACCTTTAGCAGTCTCTGACAATAAAATAATGTCATCTGCAAGTAACAGAATAAACGTTCAAATGCACTGCAAGGAATAGTGGCACCGTGTCTTCCTTTATCATTATTTCTATTGCCAGTTCGTTTATAAAAAGAGAAAACAAAATGGACTGCTTACATCCCCTGCTTCACCCCTGCCGTGCAGTTAATAACACGGTCAGAGCGGCACCACACCCAACTCTACATTTTACATATTCATACAGGCTTTAATATATGAATGTAATTTACATTTATACCATTCTTAGATAAAAATTAGTCCCAAAGAAAAACTTCTATTTATAGAATTCAAAGGCTTTCTCGAAATCAATAAAAGCCACATATAATTTTCGGTTAAGGGAAAATTGTTTCTGCATAGGGCTAACAATGTAAACATATGATCTATCGTTGAGTATCCTTTTTTAAATCCAGCTTGAAAATCACTGTAATATCATTTTCTTTTACCCACTCTTGTATTCTACGATTTAATAATTGTGCTGAACAATTTACTACTGACATTGCTAAGGGAAATTCCTCTATAGTTATTAGGATTATTAGTATCACCTTTTTTATAAAGTGGTAACACAACTGATTCTGTCCATGCTTCTGGGAAAATAAGCCATTGTCAAACAAACAAATTAAAGAGAGAGAGAGAGAGAGGAGAGAATGAGAAGAGAGAGAGAGACGAGAGAGAGAGAGAGAGAGAGAAAGAGAGAGAGAGAAAGAGAGAGACAGATATACAGACAGACAGAGACAGGTGGAGAGACAGACAGAGGCTGAAACAGAAACAGATTCAGACAGACACAGAGAGAGACAGAGACATAGAAAGAGAGAGTAAGAGACAGACACAGACAGGCAGACAGAGAGAGACAAAGAGAAAGACAGACAGACGAACACGCAGAGACAGAAAGAGAGACAGAGAGAGACAAAGAGAGACAGACAGACACGGAGACAATCAGACAGACAGACAGAGAGAGAGGAGAGAGAGAGAGAGAGAGAGAGAGAGAGAGAGGAGAGAGAGAGAGAGAGACAGAGACAGAGAGATAGAGAGTATCGCCAGAGTCAGAAAGAGAAACAAAAACCAAACCAAACCAAGAACGGCGCATAAGAAGATCTGAAGAAACCGAAAGAACCAAGAAATAAATTTTAAAAAACCCACCAGCAAACCCAAACAATCCATTAATAACTTAAATAAGAAAAGTGGCTTTGAGAACAGGCTTAGGAGGAATGAAGGAGAGCGGAAAAAAGAAGAAAACAAGAAAAAGGAAGGATAAATTAAAGAAAAATTGTATTCTTTTATGTCGAGGATAATTGAATAAGCACTTATGTGCTTCTTTTAACATCCAGTCCCCGTGTGTATGCGGTTTTGTAAATTTTGTCATCTGTTCCCACCGGCACACAATGGCCTACTCTTCCGAAAAGCGGAACAGGGTTTAACGTGCGCGCAAGACGTTCTGCGTGCGTTGGCACACGGGGACCTCGGTTTATAGTCTTATCCAAAGGACTTTTGGGGAGAGTGGAGTCTGCACTGATGTTGTTAACTCCAAGGGAAAATATCCCCTTGAACGGGAATCGTACCCGGGTAGTCAGATTACGAGCGCAATGTTCTAACCACAAGGCTATCCTGTCCCCAGGATGGAAGACAAAGAATGAGCCAAAAAGCAGTCAGAAAGGAAAGAAGAATTAGTAGGAAGAGTAATATAACACACAACAGAACAAGCCCCCAAAAGATAACGAAAGATATATAAAAAAGAAGCTTACCTTTCTGGGAACACAAGCGATAGGTGGTAAATGTTGTGTGTTTGTAGACCTACTGGTGGTGGCAGTCTTGTATGGTGTTATACATTCCTCTTCAGGGTCGAGGCCAGTGTAGTAGACCTGTGTCAACACACACAAAAGGTATTTTAAAAAATCACTTAACACGAGGTAGACACCAATGCTTAAATCCACTTTAGACTGTGTCACATAGATTCAGATATTTTTGGCAATAAAAAAATAATCGCAGGTAAAAAAGTCATGTTCAAAACCATCTGTACCTATTGAGTTATTATTGGTACAAGGTTGTTTGATAGCAAGAAGTCAACACACACCCCAATCCCTTCCCCCCCCCCCCCCCTCCCTCCAAGAAACCGCCCCCTTCCCCCCAAACCAAACCAATCCTATTGTTTATAGCCCCGCCGACCACAGAGGTCATAATCAGGGCTGTCACCTCGTCAACTTTGAAATCTCAGACTAAAACTATGCAACTATAGTATACAGATTAAAACAGGGTATAAAACCTACCCAAACCAAACCAAACCAAACACAAGAACAACAAAACCAAACAACAACGACAACATCCCCACTTCAAACAGTTGATCTTTCAAAGCGATGCAGCAACTTTCTTTCCAAGGACAGACAGAAAGGCGACATTTACAAAAAAAACGCACTGAATGTCAGGACACTACAGAGTTAAACAGGCCAATTTGCCTTCTGTCCTCATTCCTTGTTTCTAGAGGGTTCTATTTTGGGGAGAGAGCTCTCTTTAGGCCAAGTTCTATTAATGATGGCATCAAAGAGATGACTTTACAAACCTGTCCTATTTTTCAGAAATGTGCAGACAGATGGGTTTTGTTCTTTTTTCAAGCAAGTGAAATCCGTATTGGGTTTATTAGTTAAAAAAAACACCCAAGGGCTTAAATTATAGTAAAAACAGAAAAAATGAATATAGAGAGAGAAAGGATTGCAAATACACAGAGCGAGAGAGTGAGAGAGACAGGCAGACAGACAGACAGACAGACAGAGACACAAAGACAGAGAGAGACAGATATAGATAGATAGAGATAGATAGATAGATAGATAGATAGATAGAGAGAGAGAGAGAGAGGAGAGAGAGAGAGAGAGAGAGAGAGTGAGTGTGAAGGACATACAAACAGACAGAGTCAGACAGACACACACACAACAGATAGAGAGAGCGTCCAATACGGATGTCTAAACAGCTGGATTCTGAAAGCCCAATGTCATATTTAAATGAACAAGCCTGAAAAACTAAAAAAAAAGTATCGGTATTTTTTGGCTTTTAGCCAAACTCTGCCTGCCAATAGCTTCCCATTAAAACACACCAACAAACTCAGAAAAAAAACCACTGACAAAAACAATGATGAGCATGAGCAAATGAAAATCATACTTGAGCCTAGAAAAAAATTGATTTTGTGCATTAGCAAAGGCTCTTAAAAACAAATAGGGGGAAAAAACCCAAAATCATTCACAAAAGTTGGAAGCTAATCACTTCTCTGTAGTAGCAAAGATGATAACGAAAAGTGGAAAAATATACATTTTCTTTTGGCGGGAATGATCAGAATAATGATGATACAAGAAGAGAAAGACTCCAGTAGAGGGAAGGCAAAATCCAGCATTGATTACTGACAGCATTTGCCTAGAGCAAACTTCTGAAAACATGACAGATTTTTTGATAATGTGGGGCTTCTATAATATGTGCTGAAAGTATGTGGAAAGCAAGAGAGAGAGAGAGAGAGAGAGAGGAGGAGAGAGAGAGAGAGAGAGAGAGATGAGAGGAGAGAGAGAGAGGAGAGAGAGAGAGAGAGAGAGAGAGAGGGAAATAGATAGATAGATAGAGAGAGAGAGAGACAGAGAGAGAGAGAGACAGACAGACAGACAGACAGACATAGAGCTACAAAGACAGAGACAGAGACCATTCAGACGTTTGACTCATCCTGAAAAGTACCTTAAAATTGATTTGGAGCGTCATTGCTACAGCAAAACTAATTCAATGAAATACAACACATTTGTCACACACCAAAGTCTTGTTAACTTGACAATAAACCTAAACATCAGTTAGGCTGTGTAGTGTAAATTCACGGCAAACGAACAGAACAACCCCATTAATCTCACTAGGCTCAGAAATGTAACAGGTTTCAAAGACAACCCCATCCTTTTTTTCTCTCTCCTACCAGCATGAACCGAGCTCTGCAACTAGCAATTCCATCAGCAACTAAGCTGACATTTCCAAGCGACACAGCGACCTTCTTCCCAAGGACAGAATGACACCACTAAAGCGGAATGTCAGGACACACACACACAGAGAAGTTTTAACAGACCTATTTGTCTTCTGCCATAATGCCCTGTTTACCTAAGGGTTCTGGTTCTGGAGCACCCTGCCATTAACTCTGGCATCAAAGAGACGACACCAGAGAATGTGGGTCCCATTCACAGAGAATGGGTAGTGAGCTGTTTCTCTTCTTCTGTCGAACAGGTCAAGCCATCCTTGTCTTTTTGTAGTAAAGGAAAAACAGCGTTTAATTTTGTGTGTGTGTGGACAAAAGAGAAAAAATCGGGAAAAGAAGTAGAAAGAACAAAAAAAGGCAGAAATAACAAACACAAACAGAAAAGCAGCTAAAAGA
>CM054140.1:60210000-60222500 GCA_028751875.1 Rapana venosa | reverse complement strand
TCTGATGCAAATATTGATATATAGAGTTCCAATGTATATTTGTGTGTGGCAGAGAGAGAGGGAGGGAAAAAGAGGGAGAGGGAGAGAGAGAGACAGACATACAGAGACAGAGAGAAAGATAGGAGAGAGAGATGGGGGGGGGGGGGGAGGAGACAGCCAGTGAGAGAGAGAGAGAGAGAGAGAGAGAGAGAGAGACAGCCAGTGAGAGAGAGAGGGAGAGAGAGAGAGACAGCCAGACAGAGAGGCAGACAGACATAAAGGAAGAAGATTCCATTTTTCAGAGTACCAATACATCAATTTCTCACTTGTACAAAATAGAACTCTATTCTGCACACAGCACAAATCACAGCTGCACTGAATACACCTACGCCAGCTAAAAATACAACTAGCACAAGAAACAAACCCCAAAAACAAATCACAAACACGACCTCAACACCCTGACAATTCAAAGAAAAAAAAAACCCCGCCACCATAATGTATTCCAAAATAAAAGACCAGGCATCACAGCCTTGTACACAACAGAAACAACACACCACCCTTTCATTGAGAAAAAACCCTCTGAGCTTGCAAGATGCAGGACTGACTGTCAAGCACACAGAGATGGTAAACGTCAAGCAGAAAAGAGAAGACGCTGAAATTGCATAGCAAAGATGCGAGGGTTAGGTGGTACAAACAAGAGAAGTGGCAGTGAGAAAAGAGGGAAGCGAGAGGTGAGATTGCTCTCTCTGCTTTGCTGAACTTAAAGCCACTTTGTCAGGGTTTGGGTTTTTGTGCCAAGGATTACATTGTAGACAGCTGATGAATGGCCAAACAAAGAACAACAGTATCCAGAGAACTGTTATCTGCTCTCTTTCTCACTTTGGAGACCTCTTCCTGGTGTGCCAGACAGATTCTTTGGGGCCAATGAGTCAATTGCTGGAACAATGTGATAAGGGGAAAATAACCTTCTGTGCTATAGATGAACAGTCACAGGTATACATATGCAGGAAAAAAGGAAGTCAGCGCTTTTGTTGAAGGTCAGTGATGAAATGTTTATGCTGTAAAGCCATAAAATCAACACCATATACGTAACACTATCCTTTTCAAAACTGTAGTGGTACATAGGTTCAACTTTTCAACTTTTTTTTTAACCTATAAGAATTTGCCAAATGATTTCATAGCCAGGTTGTCTTTCGCACATGTAAAACATCCATGGAAACCTAGTTATTCTCTTATGGCTCCATATTTTTCATTTGCATTATACAACTGCACCATTAACGTTTTACAAATCCTGAAAAGCACCTTAAAACTGGATTAAGAATGTCATTGCTACAGTAAAACAAATTCAATAAACTACAACACACTTGTCACACACCAAAATCTTGTTAACTTGATAATAAACCTAAACATCACTTAGGCTGTCTAGTGTTAATTCACGGCAAACGAACAGAACAAACCCCATTAATCTCACTAGGCTCAGAAATGTAACAGGTTTCAAAGACAACCCCATCCTTTTTTTCTCTCCTACCAGCATGAACCGAACTCTGCAACTAGCAAATCTATCAGCAACTAAGCTGACATTTCCAAGCGACACAGCGACCTTCTTCCCAAGGACAGAGTGACACCACTAAAGCGGAATGTCAGGACACACACACACACACAGAGAAGTTTTAACAGACCTATTTGTCTTCTGCCATAAGCCCTGTTTACCTAAGGGTTCTGGTTCTGGAGCACCCTGCCATTAACTCTGGCATCAAAGAGACGACACCAGAGAACCGGGGTCCCATTCACAGAGAATGGGCAGCCAGTTGTTTCTCTTCTTCTCTCGAACAGGTCAATATATCCTTGTCTTTTTGTATTAGGGAAAAAGGCGTTTAACTTTTGTGTGTGTGGACAAAAGAGAAAAAAATCGGGAAAAGATGTAGAAAGAACAAAAAAGGGCAGAAATACCAAACACAAACAGAAAAGCAGCTAAAACAAATGACACGAAGAAGTGAAAGAAGAAAAGGGCATGGAAAAGATACACTTAGTAGTAACTGTTTAAGAACAATGACACTATCTTGGAGAACATGTTTTCATCTCAATCCAGAGCATTACAATTAAACCAAAATTAAACCAGAAAAATAAACATGTCTTCTCAGTTTAGAAACTGGCAAGCTCCGTGCCTTAAGAAAGTTTGTAAACAAAACACATGGGGAAAATAAACATAATTTCAACTTGAGAGCAGATTCTTCAGTGCAGTAGAAAACACTGTACACAACTGAAAAAACAAACAAAATGTTTCATTTTGGACAATCTGCTAATAGCATAAGAGGAAGAAGATGGAGGTGACCACGAATAGAGCGAACATTGATTATAGGATTTTGTCTAAAGCAAACTTCTGAAAACTCTGATGCAAATATTGATATTTTGAGTTCCAATGTATGTGTGTGTGTGACAGAGAGAGAGAGGGGGGAGGAAGAGAGAGAGGGAGGGGGGGAAGAGAGAGAGAGAGACATACAGAGACAGAGAAAGAGAGACAGAAAGACAGAGAGAAAGATGGGAGAGAGAGGGGGGGATGGGAGACAAACATAGAGAGACAGAGACACAGAGAGATAGAGAAAGAGATAGATAGATAGTGTATGTGTGTGTGTGTGTGTGTGTGTGTGTGTGTGTGAGAGAGAGAGAGAGAGAGAGAGAAGAGAGAGAGAGAGAGAGAGAGAGAGAGAGAGTGTGTCCAAAACGGATGTCTAAACAGCTGGATTCTGAAAGCATAAAGTCGTGTTCAAATAAAGAAGCCTAGAAAACCAACAAAAAGTATAGCTTTTTTGGCTTTTAGCCAAACTCTGCTTGCTAATATCTTCCAATTAAAGCACGTCGACACAGAAGAAAAAATACTGACAAAAACAACTGATGAGCACGAGCAAATGAAAATCAAACTTGAGCCTAGAAAAGAATTGATTTTGTGCATAAGCAAAGGCTCTTAAAAAACAAATGGGGGAAAAACCCACAAAAATTCACACAAGCTGGAAGCTAATCACTTCTCTGCAGTAGCAAAGATGATAAAGAAAAATGGAAAAATATGCATTTCCTTTTGGTGGTAATCAACAGAGTGATGATGATACAAGACGAGAAAGACTCGAGTGGAGGGAAGGCAAAATCCAGCATTGATTACAGACAGCATTTGCCTAGAGAAAACTTCTGAAAACATGATAGATATTTTAAATATGTGGGCCTTCTATAATATGTGTCCTGAAAGTATGTCGAAAGCACAGAGAGAGAGAGAGAAAGAGAGAGAGAGAGAGAGAGAGAGAGAGAGAGAGAAACAGAGAGCTACAAAGACAGAGACAGAGACCATTCAGACGTTTGACTCATCCTAAAAGGTACCTTAAAACTTGATAAGGACCGTCACTGTTATACCAAAGCTAATTCAATAAAATACAACATACTTATTACACACTCAAATCTTGTCAACTTGACAATGAACCTAAAAAGAAGGATCAAACATGACTTAGGTTGGGTAAATTCAAGGCAACGAAGGCTGTGAAAATTCACGGCAAACGAACAGAACAAACCCCATTAATCTCACTAGGCTCAGAAATGTAACAGGTATGAAAGACAACCCCATCCTTTTTTTCTCTCTCCTACCAGCACGAGCCGAACTCTGCAACTAGCAATTCCACCATCAGCAACAACTAAGCTGACATTCCCAAGCGATACAGCGACCTTCTTCCCAAGGACAGATTGACACCATTAAAGCGGAATGTCAGGACACACACACACAGAGAAGTTTTAACAGACCTATTTGTCTTCTGCCATAAGCCCTGTTTACCTAAGGGTTCTGGCTCTGGAGCACCCTGCCATTAACTCTGGCATCAAAGAGACGACACCAGAGAATGTGGGTCCCATTCACAGGGAATGGGTAGTGAGCTGTTTCTCTTCTTCTTTCGAACAGGTCAATACATCGTTGTCTTTTTGTAGTAAGGAAAAAGAGCGTTTATTTTGTGTGTGTGTGTGTGTGTGTGTGTGTGTGTGTGTGTGTGTGTGTGTGTGTGTGTGTGTGTGTGTGTGTGTGTGTGTGTGTGGACAAAAGAGGAAAAAAAGGGAAAAGATGTAGAAAGAACAAAAAAGGGGCAGAAATAACAAACACAAACAGAAAAGCGGCTAAAAAACAGATGAAAAGAAGAAGGAAAAAGAAGAGAAGGGCATGGAAAAAATATGCTTTGTAGCAACGGTTTAAGAACAATAACACTATCTTGGAGAACATACTTTTTTGTTCAGTCAAAATCAAGAGCGTCAAAACTAAATTAAAAAAAAATTAACCCAGAAAAAATAAACATGCCTTCTCAGGTCAGAAGCTGGCAAGATCTGTGAATTAGCAAAGTTTGTAAACAAAACAAATGGGGAAAATAAACATAATTTTAAGTTGAGAGCAGATTCTTCAGTGCAGTAGAAAACACTGTACAGAAAGGAAAGAAACAAAGAAAATGTTTCATTTTGGACAATCTGCTAATAGCATAAGAGGAAGAAGATGGAGGTGACCACGAATAGAGCGAACATTGATTATAGGATTTTCTCTAAAGCAAACTTCTGAAAACTCTGATGCAAATATTGATATTTTGAGTTCCAATGTGTAGGTGTGTATGTGTGACAGAGAGAGAGGGAAGAGGGAGAGAGACAGAGAGAGAGAGAGAGAGAGAGAGAGAGGAGAGAGAGAGAGAGGAGAGAGAGACATACAGAGACAGAGAAAGAGAGACAGAAAGACAGAGAGAAAGATGGGAGAGAGAGGGGGGATGGGAGACAAACAGAGAGAGACAGAGACACAAAGAGAGCTAGAGACAGAGATAGATAGATAGATAGATAGTGTATGTGTGTGTGTGTGTGTGTGTGTGTGTGTGTGTGTGTGTGAGAGAGACAGAGAGAGAGAGAGAGATGAGGAGAGGAGAGAGAGAGAGAGAGAGAGAAACGAGTCCAAAATGGATGTCTAAACAGCTGGATTCTGAAAGCATAAAGTCATGTTCAAATAAAAAACCTAGAAAACCAACAAAAAAGTATAGCTTTTTGGCTTTTAGCCAAACTCTGCCTGCTAATATTTTCCAATTAAAGCACAACGACACAGAAGAAAAAATACTGACAAAAACAACTGATGAGCACGAGCAAATTAAAAATCAAACTTGAGCCTAGAAAATAATTGATTTTGTGCATTAGCAAAGGCTCTTAAAAAACAAATGGGGGAAAAACCCACAAAAATTCACACAAGCTGGAAGCTAATCACTTCTCTGCAGTAGCAAAGATGATAAAGAAAAATGGAAAAATAAACATTTCCTTTTGGTGGTAATCAACAGAATGATGATGATACAAGAGAGAAAGACTCGAGTGGAGGGAAGGCAAAATCCAGTATTGATTACAGACAGCATTTGCCTAGAGCAAACTTCTGAAAACATGATAGATTTTTTAAATATGTGGGCTTCTATAATATGTGTCCTGAAAGTATGTCGAAAGCACAGAGAGAGAGAAAGGGATGAGAGAGAGAGAGAGAGAGAGAGAGAGAGAGAGAGAAACAGAGAGCTACAAAGACAGAGACAGAGACCATTCAGACGTTTGACTCATCCTAAAAGATACCTTAAAACTTGATAAGGACCGTCACTGTTATACCAAAGCTAATTCAATAAAATACAACATACTTATTACACACTCAAATCTTGTCAACTTGACAATAAACCTAAAAAAAGGATCAAACATGACTTAGGTTGGGTAAATTCACGGCAACGAAGGCTGTGAAAATTCATGGCAAACGAACAGAACAAACCCCATTAATCTCACTAGGCTCAGAAATGTAACAAGTTTCAAAGACAACTCTATCCTTTTTTTTCTCTCCTACCAGCACGAGCCGAACTCTGCAACTAGCAATGCCACCATCAGCAACTAAGCTGACATTTCCAAGCGACACAGCGACCTTCTTCCCAAGGACACAATGACACCACTAAAACGGAATGTCAGGACACACACACACACACAGAGAAGTTTTAACAGACCTATTTGTCTTCAGCCATAATGCCCTGTTTACCTAAGGGTTCTGGTTCTGGAGCACCCTGCCATTAACTCTGGCATCAAAGAGACGACACCAGAGAATGTGGGTCCCATTCACAGAGAATGGGCAGCCAGCTGTTTCTCTTCTTCTCTCCAACAGGTCAATACATCGTTGTCTCGTTGTAGTAAGGAAAAAGAGCGTTTATTTTGTGTGTGTGTGTGTGTGTGTGTGTGTGTGTGTGTGTGTGTGTGGACAAAAGAGAGAAACAAGGGAAAAGATGTAGAAAGAACAAAAAAAGGGCAGAAATAACAAACACAAACAGAAAAGCGGCTAAAAAAACAGATGAAAAGAAGAAGGAAAAAGAAGAGAAGGGCATGGAAACATGCTTTGTAGCAACGGTTTAAGAACAATAACACTATCTTGGAGAACATACTTTTGTGTTCAATCAAAATCAAGAGCGTTAAAACTAAATTAAAAAAAAACATAACCCAGAAAAAATAAACATGCCTTCTCAGGTCAGAAGCTGGCAAGCTCTGTGAATTAGCAAAGTTTGTAAACAAAACAAATGGGGAAAATAAACATAATTTTAAGTTGAGAGCAGATTCTTCAGTGCAGTAGAAAACACTGTACAGAAAGGAAAGAAACAAACAAAATGTTTCATTTTGGACAATCTGCTAATAGCATAAGAGGAAGAAGATGGGAGGTGATCACGAATAGAGCAAAACATTGATTATAGGATTTGTCTGAAGCAAACTTCTGAAAACTCTGATGCAAATATTGAGATATAGAGTTCCAATGTTTCACAGAGAGAGCAAGGAGAGAGAGAGGAGAGAGAGAGAGAGAGAGGAGAGAGGAGAGAGAGAGAGAGAGAGAGAGAGAGAGAGAGAGTGTGAGACAGACAGACAGACAGACAGACAGAGACACTGACAGACACAAAGAGACAGAGAGAGAGACAATGAGAACACAGAGAGAGAGACAGAGAAAGAGATAGACAGAGATAGGCAGAGACGGACAGACATACAGAAAGACAGAGGATTCAACTTTTCAGAGTAGCAGTATATAAAAATATCCCTTCTACAAAATAATACTTCATTCTGTACACAGCACAAATCACAGATGCACTGAATACAGCTACACCAGCTAAAAATATAACTAGCTAGCACTGGAAGGAAACAGACCCCTTCAAAGACAAATTACAAACCCGACCTCAACACCCTGACAATTCAAAGAAAGAAAAAAAACCCACCACCATAATGTATTCTAACATAAAAGACCAGCCAATCACAGCCTTGTACACAACAGAAACAACACACCATCCTTTCATTGAGAAAAAAACCCCTCTGAGCTTGCAAGATGCAGGACTGACTGTCAAGCACACAGAGATGGCAAACGTCAAGCAGAAAGAGAAGACGCTGAAATTGCATAGCAAAGCTGCGAGGGTTAAGTGGTACAAACCAGACAGAGAGAAAGTGGTACAAATGCAGGCAAGAGAAGTGGTGGAGAGAAATGAGAGAAGGGAGAGGTGAGATTGCTCTCTATGCTGTACTGACCTCAAAACTATTTTGTCAAGCTGTGGGTTTGTTGTGTTGAAGATTGCATTGTAGACAGCTGATGAATGGCCAAACAAAGAACAACAGTATTGAGAGAACTGTCATCCAGTCTCTTTGGAGATCTCCTCCTAGTGTGCCAGACAGCTTCTTGGAGGCCGATGATTGTCGATAGCAGAAACAATGTGATAAGAGAAAATAACCTTCCCTGCTAGAGATGAACAGTCATAGACACATACATATGCAGGAGAAAAGGAAGTCAGCGCTTTTGTTGAAGGTCAGTGATGAAATGTTGATGCTGTAAAGCCATAAAGTCAGCATCATATGTATAACACTATCCTTTTCAAAACTGTAGTGGTACGATGGTTTAAATTTTCAACTTTTTTTCAACCTATAAGAATTTGCCAAAGGATTTCATAGCCAGGTTGTCTTCAGCACATGCAAAACATCTATGGAAACCTAGTTAATCCCTTATGCCTGCATATTTTTCATTTGCATTATACAACTGCACCAATTTAAAATGTTTGACAAATCCAGAAAAGTACCTTAAAACTGGATTAGGACTGTCATTGCTACAGCAAAACAGATTCAATAAACTACAACACATTGTCACAATCCAAGATCTTCTTAACTTGACAATAAACCTGAACATGACTTAGGCTGTGTAGTGTAAATTCACGGCAAACGAAAAGAACAACCCCATTAATCTCATTAGGCTCAGAAATGTAACAGGTTTCAAAGACAACCCTATCCTTTTTTTCTCTCTCCTACTAGCACGAATCGAACTCTGCAACTAGCAATTCCATCAGCAACTAAGCTGACATTCCCAAGCGACACAGCGACCTTCTTCCCAAGGACACAATGACACCACTAAAGCGAAATGTCAGGACACACACACACACAGAGAAGTTTTAACAGACCTATTTGTCTTCTGCCATAAGCCCTGTTTACCTAAGGGTTCTGGTTCTGGAGCACCCTGCCATTAACTCTGGCATCAAAGAGACGACACCAGAGAATGTGGGTCCCATTCACAGAGAATGGGCAGCCAGCTGTTTCTCTTCTTCTCTCCAACAGGTCAATACATCGTTGACTTTTTGTAGTAAAGCAAAAAAGCGTTAATTTTGTGTGTGTGTGTGTGTGTGTGTGGTGTTGTGTGTGTGTGTGTTGTTGTGTGTGTGTGGCAAAAGAGAAAAAAACACGGGAAAAGATGTAGAAAAAAAACAAAAAAGGGCAGAAGTAACAAACAGAAAAGCGGCTAAAAAAAATTAAAAGAGGAAGGAAAAAGAAGAGGGTATGGAAAAACTATGCTTAGTATGAACGGTTTAAGAACAAAGATACTACCTTGGAGAACATTTTCTTCATCCCAATCAAGAGCGTTACAACTAAACAAAAAAAAATTCATCCAGAAAAATAAACATGTCTTCTCAGTTTAGAAGCTGGCAACTGCCGTGCATTAGCAAAGCTTGTAAACAAAGCAAATGGAGAAAATAAACATAATTTTAAGTTGAGAGCAGATTCTTGAGTGCAGTAGAAAACACTGTAAACAATAGAAAGAAACAAACAACAAATGTTTTAGTTTGGACACGCTGTACACAAAGGAAAAAAACCAAACACAAAATGTTTTATTTTGTACAATCTGCTAATAGCATAGGAGGAAGAAGATGGTGATGACCACGAAAAGAGCAAAAATTGATTATAGGATTTTGTCTAAAGCAAACTTTCTGAAAACTGATGCAAATATTGAGATATATAGTTCCAATGTTTCAGAGAGAGACAAAGAGAGAGACAGAGAGAAGAGAGAGACAGAGAAAGAGACAGACAGACAGAGCCACTGACAGACACACAGAGACAAAGAGACAGACAGAGAGACAGAGGGAGAGAGAGACAAAGAGAACGGAGAGAGAGAGAGAGAAACAGAAAAAAGAGACAGAGATAGGCAGAGACGGACAGACATACAGAAAGACAGAGGATTCAACTTTTCAGAGTAGCAGTATATAAAAATATCCCTTCTACAAAACAAAACTTAATTCTGCACACAGCACAAGTCACAACTGCACTGAATACACCTACACCAGCTAAAAATACCACTAGTACAGGAAGGAAACAGACCCCATCAAAGACAAATTACAAACCCGACCTCAACACCCTGACAATTCAATGAAAGAAAAAAAACCCACCACCATAATGTATTCCAACATAAAAGACCAGGCAATCACAGCCTTGTACACAACAGAAACAACACAGCATCCTTTCATTGAGAAAAAAAACAAACCCCGAGCTTGCAAGATGTAGGACTGACTGTCAAGCACACAGAGATGGCAAACGTCAAGCAGAAAGAGAAGATGCTGAAATTGCATAGCAAAGCTGCGAGGGTTAAGTGGTACAAACCAGACAGAGAGAAAGTGGTACAAATGCAGGCAAGAGACGTGGCGGAGAGAAAAGAGAGAAGGGGGATGTGAGATTGCTCTCTGCTTTGCTGACCTCAAAAACCATTTTGTCAAGCTTTGGGTTTTTTTGTGCCTAAGATTGCATTGCAGACAGCTGATGAATGGCCAAACAAAGAACAACAGTATCGAGAGAACTGTCATCTGCTCTCTTTGGAGATCTCTTCCTAGCGTGCCATACAGCTTCTTAGAGGCCGATGATTGTTGATAGCAGGAACAATGTGATAGGGGAAAATGATCTTCCAAGCTATAGATGAACAGTCACAGACACATGCATGGGAAGTCAGGGCTTTGGTTGAAGGTCAGTGGTTTTGAAGCAAAGATTTTGTAGTGTATCGCGGTGTGGTATGAAGTACAGATGTAGAAGTGTACAGTGGTGTGGTATGGAGTAAAGAAGTACAAGCGTTAAACAAAAAAGACTGTCAGTGATGACATGCTGTTTATGCTGTAAAGCCTACTTTGTAGTGACACAGAATATAAGCATCAAAGGAGTAACTGGAGATGGTGGTTCTTGATAATAATTATTATTCCTTTTCCTTGTGTGACATAGCAATTGTCTTTCCACTTTTTTATGTAAAGTCTTTGACAATTACACAAGTAGAATGATCAGAATGCTGTAGGTAGCGTAATTGTTTTTCTTAATACGGACAAGAATATATGTTTTATTACATTGCATTGCTCTGCATTTTACCAATGGGCTCAGTGTCTGATTAAATATTTCACACCTAATTCTTAGTGTCTTGAAGTCACTGGTACGAATCTCGGATGTGCCTGGTGGATTAAGGGTTGGCCTTGTCAACCTATATGTAGATCTTTTATATTCCTCGATGTGTACAAATAATAAGATCAACTATGAGCGTTAGAAACCCCTGCAATTCATGTCAGTTCTAGTAATACTGACAAGCTCAGTACATAATTGTATGCAAGTATTACAAGCACACTAATTCAACCGACAGTGAGAATGTCATCAAACTTGGCAGTCACCAAACCTCATCAGCCCACAAAAGAAAACGGCCCAAGTTCCAGTAACTGAACTGCAAGCATCCTGAAGACAAATAAGACCAGGAAGTGCGAATGGATGGCAGCTACCTAGCTCAATAATCTTATTCTTTCAAAGGATACAAAGACTACAAGAACGCTTATCTCTCTGTCCTACGAGGGAACAAAAAAAACCCAACAACCCCGTTCTGACAAACTGAATTTCAGCAAGTCAACATTTCAGAGTAATCACAGCGACCTTCTCCCAAGAACAGAAAAGCGACATCAAAACTTGATGTGAGGGCACTAAAGAGTTTCACAGGCCAATTTGCCTTCTGACCTAATGCCCCCTTTCCCCCAAAGACTCTTGATTTTTTGGAGTTCTTTCGAGCACGCGGCCATCAGTGCTGGCATCAAAGAGACAACACCATCGCACAGCAAGTCCCATCCTTATAAAAACAATGTTCTGACAGCTGTTTTTCTGTCGAAACGGACTAATCCATATCATTCGTACTATTACTGAAACAATTCAAGTGAAAAATGAGGAAAGAAAGGGATGAAGGAAGGAGGGACAATAAGGAAAGGGAGGGAGGAAGGAAGGAAAGAATGAAAAAAAGAAAGAAGAAAAAAATGCAGACAGGAATGAAAGGTTAAAAGAAATAAGAAAGAATAATGAAAAAAGGGTCCCCCCCCCCCCCATCCCAATTTCGTTATGGATATGTTTTAGGGAACACGAATTAAAACGAATCTTATATTTATTCTTTTATTTCGAGGATAATGGAATAAGTAACAATGTACTTTTTTCATCCAGTCCCCGTGTGTATGCAGTTTTGTCAACCTTGTCATCCGTTCCCACCGGCACACAATGGCCTACTCCTCCGAAAAGCGGAACTGGTTTTAACGCGTGCGCAAGATGTTCTGCGCACGTTCGCACACGGGACCTCGGTTTATAGTCTCATCCGAAGGACTTTTGGGGAGAGTGGAGTCGGCACAGAGGAAAAATCCTCTTGAACGAGAATCGAACCCCGGTCAGCAGATCACGAATACATCACTGTGACCACCAGGCTATCACGTCCCTCTTTGAAACCAAAACAAGCCCCCAAAGAAACCGTTCTCCGTCAATCAGCTGTCTTCTCCTTCAACTCTTCAACGAGTCTTGGCACAAGCACAGCACAGACTGACTATTCCAGGCCGTCTGTATCCCTTGGTTAAGTTAGCGGAGCCCATCCCTCTCCAGGTACAGGATGAATGCTGGGTATGTTTGCGTTTCCTTAACCCGCTGGACGCTGGCAAGTGTTATGAGATCTTCCACGTGGATATCCGATCTACTATATGCATGTATGCACAGGGGGAATGAAAAACTGGAAGGTCTGCACTTTAACTTGACCTGGCAGATAGTAAAAAAAAGTCTTCGCCTTTAAATCACATGACAACACTGCGGAGATTCAAACCCATGACATCCTAAACCCATATATATATATATTTATTTATATCACTTTAAGTCACTTCAGATTTCTCTGCGTGAAATTCGGGCTGCTCTCC
>CM054140.1:60175000-60197500 GCA_028751875.1 Rapana venosa | reverse complement strand
GAGCCAGAGACAGAAAAAGAGAGTTAGAAAGATTGGGGTCTCTTCACGCAATGATCCAATCACAAATTAAAGTGTGGGTTTTTTTCCATTTTATAAAGGAGACATCACTACGTGCAGAACATTCGGTATGCGTCAAGTTACCAAAGAGTTGCAGAGGAAAGAGGTAGAGATTGAAGCAGTCAACACCCCCCCCCCCCCCCCCCCCCCCACACACACACCCCTGCCTCTAAGGCATATCAAAACAGACGACTGACTGATTGACTAAAACGAATCTTTTCCAGGAGTCACAGATTTCTTGTGCAAAGCTTATATCTTGGCAGCTTTCAGTCTCCGAAGACTATGGAGTTGCGCTCTAGGTGTTCATTCTGGTACAGCGTCGGCTGTGGCTGGCCAGTCCCACACAGGGAATGACAGACAGTCCCTACTATGGCAGAGGGCACAGATGAAGAAGTCTGACGCTGCTAGGGAAAGGCTTCGAGAGTCAACTCTGAGGAAAAAATCGGGAGTCGGAGTCCCCAAGGCAGTCCTAGGCTGTATACAGCAACGTTCTGGCAACTCCTGCGACGGCACTGGAGCCATGTGTATCGGGGCCATTGCCTGTCCAGTGGAACGTTCCAGCCACGTGGAGAGAGAGAGAGAGAGAGAGAGAGAGAGAGAGAGAGAGAGAGAGAGAGAGAGAGATGGGGCCGGGGGTGGGGGGTGGTGTTCTGCTACATGGTAATAGCTTGTCCTCCAAACTTACTTACCCAGGCTTTGCGCTCTGGAGAGGTCACTCCAGCTTCGCTTTGCAAAGTTTATAGGACACGAACCCTACATTCTTACTCCATAAACAGAAATATACCTAATCCAAATCCAATGACACTGTTTATAGCCCCACAGACCACAAAGGGCGGACGCATGAGGGCTGTTACCTCGGTGATTATCAAAGGTCAGATTTAAAGTTGTGCAACTATATGCGGATTAAAACAAAATTAAAACCAACACTTCTGCCGTTTCTTGTATCAACGAACACCCTCCCTAGCCAACCATAAGCGCCAAACCAGGATGGTCACTGCAGCGTGTTTGTGGGAGAACCACAGAAACATCAACGAATTACATCAAGCAGGTGCATTGAGCATACATACTACACACAAACGAGCTACAAAAATGGGAAACATTGTAAGCCACCCACCCACCCCAAAGACCCACCCCCCAAAAAACCAAACAACCCAAAACAAACAACCCAACCAAAACAACAACCCAACAACAAACAAACCCCAAAGCATAGAAATTTGTTTAACCATCAAAGGCCAAGTAATTACGAGCACGTTCTCTCACAAAAAGACTGGCCTTCCATTCAAAGACATCTGCATTATATTCCAGCAGAATAGAAGGCACGTGGATGCCAAAAAAGTATACATACATACATACATACAGACATACTCTCATGTGTTGGGGGCAAAATAATGCTCTCTTGTTTGTTCCCAGCTCAAATCAATGTCAGGTTTTTGTCTCCTTCTCAGGGACTGCATCATCGACTGGCTGTAGAGTTTTAATGCATGGCCAAACACTCCTACAATGGCAGTATCAACAAAGCTCTTGCTCGCTTTCCTTTCCTCTTTGTTGAGAAAGCCGTTTTCCAAATTACCACCGTCTCTGCAAACCCAGCGATCAGATTGGAGAGAGAGAGAGAGAGAGAGAGAGAGAGAGAGAGAGGGAGAGAGAGAGAGAGAGAGAGAGAGAGAGAGAGAGAGAGAGAGAGAGAGAGAGAGAGAGAGGAGAGAGAGAGAGAGAGAGAAAAACCCCTATAGCAGACACCAACGCATACGCCGTTTTTCGATCGCGGCTGAACATATTTGCACAGTGGGAGGTCGTGTAAAGGGTCAGGTAATGAACGACACCCGTACTGTTACTATACCACGTGTTGCAAAGTGGCCAAGTATTCTGGCTGAAAAAAGCCGTATACTAATCGAAATAAATCGATAAAGGTCTGATTTACAGTTAGTAAAATAGCTCACCACTTATAGTTTTGTTTTGTGTTACAAGATTCTGTAGGTGTTTTCTGTGTAAGTTTAACCCCCAAATAGAATTCCGAACGTTTCCTCGTTACCATTTTCTGTTTCTTTCTGCAGTTAAAACTGTTAACCTGTACCGGCTGAATTTTCTCAGGTTAACCCAACTGAATTTTCTAGGATAACTTTGTCAGAAATCATTCCTATTTAACATAACTATTACTGACAAAAATAACTTTGGAACGATTATAACGTAAGTTGCCGAGTTGTCATGGTGGTAAACCGATATATAGTTGTCCTTCTGCTGTTGCAAATTGACCGATAAGGGCCATCTTCAGGATTATGCTGATAATTAGAATGTTCTTACAAGTTTTAAAAGCAAAAAAGTCGTAATACTTTTCCCAGACACTAAAACAAAAGTAACGACAATACTACAAAAATCAACCATGGTATTTGTTCAATGTAAAAACGAAAAGACAAAAAAGACATGACCACATATTCTTTTGCAGTTTCTTTTGGTCTAGTCAACACACACAAAAATCCCCCAGCTGTCAGCTATAACAAAAGGAGGGAAAAACCCCTGCACAAGGGAAAACATCAAATCTCCTAGCTGCTAGGGCCAAGAACATTGTTGTCATTAGTTGCTTGGCTTTTAGCCAGTGTGTGAGCGTAAACATTGTCTCTCTCTCTCTCTAAACGAAACCTTCTGTTGAAAGTCGCTGACCAGCCCGTGTGCATTGGCGTGAGGACAAAAACAATACGAAGTGAACGAAAACAAAGTGACGAAATAACAATAGCCGTTAGATAAGACAGACGAGCTGAAAGAAAACACAATGTATTATTAGTTTTGGCGCAAAGAAATATGTTCAATACAGCAGAAGATATTAGGATGTTTCTTCTATCCATGCCCTGAGGCGAGAGAGAGAGAGCGAGAGAGAGAGAGAGAGGGTGTTTTGGTTTTTTTTTTAGCTAAAAAAGGGTTAAAAACTAAACAATGAAAAAATTTCTACGAAAAAACCCAAAGGGAGGTGGAAGAAAGAGAATGAACGCATATGCGTGCGCGCACAGAGAGAGAGATCACACACACACTCACACCCACACCCCTGTGTGAGAGAGAAAGAGAATTATTATTATTATTCTTGTACTTATGATGTTGATGATGATGATGATTATCTTTGCTAAAATTCGAGAAACACCTTGAGGTCATGTTTTAAAACTGTCGTTCATTTTCCTCCTTTGTTTTTCTTGCTTCTTTTGTTTTGACTTGCTTATTGTTACCAGGACTTTTGCATCATTAAAAAACACTCTCTCTAAAAAGACTGAACTAAAACGTAAATCAACTGAAAGATTTTAGCACTCCCATTAGTTTAGACAATGAAGACAATTAAAACCACTTCGATTCTACTCGCTGTACGCACAAAAACACACACTAAGTGAACTGCACCAAACTATATTCACAGCTAAATCACAGAATAAGAAGAACCTGAGGTGGCGGTAAAGGTAAAGGTGTTCCCATAACCTATGTGGCTGTCAGGCAGTGAGGCATCAAAGACCTCAGCTCCTCTAGGGGCCAGCATATTGAGGGCGGCGCCCATCTCCTCTTCCTCGCTGCTTTACCTTCCCTGACCCTAAAGAGGGCAGGGACACATGTACACCTGGGTGAACCGTGGGACTATCTAAAGTCAAGGCGCGCAATCGATCACCCATCCACTTGGTAACCATGCTCGATGATCCTTCGCATTGGCATGGGGAAAGCGAGTGCTCTGATCACTGAGCTATCCTGTCCCCCTAACACTATTGAGAAGCTCAAACCTCATCTCCCCGCCCCCCCTAAAAAGAATAAATGATCAGTCTCATACCAAAAACCAGCGCTAACCTTCCATTGAGAGGCAGCCTACCTTACAGTAAATGACAGACTGTCAGAGAGCCATAACCAGCAAAATGCTTGGAAAAAGCGAATCAAAACTCATGTTCAATACAGAGGTTAGACTTGCTTGAAGCAAGTTTTGATAAAGCAGCCTATGTTATTTCAGCTGTAAATGGGTACCTGCCCTCTTTAGGGTCAGGGAAGGTATAGCAGCGAGGGAGAGGAGATGGGCGCCGCCTTCAATATGATGGCCCCTAGAGAAGCTGAGGTTTCTGGTGCCTCGCTCCCCTACGACCTTATAGGTTATGGGACACCTTTACCGTTACTATGCTATGTATTTATCTGTTACCATTATTGATGCGAGTTTACAATCAACATTTTTGATTAAGGGAAATTATATCATCTTACCACTATTCGCTGACAGAAAAGAGAGTGGGTTTTGTCTGTTTTCATTCCAAACAATTTTCAAAAATGCTGTGCCACTACGGAAATTCCACTAAGATTTAATATGACAGTTGGCCTGAGATCAATAATTTTAGGTTTTTTTTTTGTAACACTGTAATATTGAGACTAGCCAAAATTAAAATGGCCGCACTGTGTCAGATGAGACAATAAACTCAAGGTCCCGTGGGCAACGCTCTTGTGGCCCTGTTCTTGTGGCGACGTGCTCTCCCCCAGGGAAAGGAGCCCCGAATCTCACACAGAGAAATATGCCGTGACTAGACTGAGAGAAGTATGCAATAATTATAACAATACAACAGCTGCGGATATAACCATGGAAAAGACTCTCTCTCTCTCTCTCTCTCTCTCTCTCTCTCTCTCTCTCTCTCTCTCTTCTCTCTCTCTCTCTCTCTCATGAGACTATAAACCGAGGCCCCCTGTACGAACTCACGCAGAACATCTTGCTCACACCTTGAAAACCTATTTCGATTTTCAGAAGAGTAGGCCATTGTGTACCGGTGGGAACGTGTGACAAAAAGTTATAAAACGTATACAAATAGGGACAGGGTGTTAGAAAAAGTACACAAGTGCTTATTCCATTATCCTCAAAAATCTCATTGGGATGCAGGGGGCCTGTCAGAAAAAAACAACCATCCACATCTTCGGGAAATTCTGTGTTAGGAATTCCCTCTTTTCTATCATTATCTTTATTTCTGCCTTGTTCCCTTTCTTCCTGCCACCTTTTCCTTTTCTATTTTCTGCCTTTTTGGTCCATTCTCCTGCCTCCCCCCCTAGAAATACTTAAAAGAGGACAATTCTCTCTTGTGCCGAAGTCGGATGCGCTGGGCCTGACTTGTCAGGCGCTTAACTGCAGCGTAACGCATTATTCGCCCATCTGACAGACAACAACAGTTGCTGTCTGAGCGTTGGAAGAATCTCTCTCTCTCTCTCTCTCTCTCTCTTCTCTCTCTCTCTCTCTCTCTCTCTCTCTCTCTCTTCCTCTCCCACATGTACTACAAAAAACAACAAACCCATCATATAACGAGTAAGTCGCCTTTGTACTGAAAGCAACACGAAAAAAGCGGCGACAACACACAGCCGCGGAAGAAGAAGAAGATTGTTTGCCCCATGTGCGCGCACGCGAACGCGCGAATGTGTGTACGTGTGCGTGTGCGCGCATGCGTGCACGTGTGTGTGTAAGCTGCCTGAACTCAATCCAACTTTGTCAGGCTTTGTCTTCTCAGCCAAGGATTGCATCGGCGACAATGCCGCTTTAATGCACGAGCGGCCCAACCGCCGCACACCACCACCACCACAGCACTGTCATCCATCGGCTTTGCTGTCTGTGCCCTTTGTTTGAAGACCGCTGTCCAATCTGACAGCAATCGGCTAGGTCTGATGACTTGATTGCCTGAATGGAAATCGCGTAGTTGAGGAAATGGCTCGTAAATTCTGTGGGTTTGTTGTTGTTGTTGGTTTTTGTGGTTTGTGTGTGTGTTTTAAATGACTGATGAAGAAACCTGTAATTGTGGTTGGTATGGTATTATTAAATCGTCAAAAAAAAAAGCAGCCAGTAATTAGACATAAGTTACGTTGTATAGATGTTTAAGTCGGCAAAGTGGACTTCAAAGAAAAAAAACAGCATAACATTGGTTTTTGTTTTTAATCGCTAATGAAGAAATTTGTAACAGTGGTTGGTGTGGTATTAAGTCGTTAACCCCCCCCCCCCCCCCCCACCCACACAATAATTAGACATTAGTTGCGTTGTATAGATGTTTAGGTCGGCAAAGTGGACTTCAAATGAAAAACAGCATCACACTGTTGGTTGTTTTTTTAATCGCAAATGAAGAAATTTGTAACAGTGGTTGGTATGGTATTAAATCGTTAACCCCCCCCCCCACCCACACAGTAATTAGACATTTGTTACGTAGTATAGATGTTTTAGTCGGCAAAGTGGACTTCAAATGACAAACAGCATTACACTTGTTTTTTTTAAATCGCTAATGAAGAAATTTGTAACAGTGGTTGGTATGGTATTAAATCGTTAAAAAAACACACACAGTAATTAAGCATTAGTTACATTGTTTTAATGTTTTTAGTCGGCAGAATGGACTTTAAACGAAAAACAGCATCACACTGGTTTTTTCGTTTTTGTGTGTGTATTTTTTTAAAATCGCTAATGAAGAAATCTGTAACAGTAGTTGGTAAGGTATCAAATCGTCAAAAATTAAAAAACCCCACAGTAATTAGGTATGAGTTACCTTCTATAGATGTTTTAAGTCGGCAATATGGACTTCAAAATGGAAAAACAGTATCATTAACTCTAACGTGAATGCTACAAATGCCCCCCCCCCAAAATCCCCAAAGTCGGAAAGCAGCTACCTAAATGGTGGGTGAAAAAAGGTTGCATACGAAAAAATCTCACCATTGGTGAACCTCAGAATTCTAGCCAAGGATCGAAAGAAGAAGAGATGACAAATGAAAAAAGATAAATTTTTGTTAACACATAAAGCAAAGATGTAGATGCATAGAGTTTTAGTGTACTGAAATACTGCATCACTATTTAACTCATCATCAACTTTTTAAAACAAAAAACTCAAACTCGTTGCATTGTACCATCTTGTCCATCCGTTTTTCTTTTCAAAAATTATACTTGCTGCACTTTGTTAGCTCACAAAATACAGCCAATTTTTTTCTCTTTGATTATTGCAGTTCAGATTTTTTTTTGGAGGGGGGGGGGGGGGGGGGAGGTGGGGGTTCCTTTAAAATCTTCTGGCCAGCTTTCAGAACATTCAAAAATAGCGTTGCTTTGTCTTGTAGGTAAACAAAAGGATGAACAAACAATATATGCATGTTAAATAACCACGAATGGAAAATCACTGGTTGCCGATGAAACTGTCTTGCATAACATAAAAGAACTGATAAAACAACGTTCACTAGCTAGGACTGAAAACAATGATAACAGCCCCCCAACAAACCAAGCCTAAACCAAAGTAAATTTTTTTGAATTTCCAGATGGTGCATTGAAAAAGTACTGCATTTACTTTAATCATCAAGCAAAATAAACCTGCAAAACACACGAAAAAAAAGCCAAACCCCCCCCCCAACCCCCCCCCCCCCACAACAACAACAACAAACAAACAAAAAAACTCAACAAAAAAGCAAAACAACACCTCCAAAAAAACCAACTAAACAAAAAAAAACCAACAACAAAACAAACAACAAAACACCAACCTACAAACAACACCCCCCTCTCCACGGAAACTGAAGCAAACTTAAACAAGAGAAGTGAAGCATAAAAACAAGATAAATGAACAAAAAAGACAGGGTTAAAAATAGGAAACAAAGCATGGGGGCAAAAAACAAACCAACCCAGGCGTGTTCCTAAACTCAGAAAATGAAGAGAAATGGTTTATAGACACGTAAAGATAGCAGTCTGTGAAAGAATACTATCGAGCGATTGCCTTAAAGAAAGTGTTATGTATATATATGTATGTATATATATATATATATTATATATATATATATATATATATATATATATATTAATATATATATATATATATATATTATATATATATATATATATATATACATACATATATATACACACACAAAGAGAGAGAAAGAAAAGAGAGAGAGAGAGATATCTAATAATAATAAAAAATGGAATTTATATAGCGCTATATCTTACATTGATTGACAAATCAAAGCGCTTGCACTCAATATAGAAGAAGCTGAGGTCAATAAAGAAACCAAGGACTTCAAATCTGACACCACACTGACACAAACATATCATGAAAAAGAGCAACAACAAAATCAACAACCCCCCCCCCCCCCAAACAAACCAAAAAACAAAAAGAAACAAATATAAAAACCTTCACCAAGCGACCAAACAAAAACAACAACAACAAGAAAACAAGAAAAATAAACAAACTAAAATCAAATAAACAGCAGCCTTATTCCTTCCTCAATGAATAGATAAGAAATAAAACACAGGCAAAGCATAAGCTCTCTGAGTAACAACCTTTTACATTGTACTGTATTGTATTGCGTTGTATTGCATTGCATTATACTGTATTGTGTTGTACTGTATTGTATTGCATTGCATTATATTGTATTGTGTTGTACTGTATTGTACTGTATTGCATTGCACTGTATTGCATTATATTGTATTGTGTTGTACTGTATTGTACTGTATTGCATTATACTGTATTGTATTGTACTGTATTGTATTGTACTGTATTGTATTGTACTGTATTGTATTGTATTGCATTATATTGTATTGTATTGTACTGTATTGTATTGTACTGTATTGTATTGTATTGCATTATATTGTATTGTGTTGTACTGTATTGTACTGTATTGTATTGTACTGTATTGTATTGTATTGCATTATATTGTATTGTATTGTACTGTATTGTACTGTATTGCATTATATTGTATTGTATTGTACTGTATTGTATTGTATTGCATTATATTGTATTGTGTTGTACTGTATTGTACTGTATTGTATTGTACTGTATTGTATTGTATTGCATTATATTGTATTGTATTGTACTGTATTGTACTGTATTGCATTATACTGTACTGCATTGTAGTGTCTTGTATTATATGGTTTACCACTTTAAGTCACGGCAGATTTCTCTACCTGAAATTCAGGCTGCTCTCCCCGGGGGGACAGCTCGACGCCTCAAGAGCAGCGCCACCCATTAACAAAAAATCCTGTGTGCGAGTGTATCTGTCTCAACGTAAGAGTGGCTTTTTTCCATCAAATTTTGCTAGGGACAACTCTTTAGTTGCCGAGGCTTCTTTCGCATACGCCAAATATGTGTTGCACACAGGCCTACCTCGGTTTAGCGTCTCATCCGAAAGACTTGTATTCAGACCATCATTTCAGATCTTTGTGGTTGGCGAAAAAGTTCGGGTTCAGACGGCGTTCGAACCCACGGATTCTGGCTTTCTATACGGGTGCGTTACCTCTAGACCACCGATCCTGAGTATCATCATGTCTTTTGGAGAACCGAGTTAGTAAAATAGGAAGAGTTTACGTGTAGAAAACAAAAGGAAGAAACTTTGTAAACAGATCCGTCTTTTCTTTTAAATCGTTTTTATCCCACTATCATTTTGATTTAAAAGGGGATGGGATAGCTCAGTGGTCAGAGCACTCACTTTCCCCAATACAACATCGAGCATGGTTACCATTTGGGTGGGTGACCGTTTGCGCGCTTTGGCTTCAGTACAGTCCAACAGTTCATCCAGTTGTAAATGGGTACCTGCCTCTTTAGGGTCAGGGAAGGTAAAGCAGCGAGGGAGAGGAGATGGGCGCCGCCCTCAATATGCTGGCCCCTAGAGAAGCTGTGGTCTCTGACACCTCGCTCCTCATCGACCACATAGGCCATGGGAACACCTTCACCTTTTGATTTATTTCCTGATGTGTCATTTTGTATCAAACCATCACTTTTCCCCTTGAAATATTTAACAAAAATGGCTAACCTATCTTTCCTGCAGCAGTGAAACAGACGATAAATCATTGTCGATCTCAGTCATATTGTTTATGGCCACGCTGACCACAAGAGCTATATCCGGGCAATCCCCTCAAATAAGCCATTGTCAGAAAAAATGTATACAGGAGTGAACATTAAACAAAAACCTACAGAAAATGCCCCCTAACAACTGAACTGGCTTTGCAATCAACAGACTTTAAGAGTACACCAGAAAAATCAATATCCGATTCGAAATTCTAAAGAATCCCACAAATCACACACAGCATCAGTAATCAAAATTTCATGAAATGACAACACAGAATCAATTTTAATCCCATCCGCTAAAAAAAAAACCCCAAACCGCTGGAATCAGAAAAGCGTTCTCAACTTCTACAACAAAAGCACTCTACACAGCTGTCGAGAATGACTGATGATTTACTTCCACACACACACACAAAAACCCCAGTGACTTGCGAAATCCCTCCCAAATCACTTCCGATATGGAAAAGCAAGAAGGTCTGATGCGGGATTAAAGCTTCCGTTTCCATTTAGGGACACTTCCTCTTCCCCGAAAACATTTCCCGTCACGCAATTCAACCTGGCCCTGGGTCCGTGATTAATGAGACGAGGCTGCTGGACATGCTGTGTCTCTTTCACTCTCTTTCAATGATCACAGAAAAAAACACAAAAACATCATAAAGCCATTAAGGCTTTTACATTCACATGGCGATAGAACTGAACTCGACGCACTCAATGCATTGGTTGGAGTTTTCCATTTTAAAGCTATAAAAAAAAACTGGACGGTTCATTTTCCATGTAAAAGCCTATTAAAAAGCACAAGATTGATTAAAAACCCTAGTTGTTGTTGTTGTTGTTGTGCGTTCCCTAGCTTAACACCCTGGTGGTCACCCAGAATGCGCACTCGTGACTCACTCATCCCACCTGGGAATCACTGTGAGATAGGAAGTACACTGAACGAGAAGTTTGGGTGTATGACTGTTTTCAAGTAACTTTCCATATAGGCAGCCATACTCCGACTTCAGAGGGAAAAAACCCTAGTAAAAAGCAAAAAAATATTGTTCTGACAAGTCTCCCGTTTACCTTGCATGTATGGAGTGCTTTTCAGGTACAATCGAAACTTGAATGCACGATGTAAACAAGCACCGAGCACAGCCCTATCAAGTACCATAACTACAAAGAGTACAACTTTGTCACGCATTGAGGCAGAGCACTCGATACAATCACGTCAGCATTATGGAAAGAGCGACACAAATTGTAGCACAGCCTGACATGTATTGTTAAGTAATCAGTAGATCGTATACAGTCACCTTCCATGAATTATGAAACGCAGCAGAAACAAGCCCGGCCCTGTCACATAGCCTGAAAAGAAACAGCACTACCTTCAGGGGACGGGATAGCTCAGTGGTCGGAGCACTCGCTTTCCCCCAGCCAAGGTTAAGCAGCGTCGACGTGGTTACATTGGATGGGTGACCGTTTGCGCGCCTTGGCTCAGTACAGTTCCATTTCACAGCTAAAATGGCTACCTGCCCTCTTGTTAGTAAAGGTTAGCAGGAGGAGAAGATGCACGCCTAATGAACCTGGCAGAGAAAGTCCTGACCCTGTCACGCTACTGACAAGTAGACCACCTACTACCTTTAGGTGCTGCATAGCAATCTATCAATTCAAGCTGTGCACCTAACTTCTTTTGTATATCGGGTTTTGTGTGGGAAACACTACTTTTATTGAACAGTTACAGTTGTGTCTACTCCGAACTGACAGAACATATCCATTATATACAGGTACAATTTGAATCTTCAGCTCAGGAAGCTGGAAACACGAACATTTCAAACACTGGCGTCTAGTCACTAAATCAATCTAAATCACACATGAAGAACTCGGCATGTGTTGATGAAATCCCACATACTTTCATCTGTCCACCAACAGTCTAATTCTTCAATACAGCAGCAAAAGCGGCCTACGCACTGTCAAAAAATCTTGCTCATTATTATCCTCCAAACCTTAGACCAAAAACACCATAGGATTAGCAGAAAAACTAATTTTATCTCCATAAAACCCGTGTGCGTGTAAATTCCTTCAAAAATGACACCCCCCCCCCCCCCGAACCTCAGTATGGATTAACAAACAAATCTGACAGGATACTAACACTTCTGCCTCATCGAAAACCACTACTTCTTTGGTTAGGACATTTCTGGTCACGCAAAAATCTCTACGTCTAGTCTCCACGAATGATTAGACAGTGGACGTCACGCAATTTCTATTGTTCGTTATCTATCATATTAGTACAGAACACAGCATGTCAAACTTTCACAAACAAATTCAGAGAACGCTACACTCCACAAACTTTACGCTCCACATACACTTGCCTGCCAAATCTGTCAGAATCAGTCGAGTTTTTGCACTGGTAAATCTAGTTATAAAGGGGCCATGGATTACACAAAGTCGTGAAAAGCTAATGGAGGGTCAAGTACATTTTCTCTTTCAGACAAAGACAACTGTAAATAGCCCAAGCCTTTGTTTCAAGACAAAGTGAAATGTTTTGAACCTGACAAAACAAGGGGTATTTTGGTTCGCTGTTGGAAAAAAAGATATTCAGGAGATACCACGGCACTTGAACTAAACGGGCTCTATCCTTGTAATTGCTATCTATTGGTGGTAAAGGGGCTCTCCAACAATCAAAGCGTGAAGGCACGTATAGGGAAAACGGTGCACACACGTGATTGAGTGCGTGCATAATTGTTTCAGGTGGAAGGATTTAAAAATGAAAACACAGACACACACACGCACGCACACACACACGTACAAAAAATGCGCGAAGGACTCTTTTTTTTTTGGGGGGGGGGGGGGGGGGGGTTGAGTTGGCACTGATGTTAACTCCAGGGAAAAATATCCCCTTGAACGGGATTTGAACTCCAGTCATCAGATCACGAGCGCAATGCGCATCGCTCGACCAACCGGACTATTCCGTCCTCCCTTACTGAAAACAGAATTCCCGCGTGTTTAAGAGATTCTCGACTTAAAACTCAGAGGAAAAATACAACAACAAACATAAAGTAAACTGACTTCTGATGTCCAAATTCCAAACACAAATTCTGTACTACCACTGTTGGTTGGGGTGTTTGTGTTGGTGTCCTCTTTACTACTAAACCTCTCCTCAGATGATGTCCCAGATGATTTCAACACAGGCAGAGTCTGTTCCTGGTGTGAGCCATCTGAACCATCTTGAACAGCTCTCAAGTTCTGTGGCCTCTCAGACTATCTACATCTTTTGTACTTCCTGACCACGTCCTGCCGTCTTTCACACACACACACATGCACGTGCGCGTGTAGAGAAATTGTATGTGTGTGTGTGTGTGTGTGTGAGAGAGAGAGAGAGAGAGAGAGAGAGAGAGAGAGAGAGAGAGAGAGGAGAGAGAGAGAGAGAGAGAGAGAGAAAGAGACAGAGAGACAGAGACAGACACAGAGAGAGACAGACAGAGACAGACAGAGAAATTCCTCACTTTCTAAATCATTTTGATAAATCTTAACTTAAAACTCAGACACCCCCCTCCCCCCACTGTTAAATCGAAAGAACAACAACAACAACAATACACACGCGCGTGTGTAGAACAAGTGTGTGCGTGGGTGTGAGAGAGAGACAGAGTCAGAGAGAGAGATTCCTCACTTGCTAAACCATGTTGATAATTCTTAACTTAAAACTCAGAGACCCCCCTGCCCCCCCCCAACATAAACTGACTTCTGATTTCCCAACTTCCAAACACAAACTCTGTGCTACTACCACTGTTGGTTGGGGTGTTTTGTGTTCGACACCTGTTTACTACGAACCTCTCTCAGATGATGTTCCTGATGATTGCAACACAGGCGAGGTCTGTTCCTGGTGTGAGCCATCTGAACCATCTTGAACAGCTCTCAAGTTCTGTGGCCTCTCAGACTATCTACATCTTTTGTACTTCCTGACCACGTCCTGCCATCTTTCACACACAAACATGCACGCGCGCACGCACACACTTTTTCTACGAAAGTGTGTAAGTGTGTGAAAGAGAGAAACAGAGAGAGAGAGAGACAGAGAGAGACAGAGACAGAGAGAGAGAGACACACACACACACACAGAAACACAGAATGTGTGAGAGAGAGAGAGAGAGAGAGAGAGATGAGATGAATGAGAGAGGAGAGAGAGAGAGAGAGAGATTCCTCACTTTCTAAATCATTTTGTTTATTCTTGAATTAAAAATTCAGAAGAAAGACAAAAACCCAAACACACATAAACTAACTTCTGATTCTCCAAATTCCAACACAAATTCTATGCTACTATTGCTGGCTAGCGTGTTTTCATTTATTTATTTATTTTTATTGTTTCCTTCTTTTATTTCGAGGATAATGGAATAAGCATTCATATGCTTTTTTAAAATCCAGTTCCCGTGTGTATGCAGTTTTGTAAATTTTGTCATCTGTTCCCACCGTTTGTGTTCGACACCTGTTTACTAGGAACCTCTCCTCAGATGATGTCCCTGATTATTTCAACACAGGCGAGGTCTGTTCCTGGTGTGAGCCATCTGAACCATCTTGAACATCAGCTCTCATGTTCTGTGGCCTCTCTCAGACTATCTACATCTTGTGTACTTCCTGACCACATCCTGCCGTCTTTCACACACACACACACACACACACACACACACACGCACGCACGCACGCACGCACGCATGCACGCACGCACGCACGCACGCATGCACACACTTTTTCTACGAAAGTGTGTAAGTGTGTGAAAGAGAGAAACAGAGAGAGAGACAGAGAGAGAGAGACAGACAGACAGAGAGAGAGAGAGAGAGAGAGAGAGAGAGAGAGAGAGAGATTCCTCACTTTCTAAATCATTTTGTTTATTCTTGAATTAAAAACTCATAAGAAAGACATAAACCCAAACAAACATACACTAACTTCTGATTCTCCAAATTCCAAACACAAATTCTGTGCTATTATTACTGGCTAGCGTGGTTTTTTGTTTTTGTTTTCTGTTTCATTCTTTTATTTCGAGGATAATGGAATAAGCACTCATATGTTTTTTTTCATTCAGTTCCCGTGTGTATGCAGTTTTGTAAATTCTGTCATCCGTTCCCACCGTTTGCGTTGGACACCTGTTTACTACGAACCTCTCCTCAGATGATGTCCCTGATGATTTCAACACAGGCGAGGTCTGTTCCTGGTGTGAGCCATCTGAACCATCTTGAACAGCTCTCAAGTTCTGTGGCCTCTCTCAGACTATCTACATCTTTTGTACTCCCTGACCACATCCTGCCGTCTTTCACACAAACACACATGCACGTGCGCGTGTAGAGAAAGTGTGTGTGTGTGTGTGTGAGAGAGAGAGAGAGAGAGAGAGAGAGAGAGAGAGACAGACAGACAGACAGACAGAGACAGACAGACAGAGACAGACAGAGATTCCTCACTTTCTAAATCATGTTGATAATTCTTAACTTAAAACTCAGAGACCCCCCCACCCCACGTTAAATTAAAAGAACAACAACAACAACAACAACAACAACACACACACACACATGCCTCTCTCAGACTATCTACATCTTTTGTACTCCCTGACCACGTCCTGCTGTGTTTAGCATCTGGGGGTGATTTCAACGCTAGGACTGGTAGAGCGTGAGCCCGCAGAAGAAGACAAAATAAACACGCCATTACGTACTGTAACATACGCGCGCGCGCGCGCGCGCGCGTGTGTGTTTATGTACGTGTGTGTGTACGTGTGTGTACGTGTGTGTGCGCGCGCGCGAGGCACACACGAACATGTATGCAAACATGCGGGTATGTGGTTGCGTAAGTGCGTGCACGTGCGTGCGCAAACACACACTTAGACACACACAAACACGCACGCGTGCGTACTTGCGCGCGCGGGTGCACACACAGACTCACGCACACAGACACAGGTACACACTGACAGACTTTTCGCCTTCTAGGCAGGTGCGTTACGTCTAGACCACCGATCCACTAATGGAAAGCACGTTAAGAGTCTGTTGCCCAGCAAATCTTGAAGATAAAGTGAAGCTAGAATTAGACACAGACCGAGCAAGCCACTGTTTCATTGACATTACATACTAGAACCTGACTCTGAACTCCAGAGAAAAATGAATGAAAGAGGAGGTAGCTCAGAAACAGCCAGCAGTAGAACCCTGAGGTAAAGGCAAAGCTGAGGACGGGTTAGCTCTCAGTGGTCAGAGCCCTCGCTATCCCCAAGCTAAAGTTAAGCAGCGTTAAGCGTGGTAACCTAAAGTAGGTGGGTGACCGTTTGCGCGCCTTGGCTTCAGTACAATCCCCTACTTCACCCAGCTGTAAAATGGGTACCTGCCCTCTTTAGGGTCAAGGGAAGGTAAAGCAGCGAGGAAGAGAGGAGATGGGCGCCGCCCTCAATAAGCCGGCCCCTGGAAAAGCTAAGGTCTGTGACACCTCGCTCCCCACCGACCGCATAGGTTATAGGAACACTCTTACCTTTACCAGGCAGAGCTGAAGAGACAATGCAGTCGCTGGGAAAATCAAAACAAAACAAATAGAGGAACACAGAATCGAACTGATAGGAAAATGTGGACAATGCCCTATGTTTCTTTCTTTTTTTTTTTTTTTGGGGGGGGGGGGGGGGGGGGGGGAGGGAGGCGCATTATACCAAAGTAAGAAAGTAAACATGCTTCTCAATATCCTCCTTAACTTATGACCTCCCTGCTACTCTCTATCTAGTACCACTTAGCCCATTAAAGCCTAGCTGATATGATCAAAATAGAACAACTCCAGCTGTAAGTGAATAATTATAATTATACGGTCTACTCTCTCTCTCTCTCTTTCATTAAATCAATGAAGAGATTTCACCTTCACTCTCTTTTTCTTATCGTTTGGAGAGGCTGAGAGACCAGGACTTTTGCGTTTCTCAAGACCTCTTGCCCACATTTTGTTGTAACATTCCTTAATGTTAGTCATGATGGATTTATTGATGCTGACATTCGGGTAGAAGAGCGAGGGGATTTGAGGCACATACGAGTCGCTTGAAGCAAACAATACCTATGCAACCCGCCACTAGTCCTAATAGGTAACGGTAAAGGTGTCCCATAACTTATGTTGGGCGTAGGGGAACGAGACATCAGAGACCTCAGCTTCTCCGGGGGCTAGCATATTGAGGGCGGCAGCGCCCATCTCCTCTCCCTCGCTGCTTGACCTTCCCTGTCCCTAAAGAGGGCAGGTACCCATTTACAGCCGGGTGAACTTGGGAACTGTATTGAAGCGAAGGCGCGCAAACGGGTCACCCACCCAATTGGCAACCGCGCTTGATGCTGCTTAACATTAGCTAGGGGAAAGCGAGAGCTCTGACCGCTGAAATATCCCGTCCCCTACATAACGATAAAAAGTGCAAGGCAAACTGTACACGGTCATAGTTGTCCAAAGCACCAACACGACCCGCAGTGAGTCAGTCATCATTAAGGCAGACGATAAACGGTTGCTGCTGCTGCTGCAGTCTGACCGTCCCATAGCCAGAAGTGCAAATGTCAAGAAGCCTGGCCCGATTTGTCAAACAGGATGGTGGAAAGAAAAATAGCTGATAAACATGGGCTGGCCGGTGCTGTCATGGAATCAGCAAACATTGCATGATGGCCGAACGGCAATGCCTCCAACACACACGATCCAATTTCTATGGCAAACTGACAGATAAAGGAGAGGAGGCCATTCGTGAGGCAATATGTGTGTGTAATGTGTGTGTGTGTGTGTGTGTGTGTGTGTGACAGAGAGGAGAGAGAGGGAGAGAGAGGGGGGGGGAGGGAGGGGGAGAGAGAGAGAGAGAGAGAGTATAATTATGTGTGTGTGCGTGCGTGCGTGTGTGCAACGTGTGTATGTGTGTGTGCATGTGTGCGTGGTGTGTGCAGTGTGTTTCGTGTGTGTGTGTGTGTGTGTGTGTGTTGTGTTGTGTTTAGTCTTCAATTTTAACATATTTCCACTTTAACTGATACCAGACGATCCTAAGATAGGAAACTAGAGAAGAGAAAAGAGAGAGAGAGAGAGAGAGAGAGAGAGAGAGAGAGAGAGAGAGAGAGAGAGAGAGAGAGAGTTAAAGTGTGTGCAATATGCGTGTGTGTGTATGTGTGTGCGTGAGTATGTGTGTTGTGTGTGTGTAAGGGGCAGGGGTTGGGGTGGGGGAGGAGATAAAACTGGAGAGATGGATCAGGAGTGATAACAGCTTTAAAAGAAAACATTAAAATCGATATGCATTTGATGACATGTGTTTAAAATTTGTTGGGGTTTAGGTTTGTGGACTATGGCCATGAAATAAAGTCTTGAATGTGTGTGTATGTGTATGTATGTATATAATAATGAATGGAATTTATATAGCGCTGAATCTTGTAAAGCAACAAATTAAAGCGCTCAGATTAAAAAAAATTATTTTAAATATTTATTAAAAAAAAATCTATATCAATATAGATATATGTGTGTATGTGAGTGTGTGTGTGCCTGAAATAACAAAAACAATGCTAATAATATCAAAAGCATTAACTTTTATTCAGTTTTTGCAGGCTGTAATTATGGCCCTTAGGAACAACAGTTTAACATGTACCTTCATGTACAGTGCATGTGTGCGTGCGTGCGTGAGTGGGTGTGTGTTCTCTGTGGAAAGAAACCACTATTTCACAGAGAGAAGTAGTTTGTAACTTACAACGCAATGCAATACAATGCAATACGATGCAATACAACACAATGCAATACAACATAACACAATGCCATACAATATAATGCAATACAAGACAATACAATACGATACAATACCATGCAAGACAATACAATGCAATACAAAGCAACACAATGCAATGCAAAACACTGTACATCACAACGCAATACTACACAAAAGTAGTCATCGCAAACAAAAGCAGAAGAGTTGAGCTGAGCGAACATTTGCCGCCTGACAAGCAATAACAAGAATAAGAGCGATGAAAAGGCCACACACAACAATCATTTTTATGCCGTAAAGAGGGTTTCTATTTTAGACCCATATTCCAACCAGAAAATAAATGTCTATTTTCAAATTTCGTGCTCGACTGCATATCATACTTTCCCCCCCCTCTGTATTCTCTTCATGTTTAGAAACTCATATTTACAAGGAAAGAGCATCTTTTGAAATATAGAGAAAAAAATCTTATGTTATTCACAGATCCTCTCTCTTTTTCCCTCTCTTTTCCTTTCGTTCTCCTGTTGTCTCTTTATCTCTTTCTCACTTTCTGTTTACTTGCCTGTCTGTCTGTCTGAAGCTTTATTTCAGGGTTAAATGTTAAAAATAATAAATTTATTGAAATGCATTTTCAATAATTTGTTATATATATATATATATATATATATATATATATATATATATATATATTTTATTATATATTATATATATATATATCCAGCTCTCTCTCTCTCTCTGTCTCTGTCTGTCTCTCTGTGTGTGTCTCTCTCCCATCTTCTCTTTCTTCTTCTTCAGCTCTCTCTCTCTCTCTCTCTCTCTCTCTCTCTCTCTCTCTCTCTCCCTCCTCCCTCCCTCTGTATTGTTAATGGCAATAAATTACTTTCAGTGTTCTCCCCCCCCCCTCTCTCTCTCTGACTATCCATCTGTCTGTCTGTCTTTCCTCTCTACTTTTTCTGAATGGAAAAAAGCCGGTGGAATAGGAGTTGATTCCTTTCACTCATTGAATAGATGATGTCCCTCTCTCTCTCTCTCTCTTCTCTCTCTCTCTCTCTCTCTCTCTCTCTCTCTCTCTCTCTCTCTCTCCATTCTTTCCTCTCTTTCTCACTCTCCCCCTCCACTTATAAAACAGCAAACCTTCTTTACAACACCCAAGGGTAAGCCCAGTGCACCCAATGCTATCTGTCTCTCTATCAGGTCAGGATGACGTCATTCTACAGGTGGGATGCTGGTCGTTACCGGTGAGAGAGTTTGCAACCCCTCCCCATCACCATCTATCGGCCATCACCATCGCGTGCAGTGCAGTGCAGCGCAGCGCAGTGCAGTGCTGTACAGTGCAGTGCAGCGAGCGTAACTACATAAACTGTGTTCTGCATGGCCAGCTAAAACCTCTCCCTAACATACACACACACACATGCACACACATATACACACACATACAAACCCAAACCGCCCAAACACACAACACACACAACACACACACACACACACACACACACACACACACACACACCCCACGCACACACCCCGCACACACACACACACCACACACACAACACTCACACACATGCACACACACACAAACACACACATACACACGACGCACGCACGCACGCACGCACACACACATACGTGGCATATTTTTTTCTTTTTAAAGTAGTGAAGGGAATGTGTGTGTTTATAGGGTGTGGTAGAGATTTATGATGGCGTTGGCATCTCATAGATATTTTTTGCTTAAATGGTGGGTTTTGTTTTGTTGGGTTGAGAGTCTTTGGCATTGCGGTGGGGTCTGGTGCGGTGAGGTGAAATGTGTATGTGTGTGTGAAATGTGTGCGTTTGTGTGTGCGTGCGTGTGTGTGACTGTGTGTGTGTCTGTGTGTGTAAAATGTGCGACTGTGTGTATTTGTGCTTTGTGTTTGTGTGTGTGCGCGTGCGAAATGACAAAAAACATTCCAGCTGTTGCAAAGCGTTGTTGCATCACACATTACTTTCACTTCTTTCATTACAATCACCTCTCGAGATCAGACTCAGCATCTATGCAAAGGACATGCAGAAACAAAAAAAAGAAAATGAGCTACTAAGACGATGACCACCCCCTCCCAACCCCCCCCAAAAAACCCCCCCCAAAACAACAACAACAACCAACATCAAACCCCAACCCCAAAACAACAACAACAACCAAACAAAACAAAACAATCAAAAACCCAAAAACAAAAACATTTTTTTTTTAATTAGAAAACCCCAAACCAAAACAAAAAGAGAAAAAAGTAAAGCCGCTAGAACAAAAGTAGGAAAGGAAGAGAAAAAAGCCAAGGTACAAAATCAAAGAGAAGTAATATCAGAATAAATGAACAAATCAACAAGGAAGAGAATTGTAACTGGTCTGACAAAAAAACTAAACGGAAAAAAAAATGAAGAAATGAGAGAGAGAGAGAGAGAGAGAGAGAGAGAGGAGAGAGAGAGAGAGAGAGAGAGAGAGAGAATCAACCCCCTCCCCCAAACAAACAAACTGAATGACAAAAATAGGAACCCTCTTTAAAAGAAATGCTAGAACATTGACATTTTGTAGCAATGTTGCCTAGTATTAACACATTTGTCCAGTCTCACGTTCTTGATGCATTGTTTTTCCATTGGAGCCTTTACAAGGAACATGTGTATACTTCATACACTTCTTCTTTCTTTTTTTTTTTTTTTCTTTCTTTCTCTCTCTCTCTCTCACACACACTCACTCACTTCACCCCCCCTCCCCACTCACACACACATACAAGAACTCCAGAAAAAGTACTACAGCATAATAGCACGAACTGTTTAAAGTTCTTTTTCCTAATCTACACTGGAAGAAAACTAATCTAAACATTAACTGAAAATACAGTACTACATATAGAACCCCCACCCCCACCAACTTTTGAACTGGTAGTTCCCACTGCGTGTTCCCCCCTACCCCCCAAAAAACCCACGTTAATTACAAGGGGGGGGGGGGGGGGGGGGGGGGAGAGCAGCACAACGTAACACTCTAACCACTCACTCACTCACTCACATCAATCATTCAATCAGTCTGTCACACATCCCATCCGTCTCTTTTGTCTGGCTTCGTGGATCAGTGTGTTGTTAGTTCAATCCAAACTGTCTTCCACAGCCAATGTGACTAACTTAACTACCAGGACAAACACAGAGAGAGAGACAGAGAGAGAGTGTGTGAGAGAGAGAGAGAGGAGAGAGAGAGAGAGATAGAGAGAGAGAGAGAGAGAGAGAGAGAGAGAGAGAGAGAGAGAGAGAGAGAGAGAGAGAGAGAGAGAGGAGAGCAGACTTCGAACTCGAAATATTTATTCACAAAAAGGCCATTGGCCCATACATGACAGAAAGAAAGAAGAAGAAGAGAGAGAGTAGAGAGGAGAGGGAGAGAGAGAGAGACGAGAGAGAGAGTAGAGTAGATGATGAGAGAGAGAGTAGAGAGAGAGAGAGAGAGAGGAGACAGAGAGACAGGACAGAAAGGGAAGAGACAGAACTTGAACTCGAAATATTTATTCCCAAAAAGGACATTGGCCCATACATGACAGAAAGAAAGAGAGAGAGAGAGAGAGAGAGAAGATGAGAGAGAGAGAGAGATGAGAGAGAGAGAGAGAGAGAAAGACGAGAGAGACAGAGAGAGAGAGAGAGAGAGAAGAGAGAGAGAGACGAGACAGAAAGGAGAGAGAGTAGAAAGGGAGAGACAGAAAGGGAGAGAGACAGAGAGAGAGAGAGAGAGTGAGAAGAAGACAGACAGAAAGGGAGAGACAGAAAGAGACGAAGAGAGAGAGAGAGGGAGAGAGAGAAGAGAGAGAGAGAGAGAGAGAGAGAAGTACAGGGTGAATGTGATTTGTACAGATAAAGAGATCTGGGCACACACACTGAACAGAGCAGACGTAGAGATACACTACTACGTTCACACATGGGTACAGATACACAGAGATACGCAAGCAAGTACGGAAGCATGCATACGTGCGTGCGCGCGCATACTTA
>CM054140.1:60155000-60170000 GCA_028751875.1 Rapana venosa | reverse complement strand
AAAAGGCAGTAAGAGATGTCTTTGTTAATGAAGCTGCTTGAAAGAGGGAGGGTTAGGGGAGGGGTATAGCCCCCAGAATGCTGTATCGGGTTTATTGCGATCAAAATAGCTTTCCCCTCCTTTCTTCCTCCCACTCTGTAATCTTGGTTTCAGTGTGATTGCTTAGAAAGAAAAACTGTGGGGTCATTCATACACGTGGTCTGACGCGCGTGCGTGCTCGCGCGCGTGCGCACACACGCATGATGTGTGCACACCCACGCACACACATGCCTGCTTAACACACATCCACACGCACATACACACACACACACGTGTGTTTACGCGCATAACATCTTGTGCACACGTTAAAACCTGTTCTGCCTTTTGGAAGATCAGGTCATTTGTGTTGGTGAAAGCAGATGACAAAATGGACATGCATACGGGGATTGGATGTTAAAAAAACAACACGTGAGCGCTTATCTCATTATTCTCGAAATAACAGAATAATAATAAAGAAAAAACGCATACATATACGAATACACATACACAAGTTATGCACGTATCCATGCATACAAGCACGCATCTTTGGAAGGAAGAAAACACAAGTACACACACATATATAGATGTATATATATAATTATACACACATACGCACACACATATAAACATATATATACACATATATAAACGCATACACACTAACCCAAATGCACATACACATATCCACTTTCTTTTGAACAGAAAGAGATAAAACACTCCTTTAAATCACATAGAAATTTCTGCCAAAGAGGAAATGAATAAATTCTTACAGAAACTAACAAACTTGGCTGGTGATTCGATCCACAGACTTGGGAACAGGGAATCATACCCGAAATTGGAATGCAGCTACCTTTACAGTGGGCAAAAAACGGCCGCATGCACACAATCTTACAGCTGGTGAACCCCAGAGGTGTAGCCACACAAAACAAAACAAAACGAAAAACATCCCCCCAACCCCCTCCAAAAAAAACCAACAAAAAACCCCACATCGACTCCCCAAAAAAAGAACAAAAAAGAACAACAAGCATTTAATCCCTAATGCCAGATATTGTCACAAATCAAACTTAGCATACAGTGTTAACATTTCATCAAATGACACACATAACTGATCTTCATCCACATCTCATGATAAAATTTTTTTTTTTTTAAAAGCAGTCTTCTGTAAAGTAGCAAAAATCCATTATTCACAGCTGTCATGAATGACTGATGATTTACTTCCACACACAACACACACACACACAACACACACCACACACACCACACACAACACACACACACACACACACACACACACACACACCTCCACCTGCAACACTCAACACACACACACACACGCCACACACACGCTTGACACCAACACCCACACACACACGCACACACACACACACACACACCACACACACAACACACACACACACACACACACACACACTCCACTCTCCCTAAAAGCCCTTCACCGAGGCGCGGTGCAATCGCACGCAGAACATCTTGCGCACCGTTAAACCCTGTTCCGCTTTTCATAAAAGTAGGCCATTGTGTAGCCGGAACAGATGACAAAATTCACAAAACCGCACACACAAGGGGACCTGATGTAAAAAAAGCACATAAGTGCTTATTCCATTATCCTTTGATATAAAGAATAAAATAAAATAAATAAAACACACACACACACACAACACAACACACACACACACACACTCACACACACACACACACACACACACACACACACATACACACACAAATCCACCAGCGTGCTTGTGACGAAATCCCTCCCAAATCACTTCCGATATGGAAAAGCAAGAAGGTCTGATGCGGGATTAAAGCTTCCGTTTCCATTTAGGGACACTTCCTCTTCCCCGAAAACATTTCCCGTCACGCCATTCAGCCTGGCCCTGGGTCCGTGATTAATGAGACGAGGCTGCTGGACATGCTGTGTCTGTGAATGGCTCTTCCCTTCTCTTTCACTGATCGCAGAAAACAGAGCATGAGGATTCCTGCCAAAGTGTATGACTTTTGTGTGTGTTGTTGTGTTGTGTGTGTGTGTTTGTGTGTGTGTGTGTGTGTGTGTGTTGCGTGTTTTTGAAAAACTTGGTTTTTGACTCTGGTCAATTTTTTTTTTATTTCATCGCGCACGCGGTTTTTGTGTGTGTGTGTGTGTGTTTGCGTGCTTTTGAAAAAAACTGGTTTTGACTATCGTAATTTTTTATTTCATAGATTTGGTCTGCAGCGTACCATGTTTGTAATACCTGTATGTTTAAAGTATTAATCGTTTGTTGTTGGTTTCGGGACTGTGTAAGAATAGGTTGAATGCAAGCGCTTTGGTTTGTCTTTGCAAGGTACAGCGCTATGTAAATTCCATTTTATTATGGTGATGATGATGATTATTATTAACATTTTTCACACAAGTCAGAAGGCAAAATGAACAGGATGAAATTTGTGGGCAAGGACACAAGTGATTGGAGTTTTCCCACTCTAAAGCTATAGCAGTAGAGGTTTGTGGATATGGACACAAGTGATTGGAGGTTTTTCCATTCTGAGGCTATAAAACTAGAGGTTTTATCTTATAGATCAGAATAATATGTCTAAACAGCGAGGGATTAAGCTGACAATCCCTCTAAAATGCATGCCTTAACTCGATTCATAACCATTTCAGACTTTTTAAAATATATGTCAAATGTAAAAAAACAACAACCAATCCATGCTGATTCATCCATAAGGAATTTGTAGGATATATGCACATGGCTTACTTGTCACATCAGCCAATCATGCCATGAATCGAAAAAAGAAATTATCAAAGAACAAAAAGCTTTTATGAGGAAAATCAATTTAAGTTCACACATTCAAACATACACACAGACACAAACAGACAGACACACGCACAGATACACATAGATACAAACACACATACACACACGAAAAGAAGAGCTAACTTAACCCATACCAATTTTAGCCTCTCTACATCCTTATCTCTAAATTCAAAAGATGTAATATTGCTTCAGGATCCTGAGCATACGACATCGACAGTTTCTAACACTGGTGGCTATTTAATCAACAACTCTAATCATGCAAATTGGACTTAACTGAAATTTCTTGGACTGGTTACCAAAAAAACCCCAACCACATCAACGTTTCATCTTCCCCTCAAAATAACTCAGCAAAAGTATTTTAACATTTCTGTCGTTAATAATTTATTTCCTGAAAGCCTGAGTGTCGGTGAAGTGTCGTCCTGAATAATATTCTTTGCGGAACAACGGGGAAGAAAATCTGGCTGAATATTCAAGACTTTCATTTCCCGTTTCAAAGCCTCTTCTTCTGCACTGAGGCAGGCATTCATTGCCAGTCACGCGACACAGCTGTATGTCTCAGCGCCAGGACTGATGTGAAAGTGCTGGTCACAAAAACACAAAGTGCTGGTCACAAAAAACACAAAGTGCTGGTCACAAAAAACACAAAGTGCTGGTCACAAAAAACATAAAGTGCTGGTCACAAAAAACATAAAGTGCTGGTCACGCAAAGTGCTAGTCCTTTTTGTTGTTGTTGTTTGTATAGATCTGCTATTACATAAAGAATAAAACATTTTCACCAACACAGATAAACGGGAGATAAAATTGACCTTATCGAACCTAATGCTTCAATTCACCCCCACCCCCAAGAAAAGAAAACACAAAATCAATGGCATTTACAGTGCAAAACTTGTCAGAATCAGTCGAGTCTTTTTTCGGTACATAAATCTTGAGTTAAAAAAGACCACGGTTTACACACAATCCCTTGGTCATTACATTTTGTTCAGATAAGATGAATGTCAGTAAGTGAATTCTGGTTTCCTAACAAAGTCAAGAGTTTTAAACTTGACAACGTGATTACGGGTATTTAGGTAGTATTTTTATTTTATTTTATTCTTTTATATCGAGGATAATGGAATAAGCGCTTATGTGCTTTTTTACATCCAGTCCCCGTGTGTATACGGTTTGTAAATTTTGTCATCCGTTCCCGCCGGCACACAATGGCCTACTCTTACAAAAAGCGGAACAGGATTTAACGTGTGCGCAAGATGTTCTGCGTGCGTTCGCACACGGGGCCTCGGTTTATAGTCTCATCCGAAGGACTTTGGGGGAGAGTGGAGTCTGCACTGATGTTAACTCCAGCGGAAAATATCCCCCTTGAACGGGAATCGAACCCGGGTCGTCAGATTGCGAGCGCAATGTTCTAACCACTAAGCTATCCTGTCCGTACGCCGCCTGAACAGACATTGTAGGGGACTCCCACAGTGCTTGAACTAGAACGACACATTTCTCAGTTTGTATCGTTCTACTGCTGGAGAATACACCTTTGCTTCGAAAATCAATGGTTAGCCATGTGGGAAAAATGGAATATTCTTTCTTTCTTATTCTTTCTTTTGTTTCGAAGATAATACTCATGAGTATTTTTTTACATCTAGTCCCCGTGTGTATGCAGTTTTTGTAAATTTTGTCATCCGTTCCCACCGGTACACAATGGCCTACACTTCTGAAAATTGGAAATAAAGATCATCATCCAACCAACCAACCAATCATTCAATCAATTAATCAATAAGTCATTCTCTCTTTCACCCTTCCCCCCACCCCCCTCAGTCTCTCAAAAGCACTTGAGTGCTTATTCCATTATCCTCAAAATAGAATAAATAATTAAATAACTAACTAAATAAATTACATAATCATCTCTCTCTCTCTCTCTCTCCTCCTCATCTTCTCTCTCATCTTCTCTCTCTCTCTCTCTCCTCTTCTCTCTCTCTCTCTCTCTCTTCTCCTCTCTCTTTCTCCCTCGTCACCACTTAAAAAAACCACACCACAACACGCAACCTTCTTCGTAACCACTAGTGGGAGCAAGTACACTCCCAAGGCCACCACCACCACCACAACCACCACCATCACCACCACCCATCTCTCTCTTTCACCTGTATGGTAAGGCTAAGGTGTCCCATAACCTATGTGGACGTAGGGAAGCGAGGCGTCAGAGACCTCACTTCTCTAGGGGCCAGCGTATTGAGGGCGGCGCCCATCTCCTCTCCCTCGCTGCTTTACCTTCCCTGACCCTAAAGAGGGCAGGTACCCACTGGGTGAACTGTACTGAAGCCAAGGCGCGCAAACGGTGTCACCCATCCAAGCGGTAACCACGCTCGATGCTGCTTAACCTTGGCTTGGGGGGAAAGCGAGTGCTCTTGACCACTGAGCTATCCTCCCGTCCCAACCGGTGTGACATCACCCTAAAGGTGAGATGCTACTCGTTATAGGTGATACCTCGCTACCCCCCCTTCCCCCTATCCTCGCAACCCCCCCACCCACCCCTCCCCAAATCACCAGCAAAGCACTAATCGCGTGCAAAGTGCAGTGATGCGTTAAAACTACACAGACAGCGTTCTGTATGTGTGCCAGACAGACAGCCCCTCACAAAAGCGGCACCATTACTTTTTCAAATGATAGGAAGTGAAGGATGTTTGTCACGACTGGTTTAGATTAGGGTTGGTGGTGGCTTTTGGGTATTTCCCCGAATGTTTGGGGCGTGTGTGTGTGTGTGTGTGTGTGTGTGTGTGTGGTGTGTGTGTGTTGTGTGGGGTGTGTGTGTGTGTGTGTGTGTGTGTTTTTGGTTGAAACGAGTCTTGGCAATTGAAGAAGGTTATGATGCGGTGTGTAGTGTGTTTGTGTGGAGGAAGGGGGTGTTGGTTTGGTGGTGGTGGTGGGGGTGGTGTGGGGTGTGTGTGTGTGTGTGGTGTAGGGGGTGTAAGTGGTGGGTGTGTGTGTAGTGGGTGTAGTGTGTGGGGAAGTAGTAGTAGTTCTTCAGTTTTAACGTCCTTCCACTAAATAGTGATATCAGACAGAATGTGTGTGGTGTTTTGTGTGTGGTTTGGTGTGGGGTGTGGTGTGTGAGTGTGTGTAGGGGAACGGATAGGGCACATAACTAATCAATCGTAATAAACAACTATTATGAAAAAACCCATAGACAAGAATTTCTGAAGGGGGAGAAAAAAATAAATACTTAAAGATTAATTTTGCAATTCATATAAACTAGAAACTATCCTTATATTAAAAGAGTCTGAAAATAGGAGTATGACTTAAATGACCAATACAATTTCTGTAATGTTTTGTGTGTGTGTGGGGGAGAGGGGGGGTGTAGTGTGTGTGTAGTGTGTGTGTGGTGGTTGTGTGTAGTGGTGTATGTGCGTGTGTTGTATGTATAATTAGTGTAGTGTACGTACGTACATACACCCCAATTGTATTCTTTCAAATATTCATTTACTTTAACTACATGTTTTCAAGGTTTGTTTACAATCGGCCCTTTCTTATTCAATTTTTTAGGAGAGAGAGAGAGAGAGAGAGAAGAGAGAGAGAGAGAGAGAGAGAGAAGAGAGAAGAGAGAGAGAGAAGAGAGAGGGAGGAGAGGGGAGCAGGGAAAGATAGACAGACAGAGACAGAGAAAACAGAGAGGGCAGAGATAGATACAGATACAGATACCGAGAGACACAAGGAAAAAATCCCCAAAGGAAATGAGTCAGATGTTCATTCAGACACACCCGACCCTGAAAGAGCGAGAGCGAGAGCGAGAGAGAGAGAGAGAGAGAGAGAGAGAGAGAGTGAGAGAAAAGAGAGAAAAAAAAAAGAAAGAGACAGAAAGAAAGAGACAGAGAGAGAGGCAGACAGAGACACAGAAGCAGAGACAGAGAGTGACAGAGAGAGCGAGAGCGAGAGAGACACACATAAGACAGGGACACACAGAGAGACAGAGAGAGACATAGAGACAGAGACAGACAAAAAAAACCACAGTTTTTTCTTTCTCCCCCCCCCCCCCCCCCCCCAAAAAAAAAAAAAGTGCAATTAGAAGCACTTAACTTCAATCTGTAAAAAAACAACAACCCCCCAAAACAACCTCTGTTTAAATCCAAAATGAAGCAGTCTCAAACAAACGACTTGAAAACAGCAACACTAAAAGGAGCAACTCACTGACAGCTCCCACTGCCCATTGCGTGTTCTGTCACCTCCAACTGTTAATTAGGGGTGGGGGGGGGGGGGTGGGGGGGGGGGGGGGGGGGTGGGGGTGGGGGGCGGGAGGGGAGTGGGCAAAATGCAGCATAACTCTTAACCCGATCAATCAAAGCGCCACACATATTACATCTCCAACCTCCTGCCCCTTGTCGGGTCCTGCTAGCTTTACGGATCACTAAAGGGTTTGTTCTTTCTTTCTTTCTTTATTCTTTCTTTCTTTCTTTCTGTTTTTCTTTTAGATCAAGGATAACGGAATAAGCGCTCATAAGCTTTTTTTTTAACGTCCAGTCCCCGTGTGTGTGCGGTTTTGTAAATTTTTGTCATCCGTTCCCCACCGGCACAAATTGGCCTACTCTTTTGAAAAGCGGACTAGGATTTATCGTGTGCGCAAGATGCTCTGCGTGCGTTCGCAGACGGGGCCTCGGTTTATAGTCTCCTCCCGTCATCTCCCCACTGCCTAGCTACTGTGTTTAAAGAACAAGGAGAACATGGAGACAATGAGCGGAGGATGGTGTGATTATAACCTTGCTAGGGCAGACATGCATTCGTGCAGTAGGCATAAGGAAAATGCAAAGAGGATAATACTCAAGACATTATGCGTGTGCACGCGCGCGCGAGCACACAGACATAGAGGCTGGCAGGCAGGCAGGCAGGCAGGCAGGCAGGCAGACAGACAGACAGACAGACAGACAGACACACACACGCGCGCGCGCACGCACACACGCACACACACATATTGCTTTTGCACTGTAGCCTAAACAGTGCTTATGTTTGGCTTTTGTTCACGCTGTGTTTTATTGCAACTGCATTGCACTGAAGTCTAAACCATACTGTGTCTCATTCTGTTCCAGCGTTTTTGTTGTTGTTTTTTGTTTTTGCAATATGATTATTGCAAGGCCTTGCACTTTAGGCTGACTTTTGCTGTCTTCGATCCTTGATATTACTGTATTGTATTGTACTATACTGTGGTCTACTATATATTTTTTACTTTTTTATATTCTATTCTTTTATATCGAGGATAATGGAATAAGCACTTAAGTGCTTTTTTTACATCCAGTCCCCGTGTGTATGCGGTTTTGTAAATTGTCATCTGTTCCCACCGGCACACAATGGCCTACTCTTACGAAAAGCGGAACAGGATTTTAACGTGTGCGCAAGATGTATAAAATATGTGTGTGTATGTACTGCAAGTGTTTTATACTGTACATAAGTGTATTTATTGTTTTGTACTGTATTGCAATGTATTTGTATGGTATCTAACTGGAAGCAGTGAGCGGCGCAAATAATCATACAGCCTTCAGTAACTGTCAAGATATAAACACATTAACTACGACAAAAGAATCAAACAATGTTTGTGAGTGAAAGCAGAATCTCTGTCTCTCTGTCTCTCTCTCCTCTGTGTGTGTGTGTGTGTGTGTGTGTGTGTGTTCGTCTATCTCTTTTAACTCTTACTCTCTCTCTCTCCCCTTTTCTGTCTGTGTGTTTTGTGTGTCTTTTTTATCGGTCTGTCTGTCTGCCTGTCTGTCTTTGTCTCTCCCTCTCTCAGACGCATTCACCCAGTGTGCCTTTTATAGTTATCGAAATGTTTTCTCTCTTCTGGAAAGTGGTGCCTTGAGAATGTTCCTGTTTATTTGTAACCCTGTTGTGTTTCCTCCTCCTCCTCTTCCTCCTTCTTCTTTATCTTGTTTTTCTTCTTCTTCCTCCTCCTCTTCCTTCTTCCTCTTCTTCTTCTTCTTCCTCCTCCTTGTTCTTCTTCCTCCTCTTCTTCTTCTCCTCTTCTTCTTCCTCGTCCTCCTCCTTCTTTCTTCCTCGTCCTCCTCTTCTTCTTCTTCCTCCTCCTTCTCCTCTTCTTTCTTCTTCTTCTTCTTCTTCCTCTCCTCCTTCTCGTCCTCCTCTTCTTTCTTGTTCTTCTTGTTCTTGCTCTTCTTCTTCTTCACCTCCTTCTCGTCCTCCTCTTCTTTATTCTTTGTTTGTTTGTTTGTTTGTTTGTTTGTTTCTTCTTTCTTTCTTTCTTTCTTTCTTTCTCTTCTTTCTTTCTTTCTTTCTTTCTTTCTTTCTTTCTTTCTTTCTTTCTTCTTCTTCTTCTTCTTCTTCTTCCACTCCTTCTTGTCCTCCTCTTCTTTATTCTTTCTTTCTTCTTCTTCTTCTTCTTCTTCTTCTTCTTCTTCTTCTTCTTCTTCCTCTTCTTCTTCTCCTCCTCCTCCTTCTCATCATCATTCTTCTTTTCTTCTTCTTCTTCTTCTTCTCTGGGGGCTTCTCTCTCTTTCATCCGATTCCATTAATTCTGTGTCCGAGTTCAGATATTGTTATTGTTTTCTTGTAATTGGTCTGTTTTGGGGGCTTTAATTAGGAGCGGTTTTATCACAGCCGTCTCTTTATATTAGAACATTTTTGATGCTTTCAAGATGAAAATTTGTGTGTGTGTTTAGAGTAGGGTCGTCTACGAGAGTTTTGTATTTGTTTTGTTTGTGTGATTCTTTTTGTTTAGTTTCGATTTTAATGTTGAATGTGTTTTGTTCTTTGTTTTTTTTGGGTTTTTTGAGTTTTTCTACTTTTGGATATTACATTGCATTGTTATGTTTCTTTTGTTATCGCTTAGAGTTTTGACATTTTGATAGTAACAGAAAAGGTTGTTAATTTTGTGTGTGTGTATTGTAAATGAAACAAAATGGAATATAATAATACACTCTGATAAAATGCAACATTATACAAGAACACAGCACAACTTCACATGTACGTGAGTGTATATTTCGGTACATCCTAGTCACTACGATAGTATACACAAAGCGTAAAAATGTGTGTGTGTGTTTGTGTTGCGCGCGTAAGTGTGTGTGTGTGTGTGTGTGTGCGCGCGCGCTTGTGTGCATAAGTGTGTGAGCGGGCACGTGATAATATATATATATATATATATATATACACACATATATATATATATATATATATATATATATATATATATATATTATATATATATATATATATGTATATATATATATATATATAATAGATCTATCTGTCTGTCTGTCTGTCTGTCTGTCTGTTGTCTGTCTGTCTGTCTGTCTGTCTGTCTGTCTGTCTGTCTGTCTGTCTGTCGTTGTCTGTCTGTCTGTCTGTCTGTCTGTCTGTCTGTCTGTCTGTCTGTCTGTCTGTCTACCTACCTACCTATCTATCTATCTATCTATCTATCTATCTATCTATCTATCTATCTATCTATCTATCTATGTGTGTGAGTGTGTGCGCGCGCGCGCCACGCCATGCGTGTTCGTGCTTTGAGTGTGTGCATTCCTGTGTGTGCGTGCCCACGCGTACGTACGCTTGTATGCACACAATTCGAAAACACTTCTGACAAGAACATCTTCGATATTTCTTCGCTTTGCAAGAAGATGCAGCTGTTTGCAAGCAGCAGACAGAACACAAATGGAAAGACCAAAAAACAAAACAAAACAAAACACACAAAAATCCCCCCCCTCTCTCTCTGTGTAGCATTGCTTTCGTTTTTCTTCTATCATCAAGATGCGACCTGTTCCGTCTCTCTCAGAAAACAGATACATTCCTACTGAGTGCTAGAATACACACTTACTTTGCCTTCCTCTCTGTCTGGGCTGGTTCTGACCGTCTGCCTGTCTATCTGTATGGTAATGATTTTCTGTCTAAACTGTATGGTATGGGAAATGTTTGTCTGTTTTTGTATGGTATGACTGTTGTCTGTTTTCTGTATGGTATGATTTTCTGTCTATCTGTATGGTATGACTGTCTGTCTATCTGTTTATGGTTTGACTGTTTGCTGTCTGATCTGTATGGTATGACGTTTTCTGTCTATCTGTATGGTATGAAATGTCTGTCTATCGTAGGTTATGACTGTCTTCTATCTGTAAGGTATGAACTGTCTGTCTATCTGTATGGTTATGATGTCTGTCTGTCTATCTGTATGGTATGACTGTCTGTCTTCTGTATGATGACTGTTGTCTGTCTATCTATGGTATGACTGTTTGTCTGTCTATCTGTATGGTATGACTGTCTGTCTATCTGTATGGTATGACTGTCTGTCTATCTGTATGGTATGACTGTCTGTCTATCTGTATGGTATGAGTGTTCTGTCTATCTGTATGGTATGACTGTCTGTCTATCTGTATGGTATGAGTGTCTGTCTATCTGTATGGTATGACTGTCTGTCTATCTGTATGGTATGACTGGTCTGTCTATCTGTATGGTATGACTGTCTGTCTATCTGTATGGTATGACTGTCTGTCTGTCTGTATGGTTTTACTGTCTTCTGTTGTCTGTATGTATTTTGTCTGTCTTTGTATGGTAATGACTTCTGTCTATTATGGTATGACTGTTTGTCTGTCTATCTGTATGGTATGACTGTCTGTCTATCTGTATGGTATGACTGTCTGTCTGTCTATCTGTATGGTATGACTGTCTGTCTATCTGTATGGTATGACTGTCTGTCTATCTGTATGGTATGACTGTCTGTCTATCTGTATGGTATGACTGTCTGTCTGTCTATCTGTATGGTATGACTGTCTGTCTATCTGTATGGTATGACTGTTCTTTTCTGTCTATCTGTATGGTATGACGCCCTGTCGTCTATCTGTAGGTATGACTGTCGTCTGTCTTCAAACTGTATGGTATGACTGTCTGTCTGCTTTCTGTATGGTATGACTGGTCTGTCTGTTTTATCGGGATGGTATGATTGTCTGTCTGTTTGTCTGTATGGTATGGCTCTCTGTCTATCTGTATGGTATGACTGTCTGTCTATCTGTATGGTATGACTGTCTGTCTATCTGTATGATATGGCTGTCTGTTAATCTGTACGGTATGACTGTCTGTCTATCTGTATGGTATGACTGTCTGTCTGTCTGGTCTGACCGTCTGCCTGTCTATCTGTATGGTATGACTGTCTGTCTCTCTGTATGGTATGACTGTCTGTCTGTCTCTCGCAATCTCCTCTCTCTCTCTCTTCCCATCCACTGACCCCCTTTCTGTCTGTCTGTCGCCCTGCCTGTCTCCCCCTCCCTCTCTAACTTTCTGTCTTTTCCTCTCTCTCCCCCTCCCTCTCTGTCTGTCTGTCTCTTTCTTTCAACCCTTTCTCCCCTTACCCCGCTCCCTGCCTCCCTCTGTGTGTATCTGGTCTGTTTATGTATCTGTCTGTCTGTCTCTCTTTCTTTCTCTCCCCCCCCCCCCCCCCCCGCCCGCCTCTCTTCTCCCCATCCATTGACCCCCTTTCTGTCCGTCTGTCTCTCCCCCTCCTGTCTTCTCTGTCTATCTGTCTCTGTTTGTCTGCCCTGTCTTTTCCCCCTCCTGTCCCCTGTTCTATCTGTCTCTGTTTGTCCGTCTGTCTCTCCCCTCTCTTCTGTCTCTGTCTCTGTTTGTCTGTCTGTCTCTCCCCCTCTCTGTCTCTGTCTATCTGTCTCTGTTTGTCTGTCTGTCTCTCCCCCTTGCCTCCCTCTGTGTGTGCCTGGTCTGTTTATTTATCTGACTGTCTGTCTGTCTCTCTTTCTTTCTCGTTATTACCTCCTCTCTCTTCCTCTCTCCCCCCCTCCCCCCTCTCTCTCCCACCGGCTTACAAAAACACAAAAAAAATCGGAACATAATTTCTACAAAGAAAATTCCCAAGAAACTATAAAGAAAAAAAGAAAAAGAAGAAAGGAAATTTAATTACATAAACACCCCTCCCGAAACAAACAAAACAAACAAACAAAAGAAGCAGCAGCAGCAGCAGAAATAACAACAACAACAACAACAACAAGAGAGATTTAATGAATAGCGGGAAGGAGAGAGAAAAAGAAGGAGGAAAACTTTGTGAAAGGGACAAAGACACAGAGGAAGAAATTAAACATTCATCATACCCAAACTGGAAGAATAGAGCGGATGGAAAAGAGAAAGACAAGGAATGTTATTAAGACAGAACAAATAGAGAGAGGGAGGGAGGGAGGGAGGGAGAGAGAGAGAGAGAGAGAGAGAGAGAGAAAAGAGAGAGAGAAAAGAGGAGAGCGAGAGAGAGAGGGAGAGAGTCAGACAGACAGACAGACAGACAGTCAGACAGACAGACAGAGAGAGGGAGAGAGAGATAGAGAGGGAGAGGTGCAGCAAAAATGTGTTTTTGTGGTGGTGGTGTGTGTGGGGGTGTGTGTGTTTTGTCGGGGTGGAAGTGGGTGGGGGATATTTTAATGTGAGTGTGTGTGTGTTGGGGTGTGTGTGTCCATATGTTTGGGGTGAGGTGTAAGTTTGTGTGTGTGCGGTGTGTGTGAGTGAATGTTGTTTTGGGGTTTGGGTGCGCGCGCGCGGGGTGTGTGTGTGTGTGGTGGGAAAGGTAGGAAGAGTGACAGAACACACAGAGAAGAGAGAACACAGAGAGAGACAGACAAAAAGACAAACGGAAGCACAGAGAGACAGAGAGGGAGATAGACAGATGAATCAAAAGCAGACTTGTGAAGAACAGAAAAACAACATGCAGTAAAAGAAAAGGCGAAAGAAATACTGATAAAGGATGTGTCTATAATGGCCCCGCTTAAATAAAGTGATTGGGATAAAAATCATAAACTGCTGTATCAGGTTTATTGCTATTAAAAACAGCTCTCTTCCTGTCTCCCTCCCACTCTGTTATCTTCCCATCAGTGTGATTGTTGACAAAGAATACAGTGAAGCCATTCACACGCTTGCGCTGAAGCAAGCAAACATGCGTGCGTGCGTGCACACACACACACGCACGTGCATCCACATGCACACCCACCCACACCACTCTCATGTAATACACCCCCCCCCCCCCCCCCCCCACATACAAACTCTGATGGAAAAACAGAACCATGCATGCACTCACAGAATCAGAGAGAGAAAGAGAGAGCGAGAGACAGGCAGACAGAGACAGAGAGATTCAGACAGACAGAGACAGCGTGATCAAGCAGAGACAGAGAGGAAGAGAGACAGAGATACAGATAAATAAAAGCAGACTTGGGAAGAACAGGAAAAAAAATTACAGTAAACAAATGTTTATAAAAAACGACGATAAAGGAAGTGTCTATAATAGCTCCGCTTAAATAAAGTGATTGGAAAAAAAATCATAAACTGTTGTATCAGGTTTATTGCTATTAAAATCAGCTCTCCTCCTGTCTCCCTCCCACTCTGTTATCTTCCCATCAGTGTGATTGTTGACAAAGAATACAGTGAAGCCATTCACACACTTGCGCTGAAGCAAACAAGCATGCGCGCGTGCACACACACATATGCACGTGCACACACACATACACACACACACGTGTACATACCCCCCTCCCTACAAAGTATCACGCTCACATGCAAAAACAGAGGCATGCATGCATTCACACGTCCAGAGCGAGAGAGAGAGAGAGAGAGAGAGAGAGAGAGAGAGAGAGAGACAGACAGACAGACAGACAGAGAGACAGAGACAGTCACACAGACAGAGACAGCGTGATCAAGCAGAGACAGAGAGGAAGAGAGACAGAGATACAGATAAATAAAAGCAGACTTGGGAAGAACAGGAAAAAAATGACAGTAAACAAATGTTTATGAAAAACGACGATAAAGGAAGTGTCTATAATAGCTCCGCTTAAATGAAGTGATTGGGAAAAAAATCATGAACTGCTGTATCAGGTTTATTGCTATTAAGAACAGCTCTCCTCCTGTCTCCCTCCCACTCTGTTATCTTCCCATCAGTGTGATTGTTGACAAAGAATACAGTGAAGCCATTTACACACTTGCGCTGAAGAAAGCAAGCATGCGCGCGTGCACACACACACATACGCACGTGCACACACATACGCACGTGCACACACACATACACACACACACGTGTATAAACCCCCCCCCCCCCCCCTCCCTACAAAGTAACACGCTCACATGCAAAAACAGAGGCATGCATGCACTCACACGCCCACAGAGAGAGAGAGAGAGAGAGAGAGGAGAGGGGAGAGAGAGAGAGAGAGAGAGAGAGAGAGAGAGA
>CM054140.1:60140000-60145000 GCA_028751875.1 Rapana venosa | reverse complement strand
TCGATAGGGAGTCGCGAACTCAGAAAGATTCAGCGACGATGCCAGTAGAACTGAGCAAGTATATCGTCACTGTAGTTTTCTTTTGTGTTCGACTGGGCGTGATATATCAAATATCAGTTAATCTGACTTGTTAATGATTTTTGTTTATAGATACATGTCTGACAGTTTTGCTAAAAACAATTAAGCAAACAAAAGAAAAAGAAACAATGTCGCAAACAAATAATCAATAGCAAAGAAACACATAAAGCAATAGGACAACAACAAAAAAACAACGAAATGGCTAAAAGAAAGAAAACAACAGCAACGAAAGAGACAGTCTAAAAGCAAAATCTCGTCCCCAGGGCACACACACACACACACACACACACACACACACACCACACACACACACACACACACACACACACACACACACACACACACACACACAAAAGAGACAACCCTCAACAAACAAAAAATAATCAGTATCAAGCCTATTTCGAGAAAAAACAACAACAACACCACACATAAAACTACGAAGGAATAGAGATGACTGAGCTTAAAAGAAAGAGGCACACAATAAATAACATAAATAGCAAGAAAAAGAAAGAACTGGAAAAGACAAGCCCCCCCCCCCCCCCCCCCTACCAACATAAAAAGCAAGACAAAAGAAAGAAAGAAAAATTGTAATAAAACAGCAAATTAGAAACGGTGCTTGATTTCAAGATAGCTCGAAAACAGTTCGACAGTTTCCTCAAAACAAAGCACTACAGGCATTCACAAAAAAGATGATATCTGTTTCTGAAACAGAACTCATATCATCTTGCTATCATTCTGTTCAGTCTGTCTCTACGACTAACACTAATTACATCAGTCTGCAACAATATATCGTAACACGGATAACTGGGGCCCAATCACGAACAAGAAGAAGAAGAAGAAGACACAGAAGAGAAAATTAGGAGTCCTTTCTGAATCAAACTGTTAACGTTAAGCTATTATTACACTGCGTAACAAGTAATGTTTTCATGAAGAAACAAATGTTTTCATGAAGAAACAATCTAAAAATACAGTCGTGTTTGTTTCTGGTCTGTTTTTTCGTGTTTGTTTTGATGAAGAGAAAAAAAAAACTACTGAAAGAAGAATACAGCCGTGTTTTAAAAAATAATTCTATTATTTTGTTTTTGTTTTCATGAAGAGAAAAATACTGAAAGAAGAATACAGTCGTGTTTTTTAAAATTTCTATTATTTTGTTTTTGTTTTGATGAAAAGAAGAAATTACTGAAAGAAGAATACAGTCGTGTTTTTTTTCTTTCTATTATTTTGTTTTTGTTTTGGTGAAAAGAAGAAATTACTGAAAGAAGAATACAGTTTTTTTTCTTTCTATTATTTTGTTTTTGTTTTGATGAAGAGGAGACACTACTAAAGAATAGGCCCAATTAACTACTTTGATCTGTAACATCAACAAAAAAAAATTGCCTTATGTCCTGAATTTGTCAGTGAGCTAATCAAACTTGGTGATTCGAGCGCAAGGCTAACAAATTTCCAAGATGTTTTTTCGTTCATGAGCATCAGCCAGTTCTGGCATAAGCTTCAGCAGCCACTTGTCTTCTCTACTTTTCATACTTCCGATGAGACTATAAGCCGAGGTCCCGTGTGCGAACGCACGCAGAACATCTTGCGCACACGATAAAACCCGTTGCGCTTTTCGGAAAAGAAGGCCATTGTGTGCCGGTGTGAACAGATGACAGAATTTACAAAATTGACAAAACTGCATACACACGGGGGACTGGTTGTAAAAAAAAAAGCACACGAATGAATGCTTATTCCATTATCCTGGAAATAAAAATAATATAAAAAAATAAGACAAATATTGATAATCACAGCCGAATGCACGATAGTAGTGTTGTTCATGAAAAAAAATGTCTGGTTCGGTTTGAACAAAGGTAATCATATTTGTTTGATTTCTGGTTGTTTTTTTCATTTATATCTTCTGATGATCTGCTCATATCATCTTGCCGCTCGACGTTCGGTTACATGTCTGTTTTTGTATTCACCTTTTTTTCTTCTTTTATTTGGTCTTTTCTTAACTTGTAATTTGGATGGGTAGAGAGGAGCAAAGAATACTAGCATTTTTTCTCCAAATGTGTGCTTACCTATTCGACAGATAATAATCATATTTTGGGGGAAACAGTCTCTCATTTCATCATGTCTAAATGATTTTGCCGTCATTGTTCTATTTACTTATCCCCCCACCCCCCTATCTTCTTTTAAGGGGGGCGGGATAGCCTAGTGGTTAGAATATTGCGCAGGCAATCTGACGACCCGGGTTCGATTCCTGTTCAAGGGGGATATTTTCCCCTGGAGTTAACATCAGTGCAGACTCCACTCTCCCCAAAGGTCCTTGGGATGAGACTATAAACCGAGGCCCCGTGTGCAAACGCAGCACGCAGAACATCTTGCGCACACGTTAAATCCTGTTCAGCTTTTCGTAAGAGTAGGGCACTGTGTGCCGGTGGGAACGGATGACAGAATTTACAAAACCGTATACACACGGGGACTGGATGTAAAAAAGCACATGAGTGCTTAATCCATTATCCTCGATATAAAAAATAAAAATAAAGGGATGATGATTAGCCACCATATGAATGTTGATGCCACACTCGAGCCCAATATAAACCACTACCTGGTTGTTGCTATACTGGTCATGGTCTCCATGCTGTATTTTGTTCATTGCTTATTGAATGAACCAAACCCTACGTAAACCTAACCCAAAACAAGCTGTAGCCTGATGCACTACCCCTGCTGTGTTGTTGACTGCTTATACTGAAGAAACAATGGTTAAAAACGAACCAAAGTAACAAACAACTAACAGTGTAAATATCATTAATAACCGATTTCTTTACGACTTTCCTTCCTCCCTCTCTATGTATGTTCATCTGGTGATCACCAACTCGACCACGAATAAATAAAACGAATAAATAATTATGGTGACTGTTAAGGGGAAAAAATGATACATAAATAAAACACAAAACCAAATCAATAACATTGGATAAGATAAAAAGAAACAACAGAGAGAGACACACACATACTCACACGGACACACACACACACACACGCGCGCGCGCGCACACTCAACCCCCCCCCCCCCCCACCCACCATCCCCCTCCCCCCCCCCCCCCCCCACACACACACACAAAACCACACGCACAAAAACCCTGTACGGCCTCTCCATTACCGAAGGAAGAATATACGCGAAAAAGAGACAGAGAGAGAAAAAAAAGAGAGCATATTTTGTAATGATTTCAAGAAGAATGCTCCACAGTGCAGCAGCTGCCCTGAAGGCCTTACCCACTCTTCAGAGCTATTTGGTATGAAATGCTGCCTCTCTCTCTCACTCTCCCTTCATATTCTTTTCTTCTTCTTCTTCTTTTTGTCTCTCTCACCCACCCTATGTTCTAATGCACATCAATATCTCGCCATTTAGGCCCATTGGAGATGCTCTTCTTCCTTTTCGTTTCGTTTTTCTACCCCAAAAGGGAAGGCCGCACGCTTTCGGCAGCCTTTTTCTCTCTCTGTTCCTCTCTCCTTCTTGTCTTCTCCCTCCCCCAAAACCGCGTGTGTGTGTGGTTGTGTGTGGTGTGTGTGTGTGTGGTTGTTTTGTTGTGTGTGTGTGTGTGTGTTGTGGTGTGTGTGTTCGTGTGTGTGTTTTGGTGTGTGTTTGATATGTGTGTGTGTTTGGGCTGTGTGTATGTCCCCGTGTGTGTTTGTGGGGTTTATCGTGTCGTGTGTGCACGCGCAAGCCACTCCTCCCCCACACACACAACACAGCACTCGTGCACATGAAAAAATACACGTGGCTTATACACGCGCATAATTATTCAAACAAACACAAAACCCTGAACACCAAAACCCCTCCAACACACAACGCATGAGAAACGCGCACAAAAACCCCCACATTCCCCACACATATATACACATAGCCTACCAAACACACACACTACACCCTGGTATTACTTGAATACTGCATGAATGTGTGTGTGTGTGTGTGTGTGTTGGCGGGTTGTGTTGTGCTATATTGCGTTCTTGCGTGTGGCGTGTTGAGTGGTCGGTTATGCAGAGTTTTTTTCTTTTTTTTTGGGGAGAGGGGGGGGGGGGGGGGGGGGGGGGGGGGGGGGGGGGGGGGGGGGGGGGGGGGGGGGGGGCCATTTTTGTTAAAATGATGAGTTTTTTGTTTTTGGTCGCGTGTGAGTGTGTGTGTGTTTTTTTTTTTTTTTTTTTCGTTTCATTTTTGTTTAAGTTGTTTTTTTGTTATTGGGTTTTGGTTAAAAATGAGTTAGTAATATTGATAAGTTTTTTGTTCTTTAGATAGATGGCTTGATGAAAAAAAACCCAAATGCATTGCTTATTTAATGTACCATCTGGAAATAAAAATTTGACTTGATTTGACTTAACCCCCCCCTCCCCCATACACAGAATTACTCACAATGGTACAGAGAAAGACAGAACAGACAAAGAGTAGAGAGACAAGACAGAAAAACAGACAAAGACCAGAAAGACAGACAAAGAGGCAAAAACATAGACAGACAGACAGACAGACTGGGTGGACAAATTGCACAATAGCAACGCCGGAACAAATCTAATGGATCCCGCTGAAAACTGAAAATGAAGGGAAAAATAAAAATAGTTGTGCTTGCGCTATTATAATAATAATAATGATAAAGTGCAAAAAGAGGGGTGAGGAAAGGAAAAAGAGGTTAGAGCGAGTGGTGAAAAAGGGAGGGGAGAGAGAGAGCGAGGGAGAGAGAGGGGAGAGAGAGAGAGAGAGAGAGAGGGGGAGAGAGAGATAGAGAGAAAGGGAGAGAGAGAGATAGAGAGGAACAGAGAGATAGAGGGAGAGAAGGAGAGAGAGAGGGGGGGGGGGAACGGGAGGAGATGGAGAGAGCGAGAGAGCGAGAGAGAGAGAGAGAGAGAGAGAGGGGAGAGAGGGGGGGGGGAGAATAGAGAGGGACAGAGAGAACTCT
>CM054140.1:60135000-60137500 GCA_028751875.1 Rapana venosa | reverse complement strand
ATTCCGAAAATCTACAATATTGCTTGAACAGCCATTATAAAGACAATAGCCAGAATCATATATTTTCTTTCTGAAGTGCTTCCAGCAAGCGTTTTGTAGCAAGCTGTATCCCTCATGCAGAGATAAGGCAACGTTTATTTCCCAAGAACTATTTTTATTTCTCGCTCCATATTTTGCAAAGCTGTCAACTGTGTATGTGTGTGTGTGTGTGTGTATGTGTGTGTGTGTGCGTGGGTGTGTGTGGTGTGTGGCTGTGTGCATATGTGTGTTTATAACTCCGTTTCCCCTGGCTGACCAGTGCTGTGACTTCTGCACTTCGGATGTTTCCTTTTATTCTGGCATGTCTTTCTCTCAAGGGTTCGTTAACATTTGCCGCTTCCTTCATCAAGACTAGACAAGAGGACTTCAGCAAGAGAGAAGAAAAAGGAGATCTCGAAGAAAGCCTTCCGTTTGTCACGTACCTGGCTTTTAGAATGATATCCTCCCCCTCGTCTGTCTGTCTGTCTGTCTGGCTGGCTGTCTCTTCTCTACCTTCCTCTCTTCCCCCCTCTCCCTATCTGGCTGGCTGTCTGTCTGTCTGTCTTTCTCCTCTGCATTTCTCTCTCTTCCTCCACCTCTCTCTTTCTCCCAGTCTCTTTGTCTGTCTGTCTGTCTGTCTGGCTCCCTTTGTCCCTCTCTTTCTCCTCTGCACTTCTCTCTCTCTGCCTCTCACACTGTCTTCCTCTCTATCTCTCCTCTGCACTTCTCTCTCTCTGTGTCTCTATATCTCTCTGTCTCTCTCTTCTCCTATTTTCTATTTAAAAATCTCATATTGAGATGTTAATGTATTCTTGAGTCTGTTTGTCTGTCTATCTATCGCCTCTTTCTTTTTAATTTCTCTATTGAGATAATAGTGTATTATCGCTCTCTCTGTCTCTCTCTCTGTGTCTTTCTGTCTGTCTGTCTCTCTCCCCTCTCTCCCTTACTCTACCCCTCTCTCTCTATCTCTCTCTCTCCCCCACACACAGACCTCTCTTCTCACAGCCCCCCTCTCCCCCCCCTCCCCCAAACAAAATATTTTTCCTAGTTTTCCGAGGCGGAGGTGTCGCTACGTGAGGAGCATTCCTTAAATATTATAATCGAAAAATCACATCCGCTAAAAACTCCACCAAACTAAAGATGCTTCTGCATCAACGCATAACCTTATCTATCTATCTATCTATCTATCTATCTATCTATCTATCTATCTATCTATCTATCTATCTATCTATCTATCTATCTATCTATCTATCTATCTATCTATCTATCTATCTATCCATGCACCGGGTGAAGCCTTCAGTCTCTCTACTTCTCTTAACTTCTTGAGAAGTCATTGAGACACCGCACTGAAACTTGCTTGCAGTTCATCTAGACTGAACTCAACCTGGTGAAACGTAGCCTTCGTCTAGTCGTAGTTTGTACGCTCTTGCTTCTCCCCCCCACTCCCCCCCGTGGGGATGGCAGGGGGCCTGTCAGTATAAACAGCATCCCCACATTCTGGAAATTCTGTGCTAGAATTTTCCTCTTTTCTATCACTCTCTTGGTTTTTGTCTTGTTCCTTTTCTTTTTGTCACTTCTTTCTTAACTGTCTATTTTCTGCCTTTCTTGTTCCATTCTCCTGCCTTCAACCCCAACGCCCCCCCACCCCACCCCACCCCACCCCCCAAAAAACTTATAAAGATAACGATTCTCTTTTGTGCCGAAAGTCGGATGCGCTGGGCCTGACTTGTCAGGCGCTTAACGGCAGCGTGACGCATTTTCGCTCATATAATAATAATAGTAATGGAAATAATATAGCACTATATCTTGCACAGACAAATCAAAGCGCTTATGTAACAGACAACATTAGTTGCTGTCTGAGCGTTTCACGACGAAGTATGCTCGTGTGATTTACACCACTACCAAATCCGGCCTGCTCTTTGGTGAAAGATGTTTCACATATGAGGCTTCGGCTTATACTTTCATCTAAGGGGGGGGGGGGGGGGGGGCAGGATAGCATAGTGGTTAGAACGTTGCGCTTGCGATTTGATGGCCCCGGGATCGAACCTGGGTTCGAGCCACCACCAAGATACCCGATCAAGTGGACTTTTTTTTTTATACCCTGGAGTTAACCATCATTTACTGACCCCTCTCCACCGACAATCTTTTGACCTGAGACTATAAAGCGAGGCTCTCTGTGCGAACGCACGCAGAACATTTTGAGCACACGTTAAAACTCGTTCTGACTTTTGGAAGAGTAGGCCATTCGCGTTGGTACGAACGGGCGAGAAGAATATATTAAAAGAATATAATTATTAGATTTAAAAAACAACAAACAACAACCCATGCACACTGGTGTCGAATTTAGGTATCATCCCAGAACTTGGAATGTGGCTACCTTAGGTAAAGGTAAAGGAGTCCCATAACCTATAAGGTCGTAGGGGAGCGAGGCGTCAGAGACCTCACTTCTCTAGGGCCAGCATATTGAGGGCGGCGCCCATCT
>CM054140.1:60072500-60130000 GCA_028751875.1 Rapana venosa | reverse complement strand
CTTTTGGAGATGAAAACATGTAGCAGAAACCAGTCGCCATGGCGCAGTGGTTAGCAACGTTGGGTTCCTGGATAGAATGTCGCGGGTTCGAATCCTGTAAGAGTCATGCGGATTTTGTTTTTGTTTGGACATCATCCAGTTTCTACCCTACATTAGCTCACTGGGAGGACTGGGACCCCAGTCTGGCACCATCCAATTTACAAATGCGATTTTCAGAGTGTTGATTAAAATGACCTGACCAACACTGCAGGTGTCTGTATCTCTCGATCCTGGTCGACGCTGGGATACATGATAAGAAGCATAGAGTGCAACCCTGTCAAGTAGTCTCAAAGCACATGCACCTCCATAGCAGAAGTATTACACCATCCTCATCACCAATGACCTCCACGCAATAAAAGAAAACTGTCCTGGATTCGGTGGCTTCACTTGCTCTGGTCTCACGATGATCTCAGTGTCAGTGTCTAGCACACTCTCGTGCCTGTGGTGAGTTTGTGCAAAACCCTTGGAGGTCGGAGGTTCATGGGTGAAAGTCGGATAAGGGACGTTGTAGTGGCCGCCCCTCCACGTGGGTATTTCGGTCATCTGGCTCAGAAAACTGAGCTATTTGTCTTCGGATTAGGGCTTAGTAGGTAGTATGAAATGACCAAGCAGCGGTGCAGAGCCCTTCTGGTTAATGGCCTCACGGCGGCCTATCTCTGATGAGCTTCTTGTGGACTTCTGACCCTGAGGATGCATGCGACATGACGAATCCGAGTACGGCTGAGGCGGAGAGATGGAATCAAATAGCATGGGAACAGCAGGATGGGAACGTCACAGAAGAAGAGGCAGTAAAATAACCCCCACCCAACTCCTTAACGTAACGAAACCGAAGTACATGATTTACGAACAATTTGAATATATCTTTCGCCTACAACCTTTCTCAGGTTCCACACTGTCTTCAGTTTCATGTTCACAACTGAAATGAAAAGATGTTAATTACGTTCAAGTAATCTAATGGCAATAAGGAATGAAGCCTTCAGTCTATGACGAAAGACAGCAATATTTCAGTATTTCCAAGAGCTATGCCAATAAGGAATGAAAACTTCATTCTATGAAGAAAAACAGCAATATTCCAGTATTTCCAAGAGCTGTAATCAGTACAGTAGAGCCATTGCTTTCTCTCTCTGTCTTCATTCCTAAAACGCCCCGAGGACTGGTATACGTTTTTATTTTACGGAACATTACGCAGGTGTGGAGGAAGCTGGTTGCAAAAATCTTCAGTGATACCCCAAACGGTCTAGCAGACTGCGGGGTAGGTGAGGGTGAAGGTGACGCAGTACTGATGTTTCAACTATTCCATTAGCGACATCCATTTAGTCTCTCTGAGCATTAATTCGTGTAGAATTTTTTAGTACATAGTTTTTGTTTTTGTTTTTTTAACCTTTCAAACGAAATTGCGGAGGTTGACGGGTGTTGATACCGAACAGTATTCCATTAAAAGCTTCTCTGGCGTTCTTGGAAATGATAATAGTTTTTTTTTCTAAATTGTTGAAACATTCATTATGCATGTCGATGAGAGAGACAGGGGAGAGGAGAGAGAGAGAGAGGTGAGAGAGATGAGGAGAGAGAGAGAGAGAGAGAGAGAGAGAGAGAGAGGAGAGAAGAGAGAGAGACAGAGAGAGAGACAGAGAGAGAGAGACAGAGGAAGAGTGCATTCTCTCTCTCTCTCAATCCAAAAGTCCTTCGAATGAGACTATAAACCAAGTTCCCGTGTGCGAACGCACGCAGAACATCTTGCGCACACGTTAAAACCTGTTCCACTTTTCAGAAGAGTAGGCCATTGTGTGCCGGTGGGAACAGATGACACAAATTTACAGAAATGCATGCACACGGGAACTGGGTGTAAAAAACCCCACATGAGTGCTTATCCTCGAAATAAAAGAATAATATTAAAAAAATCTCGCTCTTTCTCTCTCTCTCCCTCCCCCTCCCTCCCCCACTTCTCTCCGTCCTTTCCCCACCTCTCTCTCTCTCTCTCTCTCTCTCTCTCTCTCTCTCTCTCTCTCTCTCTCTCTCTCTCTCTCTCCTCTCTATCTCTCTCTCTCTCTCAATTTTAACAGTTAAAAAACAAGTACACTGCAGCCATGCTATCATTACAACTAATAGCGTATTTCGCTCGCTGCTTGCATTGACTGATATGTTTGTTTTATCTTCCTCCTCTTCTTTCCTGTACTGTCCCCCTTTTCGCCTGCAGGTGCTTTCGGAATGTGAGCTGTTTCTTCATAAAATATACATGTAATGATAATCTGTGTTACGTTTGGCTGCACGACATTCTGCGTGCTGTAAAACAACAACAAAACAAAAAAGAATATATAACTGCTAATAATTATTGACTGGAGATTCGGCCTCCAGGCGACTGAGTCTTTTATTTATTTTTTTGGGGGGAAGTTCTTTAAAATTGAAAAGAATATTATATTTCCCCGTTAGTTTTTTAATCTTCTGTCAAAATTACGACTTACTTGGTTAATAAGATCAGCTTAGGTTGTTGTTTTTTTCCTTCTCTCTATCTCTCATTTTTTCCCTACAAAACTGTTATTAGAAAATATATTGAATAATAACACAACAAAAACAAAAAACAAACGCTTATATATATATACATATATATATATATATATATATATATATATATATAAAACAGTTTTTTCTCATTCTACTCACTTTCTCCCTATCATATGATAACATTTTTGTTTCCTTTTTATCAAGTAACTTTTTTTTGCTTCTCTTACATCGGCTATGGACAACAACAACAAAACAAAACAAAAAAACCGTAAAAAACCTGCATGATTTACAGACATTATTATCATAGCTTCTGCCAGCTATACTGGCTTCTTCAGCCTCCTCACTTTCTTCCTTTTGTTTTTCCGTAACCAAACTGAAGAGAGATACATCACACTCTAGAAACCTACCAACTTATTGCCAATAAGAAATTAAGCACCCCTCATCCTACGGACGCAACACAGCAACACAGCACAAGTACAGAAGCTGATTTCCGTACAGCACAGCCGTCACTTTCGGGGACGGGTTAGCCTGATGGTTAGAGTGATGCGCTTTGTGCTCGAGATCTGCTGACCCTGAATCTCGTTTGAGAGGACTTTTTTCCTCTGGAGTTAACACCAGTGCCGACTCCACTCTCCCTAAAAGTCCTTCGGATTAGACTATACACCGAGGTCCCGTGTGCGATCGCACGCAGAACATCTCGCGCACAAGTTAAAAACCCGTTCCGCTTTTCGGAAGAGTAGACCATTGTGTGCCGGTGGGAACGGATGACAACATTGACAAAACTGCATACACACGGGGACTGGATGTTAAGAAAAAAAGCACACGAGTGGTTATTCCATTATTCTGGAAATGAAAGAATAAATTTTTAAAAAAGTTGTGGAACGCCCTGAGGACTTGCACAAGTTTTATCTACACGGCTGTTAGGTATTGCTGGTGTTCTCATTCGCAACATCCATTTCTTCGTTCGGGGCGTTGATTTTGCATCAACTTTTTTGTTCACTTACTTTCCTCTTTTTTCCTCATCCTCTTCACTTCCAGAGAATGATGATCAGTAAATGGAAACTTTCGATAATTATTTCTTATGTTTTATTTTCTCATCAGGGAGGCACCGTGGTCGAGTGGTTTAGGCGGTCAACTCGTGATCCAGAGGTCGCGGGTTCGATCCCCGCTCGGCTCGGTGTTGTGTCCTTGGGAAAGACACTTTACTCCTATTTTCCTCACTCCACCCAGGTGTACAAGTGGGTACCAGCTCTGCTGGGGAAGTATCTGGCGACAGACTAGCGTCCTGTCGCAGGGGTGGTGAAAAACCATCAGTTCGCTTAACGCTACAGAAACCGGGATAAGCTCCGGCTCTATGGGCTTTCTGGCTCGAAGAACATACTTTTAAAAAAATTTTCTCATCTCTAAAAAAAGTACCAGTTATTGAATAACTCTTTGCATATGCTAATGTTTAATGTCCCAATGGTTACAACCTTACTATACACCATAAGAATTTTTTCCCCCTCTCAATGGTTCCATTTTCGAATGAGAAAGGTAATAATTACACACACGAATTTTGAGATAATCAAGTAAATGCCAACCGATTTGTTTTCATTAGTGTACGAAATACAACTTGTAGATAACACGTATAATTAACAAAAAAATCATCTGGGACAAGAAAAATGTTGTAACATCTTGCTGTGCACAGCATATTACACAAAAAATAATCAACAACACCAACATACCCTCCTCCCCACCTCCAAAAAAAAGTTCCAAACTTTCATAAACCACAGGTATTGTCAACACTATTCCTTCTCTTCTTTATTCCTCCTCTTTTCCACTGTCCATTGTGCTCCAATTTTCTGCTTGCGTTTATGTCTATCTGGCTACATCTCCATGTGCCTGTGTGTTGATCAGCATCCACACGCTAGTCTTGTCTCTCTGTCTGTCTGTCTGTCAGTCAGTACGTCTGAAAACCTCAGAGCTATGATTCGATGTCTCCAATTTTCCTTTCATGCTGAGAAAGCTGAAGGCATTCTCCTGTCTTTCTTTTGTTAAAAGTCTACAAACCATTGCTGCTAACATTATTAAAACGAGCAGATCTCAGTCCCCCAAAAATGAAACCCCAAAGCGTCCTGATGATGTCAGGTTTGTCACGTAGGTAGCTTTACATTAATAAGCTCAAGACCTCTGGCTGGTTTTCTCTCTCTCTCTGCGCCCCCCCCCCCCCCCCCCCCCCCCCCCACCCTTATGATACTTGAAGCGCAATTCTGGAATCATTTGCTTTCCTGACAAACTCGTATCCTTTGCTTTTTCGCCCCAACATCCCTACCCTTGTATCTCTCTCTCTCTCTCTCTCTCTCTCTCTCTCTCTCTCTCTCTCTCCTCTCTCTCTCTCTCTCTCTCTCTCTCTCATCAGAGCTACTCAAAACATCAAATGGAGAACACAGTCATTATTTATCCAGATACATATTCCATTCCATGAATAGAAGGAAGAAATTGTTGTGTCATAATGTGACTTAATTGATACGTGTGTCTTATAAGATATGTCTCTACAAATATTGTTTTTACCAACCTGAATTTAAATATTACATTTTGATTTATACTGATTTTGATATATATTGTGTTATAAATATTTACGCAGTCAAATAGCATTGTTTATCTAGTTCATAGTCCAAGACTTGATCACTGTAGTCATGATTCACTTTAATCGGTTGTTGGTTTGTTTGTTTTCTTTTCTTCCATATACTATGGTACTGTATATACCAGTTTGTTGATTCCCCTCCTTCCCCCAACTCCGTGTATTGTGGCCTAAGGCCAATGTACATATTAAACACGTTCAGCGTTCTCTCTCTCTCTCTCCCTCTCTCTCTCTCTCTCCCCCCCCCCTCTCTCTCTCCTCTTTCTCTCTCTCTCTCTCACTCTGTAGTTCCTATCTTTCTCTGACCAGTCCCATTCTTCTGCTATATTTTCCATGCAAGTCATGTTTGTTTTCTTTTTTGTACCATTGTGTTCTGCTGCTTTTTTTTAAACTCAAAAGTTTGTGCTCTTCATTAACTTGAGACACCACCTCTCTCTCTCTCTCTCTCTCTCTCTCTCTCTCTCCTTTTCTCTCTCTCTCTCTCTCTCTCCCTCTGTGTCTGTGTGTGTGTGTGTGTCAAGTCAAAGTCAAAGTCAAACTTTTATTTTCAGATGGTACATTGAATAAGCAGTGCATTTGCTTTTTTTCATCAAGCCATCTATCTAAAGAAAGAAAAAAAAAGCGAGAAAAAAAAGATAATGTATATGCAGACATAGAATAAAAAAAAACCTAATCTATGGTAAACTATACAAATCAAACAAAAAAACCAATGTGTGTGTGTGTGTGTGTGGTGTGTGTGTGTGTGTGTGTGTGTGTGTGTGTGTTTGTGTGTAGTCTTCAGTTTTAATGTCTTTCCACCTTAAGTGACACAAGGTGTGTGTGTGTGTGTGTGTGTGTGTGTGTGTGTGTATGTGTATGTGTATGTGTGTGTGTGTGTGTGTGTGTGTTCGTTTTAACGTCTATCCACTAGAAAAGTGATATGAGACAGGGTGTTAGACCTGTGTGTGTGTGTGTGTGTGTGTGTGCGTGTGTGTGTGTGTGTGTGTGTGTGTGTGTGTGTGTGTGTGTGTGTGTGTGTGTGTGTGTGTGAACATTTAACTGTCTGATATAAACGGATGTTTTGGGGGCAGTTATTAGAAAGGAAAGTAAAACTGATACATTTGATAATACTGAGCAATATTTTTTGGTGACACAGTTTAACCATAAGTTGATGTACTTTTAGTTCTATATTTCTTCGTTCTTTGGGGCAAGAAATGGGTAAAAGCTAAAGTTCATATCTGACTGTATTATAATACCCTTGACAATAAACGACAGGATTTCATTTCCATGCCTTTCCTCTGTCTTTCGCTCTCTGTCTATGTCTGCTCTATCTTTCCACCTGTCTGCCTGTCTGTCTTTCTGCCTGTCTGCTTGCCTGCCTGTCTGCTTGCTTGCCTGCCTGCCTGCCTGCCTGCCTGTGTGCCCGCCTGCCTCTCTATTCCTTTTTTTTTTTTCTCAGTTCCAAGAATGAAAGAACTGCCCTGCGACATTATATCCAATGGTTTATTTCACTGTTCACATTTTCCAAAAGATTTTTGTTTTGGTTTTGTTCTGTTCCGCTGCTGCCACTGTGCCTGCAGCTCTCCCTGTAAGCATGAAATGTTTTTATTAAAAAGGTATATCATTCCAATCTATACCACGCTTTTGTTTTTGCTACGTTGAATTTATTTCATTGGAAAAGAAAATGAAACACCAAATAAATACTGGGCTTGAGGGTTTCTCCACCCAGAAGCTTTTAGAATTGTCGGTCATTTGTGCGCGCGCGTGTGTGTGTTGTGCGTGTGTGTGTGCGTGTGTTGTGTGTGTGTGTGTGTCTTGTGTGTGTGTGTGTGTGTGTGTTGTGTGTTGTGTGTTGTGTGTGTGTTGTGAGTGTGTGTGCTGTGGTGTGTGTGTGTTGTTGTGTGTGTGTGTTGTGTGTGTGTTGTATGTGTGTTGTGTGTGTGTTGTGTGTGTGTTGTGTTGTGTGTGTGTGGTGTGTCTGTGTGGTGTGTGTGTTGTGTGTGGGTGTGTTGTGTGTGTGTGTGTGTTTTACTCCACATAGAAAAATGTTTTTGCCTCCTATTTTTTTTCTGCACTATAAATTCCTGTAGTAACGATATAAAATGAAGAAAAATCGTTGCTTTTTTAAAACTTTCTCTCATAAGTTTCCCCCCAAACACTTGTGATAAAAGAATCACTTGAATAAGCATCCTCGAATCAACTTATTTTTCTCCATCGCCATTGTCGTCAGTAGGAGCTCCAAGCAATGCCACCACCAGGGTTCACCATCTTTCTCTGTTTCTGCCGAGTTCTGCAATCTGTTGTAGACCTCTCAGATCATTGATCTCAGTGATGTTGGCATACACGAAAGGGAGAAAAAAAGCATACTAAAAAGTGACATACAAGAACTCTTTTCCAACTGTATTTGGTTTGTCCTCTTAGGCACATTAAAAAAAAGTGATTTCCTCTCTCTGCTTTCCTTCAGTTTCTAATTACTCAATGTGTGTGTGTGTGTGTGTGTGTGTGTGTGTGTGTGTGTGTGTGTGTGTGTGTGTGTGTGTAGGCCATTGTGTGCCGGTAGGAACAGACGACAGAATTTTCAAAACCGCATACACACAGGGACTGGATGTAAAAAATCAATAAGTGCATATTCCATTATCCTCGATATGAAAGAATAACATAATTTTTTTAAAAAATTCAAAAGATAGCAATGTTGCGCAGTTTCTGTGATTCTGAAAGGCTGTTTTCCTTATAGCACAGCCGTAATTTCTTTTAAATCTCATTTTCCCCAAAGTAGGAACGTGATTACCTAAATGGAGGGGAAGAAAACAGTCGTTGTACATTTATTTTTAAATATCATTCTGCCCGAAGTTGGAATGCGGCTATCTAAACGTTGGGGACGAAAACAGCAGTCACATACGCACAAATCTCACCGTTGGCAAACCTCGGAGCTGTAGCCGAGGAACGAAATCAAAGTTTTATTCATGTAACCATGGAGGTGATTTGCTGAAGTGTCTTTTCACAGGAACGTTGCCTGTTACTGATCTTTCGATATTTCCACTCGCAAAATCCATATTCTTTGGACCGTAATTCATACGGCATTTTTAGAATTGTTCTTTATTTTCCCCCCTGTACTTCTAAGGATACAGGCTACCATTAACAAACAAACTATTATAATCGTTATTATTTGTTTCATAATCTATTCCCAGAAACGTTACATATTACTGACCTTTCGATATTTCTACTTGCAACATAAAACTTATTCATTGGTCCTAAATCTCATGGTATTTTATCCAGAATTTGTTCTTCCTATTTTTGTTTCTGTACTTTAAAAGAGACAGGCTACCGTTAACAATCAAAATATTACAATTGTTATTATTTGTTTCATAATCTGCTCCCAGAAACGATACATATTACTGATCTTTTGATATTTCTGCTTGCAACATTCATACCATTCATTGGACCTAACCTTATACAGCATATTTATAATTGTTATTCCATTTTCCCCCCTGTACTTCTAAGGAGACAGGCTATCGTTAACAAACAAAATATTACAATCGTTATTTTTTTGATGATTACTGATTTTTTCTTCTTCCATAACAGATTGTGTTTAAACTTGAATTATTCAATATGAATAATACTTAGGAGGGATATTACAGTTGTAACTCGGAAGAGAGTCGTTTCTCTCCCAAAAGTGATTTTTGTTATTGGAAAGATAATTGGACACAAAACGTGTCTAAACTGAAACTATCAAATTGCTAGATTCTCTTTTAAGGGTAGGGTATCGAAAACGTTTTACTGCATAAAAACGTACATTTATTTTAAATGAAGTAATTGAAAGAAAAATGATATAATGCGATATGTTTGATTTTAAATGATCAATTATTTTCTGATTTTGTGCACCAAGAAATTTAAGAAGACGGACATCCATTTTCTTTTTCATTTTTGTGCGAGACGGTAAACATTTTAGAGACAAAAATAAATACATTATTTTCTTTGTTTAACTGAACGTGCAGGGTTGTTTTTTTGTTGTTTTTTTATATTAAACATGTGCTTTATTTATTTATTTATTTATTCTTTTATATCGAGGATAATGAAATAAGCACTTATGTGCTTTTACATCCAGTACCCGTCTGTGTGCGGTTTTGTAAATTTTGTCATCCGTTCCCACCGGCACACAATGGCCTACTCTTACGAAAAGCGGAACAGGATTTCACGTGTGCGCAAGATGTTCTGCGTGCGTTCGCACACGGGGCCTCGGTTTATAGTCTCACCCGAAAGACTTTTGGGGAGAGTGGAGTCTGCACTGATGTTAACTCCAGGGGAAAATATCCCCTTGAGCGGGAATCGAACCCGGGTCGTTAGATTGCGTCACATGTATGGAGCGATCGATTTTTTGTGTCTTTCCTATTTGTTAGTAAACACTGCCGAAAGAAATGATTTGAGAGAGAGAGGGGGTGGGTGGGGGGAAAGTGTGTGTGCGTGCGTGTGTGTGTGTGTGTGTGTGTTTGAGAGAGAGAGAGAGAGAGAGAGAGAGAGAGAGAGAGAGAGAGAGAGAGAGAGAGAGAGAGAGAGATGGGTGGAGAGTCTGAAAATAATAGAATTAAAGAGAACGTCTACAAGACAGTGAAACAAAGCTATCCACAAAGTTTCCATAAACCCACAGGTTGGGAACGTGCTATTTCTCTCCCCGCCTTGCTCTCTCTTCTCTGCAGTATTATATACTTATGGTTTTGTTGTTTTAATCTATCTGCCTGGCTGCCTCACTGTATGCGTGTTCTGCATCTGCACATTTGTCGGCCTGTATCGTAGTGCAATGTATTGTATCGTACTGTGTTGTGTACCACATTAGGTCACAGTAGATTTCTCTGGGGACGGGATAGCCTAGTGGCCAGAACAATGCGCTGGCAATCTGACGACCCGGGCTCGATTCCCGCTCAAGGGGATATTTTCCCCTGGAGTTAACAGCAGTGCAGACTCCACTCTCCCCCAAAAGTCTTTCGGATGAGACTATAAACCGAGGCCCCGCGTGCGAACGCACGCAGAACAGCTTGCGCACACGTTAAATCCTGTTCCGCTTTTCGTAAGAGTAGGCCATTGTGTCGGTGGGAACGGATGACAAATTTTACAAAACCGCATACACACGGGGACTGGATGTAAAAAACACATAAGTGCTTATTCCATTATCCTCGATATAAAAGAATAAATAAATAAAAATAAATATATTTTTTAAAAATCTGCGTGAAATTCGGGCTGCTCTGCGCGAGGAGAGCGTGTCGCCACGAGAGCCGCGTTTATCCATTATTTGTCCCTTGATGTGCGTGTGTTTTAATTTTGTTTAGAGTCCCTTTTTTTTACCACAGAACTGGCTAGACTCAGCTCTCTTGTGGCTGAGGGTTATTTTACGTGCATTGAGTACCTGTTGCACACGCGATCTCAGTTTACTGTCATCCGAAAGACTAGCACCCAGACCTCCACTAGTGGATGGGGTAATTGTCCGCGTACAGAGCTATCCTTCCATGAACTTCCAGTTTTCCTTTCATGCTGTGAAGGCTTGTTATTCTTTCTTTACTTGGAGGATAATGGAATCAGAAATCAGCTTTTACATCGAAAACCCCGTGTGTATGCGGTTTTATAAAATTTTGTCACCCTTTCCCACCGGCACATAGTGGCCTACTCTTCCGAAAGGCGGAACAGATTTTAACATGCATATGATAACCGTCATAGCGCGAGCTCAAGGCACAGGGTTCTAACCACCGTGCCCCTAGAAGCATCCTGTTCCTTCTGTGGGCACGGGATGGCCTGGTGGTTAGAGCATTGCACACTGCGCTCGTTATCTGCTGACCCTGATTCGAATCTTGTTCAATCCCTCCCCCTGGAGTTAATATCAGTGCCGACTACACTCCCCCGCCCCCCAAAAGTCCTTCGTATGAGACTATAAACCGATGTCCCTAGCGCAAACGCGAACAGACTATTTTGCAAATATGTTAAAACCTGTTCCACTTTTTTGGAAGAGTAGGTCATAGTGTTCGGGTGGGAGCGGATGACAACAATGACAAAAAGCGCATACACACAGGAACTGGATGTAAAACCAAAAAAATCCCATATGAGTGCTCATTCCAATATTTTCGATTTAAAGTAAAATAAACAACAACAAAAACGACACAAAAAGCCTGCTTCTAAACATCATTAAAAGAAGACAACAACAGACTTTTTCAGCAGAGTGAGACAAAGCATGATGAAAATAGTATCTCACGTACTTAGCTTGAAATGACGGGGGAAAAAACCCCAACCCATCCTCTAGATTTTCTATTCCTCTAACGACCCGTAAACCTATGAAATATTCTTTCGTTAACAGCGTCGTTAAAGGGTAATGATTTGCTTTTCCTAATAAACTGGTATCGCATTCTCTCTCCCACCTTCCTATCGTGTCTCTGTCTGTCCTGTGTCTCTGCTTCTCACCTCATTTCTTGCCACTCTTTGTCTGTTTTGGTTTTTTAAGAGATTTTTTGCCTGTAGACACAAATCATGGATTTTCTTGTGTTGTTCTTTTCGTGTGTTCTGTTTATATTTTGTGGCTGTGCTGTTAGAAACCTCAGTCTCTCTGTCTGTCTCTCTGTCTCTGACTGTCTGTCTCTGTCTGTCTGTCTGTCTCTCTGTTGTACTGTTTTGTTTGAAGTTTCTTTTGTAAAAATGAATACCCACTTGAATATAGGCCGGTAGCCTTACTGATAAAATACTCTCTCTCTCTCATTCTGTGGTGTTGTTGTGTGTGTGTGTGTGTGTGTGTGTGTGTGTGTGTGTGTGTGTGTGTGTGTGTGTGTGTGGTGTGAATGTTCAGAATGAAAAGAAAATGACGGTGCGACAGTATAATCACTCTGATAGTTTATCTCGTTCTTTGCTCCTTCAGAATCCTTTGTCTTCTCCTTTGCCGCCACTTTGCTTGCACTGACTGCTTTCAAAACGCGAACTGATTATTTATTATAATATGTATGTAATTCTAAAAAAAATTATATATCATTAACGCCAATATGTATTTATCAACAATCTACCTCGGTTTTGTTTTGTTTTTAGCTGTCTTTCATTTACTTTTGTTGGCTTACAAAAGATCAATAATAACTGGCTCAAGATTTACCCGCCAGGCAGCCTTGTCGCAGTATTCTTTAAATTTTTTAAAATATGTTTTATCTAGCTTTTTTATTTCTTGCAAAATTGTGTCCACTTAGTGTGTAAAATCAACCCATTGTGGTTTTTTCTTTTCTTTTATACTTCAACGTTGTCATTGAATAATGAAGTAATTGAAAATAAGAGGAGGAGGATAACAAAATTTTTAAAAAGCAAAGAAAGAAAATGCAAAAACAATGGTTTACTATATTTCCTTTTCAACCCTATTCACTGTTTTCTCTATAGTGCATATATAGCACTCCAGTTTTATCAACCGTTTTTCTCTGCTTACATCCCATCTCTTAGGGATGCAAACATGTAACGTACAATATAACCTATAAACATTATGAACTAAGCTTTTTCTTACTACTTTCGTCAGCCATCCTCTTCGTTCATTTAACCGATATGAAGAGAGATATACCACATTCTACCCATTTGTTGCGAATAAGAAATCAAGCTTCCCTTCTGCTCCGTACGATAGCGAAATTCCATTATTTCTGAGAACTGTTTCATGTACAGCATGGCCATTGTCGCTCTCCTTGTGGAACACCCTGAGGACTTGTACAAGTTTCTATTTACAGGTATATTACGTATTAATGAAAATTCGACATTTCCATTTCATTGTTTGGAACATGAATTCATGTAGCTTTTGTGTAGTTTTTGTGTGTGGTCTTTTTTGTACTCTTGAGGTGATTCCAAATAGCCATGAGTGCATATTCTGGGTGACCTACAGGGTGTTTAGCTTGGAAACGCCCAACAACCTTACAACCATTCGTCAATATCTAAATGCAAGTTGATGAATTTTAAATGGTCGCAGCAGTAAATGGCTTGGAACATTTTGTTTTGCCCATTCTTGTTTATTACACTGCAACAAAAGCTTCCATCCAAAAACAAAATCGGCTTAAAATGACCAGCATTTAACAACAACATTCACTTTATTAAGTGGCTTGTTTGAACTCTTTTCCATTCAGCTTAAGCTTTAAAAAAATTATTGTAACTACCTCCCGGAAAAGATTTAGTATTTTAATTCCATTTATGTACCTTCTTGTATTCTCAATGTGTATTGTTTCTGTTTCTGTTTTCTTGACAGTTTCTTTACCTACTGACATTTCAGCCACGTGTTCTAACTAAACTCTGATTGTGTTACAGAGTATTTACAATGCTAGAATACCATCATGTTGTCAGCTCAGGTGCGAACATTTCCCCATTTGGTTTTTTAAAAGCACACGTACAACGATTTATTACTGACATCGGATTCGCGCTATTTTAAAGCACTGCTTTTTTGCTTCAATAAATTCTCTTGTTATTTCATTTTCCCCCCTTTGTTCATTATGAAATACACACTCGAAATTTTGTGTCCATTTTCTTCCTCTTCTTCATTTCACAGGAAAAAGCGTGTGCACTTCTTAAGAGGCAATACATTAACAAAAGGTTTCAAGTGGGAACATTTTTAAAAGCCCTTATATTCAAAATGATCATTTTATTCTACTTATATTTTCTGCTTTGTCTCTTTTTTTTTACGACATTCTACACAATCCATTCTCTCTCCCCATCTCCTTCCAAACTTCAGCGCATCGACTGCATCAACTTCAATCAACTTAACCCTTTCAGTGCCAAGCCTGATCACATCGTGGAGGTTAAATCAAAAATATTTATTGGGGCGGGACAGCCTAGTGGTTAGACTGTTGCACTCGCAATTTCACGGCCCCAGGATGAAGCCCAGGTTTGACCCCTCACCAAAACATTCCGGGGGACGGGACAGCCTAGTGGTTAGAACATAGCGCTCGCAATCTGACGACCCGGGTTCGAATCCCGTTCAAGTGGATATTTTCCCCTGGAGTTAACATCAGCACAGACTCCACTTTCCCCCAAAAGTCCTTCGGATGAGACTATAAACCGAGGTCCCGTGTGCGAACGCACACAGAACATCTTGCGCACACGTTAAATCCTGTTCTGCTTTTCGGAAGAGTAGGCCATTGTGTGCCGGTGGGAACGGATGACAAAATTTACAAATCCCTATACACACGGGGGCTGGATGTAAAAAAGCACATAAGTGCTTATTCCATTATTATCGATATGAAAGAATTTTTTTTAATTCCTTTAAGAGAATCTCCCCCCCCCCCCCCCCCCCCCTGGACTTAGCATTAGCATTGTCTTGACTCCCCGTAAAGTCCTTTGGAAGAGTTTATAAACCGAGGCCTCACGTGCGAACGCCTGCAGAGCATCTTGCGCTCCCTTTAACCCTTGTTGTACCTTTCGCCATTGGTGCTGGTAAGAACGGTTGACAAAAATAATTATATATTTAAAAAAAACCCGCATGCAAACTGCTGTTGTGTTTAGACATCATCTCTGAAGTCGACATATGGCTACCTTAATTATTGTGGTCAAATACGGTCGCATACGCAAAAAAAAATCTCACCATTGGTAAATCTGGGAGCTCTAACCGAGGAACGAAGTTAACCTTTTTTTTTTCTGAAAAAAAAATCACGAAAAGTATTTTTTTTAAATCTATTTTTAAAGATTAATGAACATACAATCAATTTAAGAGAAATGTGATGATAAATCTATCAGTTCAACAGCTTTTTCAAGCTTCAACAACTAAGACACGCATATTTCATAAATAAAAATAGATATCAAAACAACCGCAGTCATAAAAACTACTAATAAAAAACCCGCCGGTATAATAATGTATGGAATTTATATAGCGCTGAATCTTGTAAATCTACAAATCAAAGCGCTTTTTTTTTAATGCGTGTGTATGCGGTTTTTTAATTTTGTCATCTGTTCCCACCGGCACACAATGGCCTACTCTTTCGAACAGCGGAACAGGATTTAACGTGTGCTCAAGATGTTCTGCATGCGTTCGCACACGGGGCCTCGGTTTATAGTCTCATCCGAAGGACTTTGACATTCAGTTCGATTTTTTTGTCAAACTGGGAAGAAAGGGCGAGGCTGGGAATCGAACCCAGAACCTCACGATTTACTTGTTGGCAGGCAAACGTCTTAACCATCCTGCCACCGTCCTTCCATATGGTCAACTGCTTTGGGGTGTAGATTTATTATCAACATCACCCTTCACACAGCCAGCCAGCGACGTCACATGATGTGGCGAACTGTTGTCATAGGTTAAGTATGGCTGCCTGACGTGAAAAAAGTAGAGGGTGGATATAATTATTCAGTTCACAGGTGCGCCTGAAGTTATGCACCCCGTACAGCTTTTGATCAGGGAAAACAAATTTTAATAATAGTGTCAGACTTTTGTTTTGGTATAGATCTGTTCACTTTTATGCATGGATATTGTTTAGAAAAAAACACACCCTGATATACCCTTGATGAATACTGGCACTGTAGCGAGTATTAAGTAACGCTATTGACTTCAACAGAACCGATGACTGTTACATACCCGGTCAGCTTGAAAAAAAAAGGTTTCATGAGATATTAAAAAATAGAACAAAACAACAACCTCATCCTTTAGCGGACATATATCTATCTATCTATCTATCTATCTATCTATCTATCTATCTATCTATCTATCTATATATATATATATATATATATATATATTGCTCTTTTTTTCTCTCTCGCATATTCAGGAGTAAGCTTTCCTCTTTTTTTTGTAATAAAGCATACGATGGTTAATCATTCTTGACTCATTCCAGTTGGGTGAAAAGGTCTAGACATAGTTTCTCAATATGCAGCTGTTTGTTACTCACGCGACATGTTATTTTGTAGAGGACATTTTATGAAACGGACTCATCAGCAATAGTGAAGGTTTTGTTTTATTCATCCCCAAAGTCGGAATGCGGCTACCTTAATGGTGGGTGAAAACGGTCGCATACGCAAAATCTCAACATTGAGGAATCTTTGAGTTCTAGCCAAGGAGCGAGAGAAAAAATCTTATTTAAAGGAACATTCAGGAAATCGATTACTTAATTTGTATGGATGTATCAAGCAATCACAATACTGGCAGTCTGGCATATCACAAATGCCGTTACAGAGGGATGATGTATCAAATCAAGTGAATGTGCTCTTATCTACCCCCAACACACCAACACACAACACACACACACACACACACACACAAAACACACACACACACACACACACACACACACACACACACACACTCTGCCTTCAGCTTCTTCCCCATTCCTTCCTCTTTCATTGATAAACTAAATATTAGACAAAAAATCCCAAACACAAAAACATGATCATCAACCCTTTCACGGCAAAATGATAGCAATATTTCAAAATTCCCTGACGTGGAAAAGAAACATGCTTCGTAGACCATGATTATTGATCTGTTCTCTTCCATCTGTCTATACCTTGAACACCCTGCGGGCCTACACACATTTTATGAACAGGGAGGTTTTAATACCGCCCATGTTTCCATCTACAGCATCCATCATGCATTTTGGGCATGTTAACCATGCTTTTCGTTGTCCTCCCTCTAGCTCCCCCTTCCCAGCCAGGCCGAAAAGCTGCTTCAGAAGAGAAGAATGAACTTTTTATTTATTTATTTGTTTGTTTATGTATGATTACTTTCTCGGAGGATTGCGTGGTTCAGCCTTCAACGTATGTTTAAAAAATCGAGGGAATGGAATTTTTGTTGATATTTTGTATTTATGCACAAATTCATTGTACCCAAGGCTTGTTTTGTTCAGTGAAGCATCTCTGTTTCATGCACTGTAAATAAAAGATTGAATGATCAAAACAACAGCATTTTGGATACACATAAGTTCTGTCGTTTAATCCATCACTATAGATACCTGCAAACGACATGGGCATTTTTTAAAATCTTATTGGCAGTATTGAAAAAAATATGAAAGAAATATTGGTTTCTTTCCCTTTGTATTTCTGTATGTTTTTTTTCTCTCTTTCTTGACCTTGCCAATCAACGTGGTAAACTCTATTAACCGCATTTCCAGTCAAATCCTTTTAAATCTTTTGTTGTTATTAGAATCTGCTTTTTCCTATTGCAATCTTTCCTTGCTTTGCTCAAATTACGAAACCCTAAGTGTAATATGATATATGAGAATTTTAAAACCCTTGTGGCGCGTTATAAGCTTTACTGGAAGGAAAGAGAAAAATCCCAGTGAAATATAAAGAAAAGCAAATGCTTACTTTGTGGACCACTTCAACTAATATAACAATGTCTCCTTTTTGTTTCTTTGTATATTTCCTGCTAAGGCAATTGTTAGATTAGGGAACTATTCCTTTTCTTTCTCTGACTTTATCCTTAATATTTTTGTTTAGTCTCCTTTCAATCCTTTAAAAAAACCCACTTACAAACATGAATCTTAAAATAACAAAAAGTGGGAAAAAAGAGCTAAGAACACAATTTGTCTTTTTTGTCTTTCTTCTCTGCACTTTGTGATTAAGAAAATCTCTTTCTTAATCTCTATTTACATAAATTAATTTTGTGTCTTCAGTTTTAAGATTAGTTTGAATTTCCACGTTTTAAATGGTCCAACACAACAGCGCTCTCTCTCTCTCTCTCTCTCTCTCTCTCTCTCTCTCTCTCTCTCTCTCTCTCTCTCTCCCCTCTCTCTCAGCAGTATCCTCGCCCTTTGCATAAGTATACTCTTGCTTGTTCGGTTGTCTTTCAGCCAGTCTTCTCAACATTATGCCTTACTGATTAACGTAATATTTATGCCCTTTGGGACAACGCCAAAGGCAGCACCAGCAAGCTCGCACATGATCGTGCTTGCAATGGCAGAACTTTCCATGGCCACATCGTTAGGAGAGAGAGAGAACACACACACACACAGAGAGGTGGCAGAGATAGAGATAGAGAGAGAGAGAGAAAGAGAGAGGAGAGAGAGAGAGAGAGAGAGAGAGAGAGAGAGAGAGAGAGAGAGAGAGAGTGGCAGAGGGGAGAGGCCAGAGAGAGAGAGTGGCAGAGAGAGAGAGGCAAGAGAGAGAGAGTGGCAGAGAGAGAGAGAGAGAGAGAGAGGAGAGAGAGAGAGAGAGAGAGAGAGAGAGAGAGAGAGAGAGAGAGAGAGAGAGAGAGGAGAGAGAGAGAGAGCACAGACTGAGAAGGGAATAAGGCTCCGTGAAAACCTTTGCTTTGTCACGTTCGTAGCTTTTAGCATAATGCTGCTTTGTTTTTGTTTCGTTTGTTTTGTCTTCTGCTGCTGATCTTCCAGCTATGAGGTCTAAATTCGCCAACATCAGCGAAAAAGTTTATTTCCTAAACAAAGTCTTCTATCATTTCTCCTCCCCTTTTGTCCCTGAGTTTAGCTCCTGGCTCTTCTGCCCTTTTCCTTTTTCTTTACTTCCCGCCTCCTCTGTAGTTTCCGATTCAACTGTTCTCCTCTTTCTCACTTATTATTTCTCATTTCTCTATCAGCATGTTTTCTGTGTCACAAGAGAAGAGCAGACTAGTGTGTTCTTCATGTCCTTCCTTCAAACGACCATCCTGGTCAGGGATCTGATGATGATGATGATGATGATGATTATGATGATGATAATGATAACGGTGATGATGAAGAAGATGGTGATGATGAAGAAGATGGTGATGATGGCGATGATAATGATGATGAATATGATGCTGATGGTGATGATCATGTTTATTTATTTATTTATTTATACCACTTTAAGTCACGAGATTTCTCTGCGTGAAATTCGGGCTGCTCTCCCCGGGGAGAGCACGTCGCCACAAGAGCAGCGCCACCCTTTTTTTTTTTTTTTGGTCTGCAACTGTATTTCTTTCCCTATCAGAGTGGCTTTTTTCTAAGAATTTTGCCAGGGACAACTCTCTTGTTGCCGTGGGTTCTTTTTCGTGCGCTGCATAATTTTCTGTAACACACGGGACCTCGGTTTATCGTCTCATCCGAAAGACTAGCGCCCAGACCACCACTCATGGTCTAATGGATGGGGGAAAAGTTTCGGGCCCAGACGGGATACGAACCCGGACTTTTCGCTTTCTAGACAGGCGCGTTACCTCTAGACCACCGATCCACCTGTTTATGATGGTGATGATAATAATGATGGTGACGATGATTATGATGGTGATAATGATGATGATAATGATGGTGACGACGACAATGATGATGGTGGTGATGACGACGACGATGATGATGATGACGACGATGTTCTGATAAAACATTGCCACATTTTCTATTTCCTACCTTTCAGATCTATCAGCGCTCTTGTCCTCTAAAACACAGCACTGAAAAACTGTTCTTCGTTCTTAAAAGAACATTTTCAAATCAGTTGGCCAAAGATCTTTCTGCTTTGAAGTCCCAGCTACCTGGTACTCTCTTTCTCTCTGTCTCTCTCTCCTTCGCTTTCTCTCTCTCGTCTCTTAAAATCCTCAAACACTAGGCACTTGCTATGCTAATCCTAAGACGTACTTGTTCTAAAAAAGCTTTAAGTGTAAACTATCAGTCAACCTTCAAGCAGAATTTCTCTGGATTCTTTATACAAGGTTGCTCGCTGTTTATGTGTGGGTCAGTGCAATGATAGAACGCTGCATTTTGAGCCTACATTAATGGGATATTGTGCTATACAAAAGTGATTTACCCTTTTATTGTCATCATGACGATGATGATGACGATGATCTCCTCTTCTCTGTCCCGCGCAGGTTTTTCCCTTAACTTTAAGGTAAAAGGTAAACCTATGCCGTCGTTGGGGAGCGAGGCGTCAGAGACCTCAGCTTCTCCAGGGGGGCCAGCATATTGAGGGTGGCGCCCATCTCCTCTCCCTCGCTGCTTTACCTTCCCTAACCCTAAAGAGGGCGGGTACCCATTTACAGATGGGTGAACTGGGAGGACTGTACTGAAGCCAAGGCGCTCAAACGGTCGCCCATCCACTTGGTAACCACGCTCTATGCTGCTTAGGGAAAGAGAGTATTCTAACTACTGAGCTGTCCCGTCCCTTTTAACTTCACAATATAGCTAAAAAGTCTTTGGCCAATAATTAAAACTTTCCCCATTGGCTTTTGTTGTCCACCGGCTCCTTTGTCTGTGAAAGCATTAGAACAAGAAAAAAACCAATTATTGGAAGTTTAGAAGTTTTTTTTCTGATTAATAACGGGCTTTCTTTTGTACTCGTTTGCTTGTTTATTGTGGTAGTTTTAAGTCTCAGATGGCATTTTCTCTATCTGTGCTTTGAAAACACTCAGTGCGCGATAAAACAGGATAACGCAGGAACGTAAATTGTGTTTGTTTTTGGCAGAGTGACATTTTGAGATGGTGGCTTCAACAAGGAAGTGCAATGATTCCTTGCAGATGCCCGTTTTGTAGCCTTTACGAAATGCTAAGGCTGTTGGACATACAGAAAATACCTTTTTCGCTTTTATGAAGGTAGAGAATGACTTTTCCTATCGAGTAATTTCATTATACTTTTTTTTAGGTTTAAAGCAGCGAGTGACTTTTCCAATCATGTAATTGTATTCATTTCTTTTTCTCACCAGCCACATTCTCCCTCTTGATAATCAATGCAATATTTTTTTGTTTCTTAAACGCAGTAAAAATTCAAGTTAAAGGCAATGTTTCAAACATCTTTTAAAAAATATTAAAGACTCATTCTCAGTGTCAGTTCTTTCGAGCTACCAGGAAGAAAGTAAAGAAGAAAAAGAGAAATAAAGATTAAAAATGATACTAGAAGCAAAGAAGAAAAGACAAGAAGGAAGAGAAGGGAGAGGAGGAGGAGAGGAGGAGGAAGAAGAGACGACGAAATAAGAGACAGTGAAAGAGAGAGAGAGAGAGAGAGAGAGAGAGAGAGAGAGAGAGAGAGAGAGAGAGAGAGAGAGAAGAGAGAGAGAGAGAGAACAATTTTTTTTTTCAGAGGGTAATAGAATAAGCATTACATGCTTTTAAAAAAAAAATCAAGCCCTAAAAAATGAATAAGAAGGGAAAATATGCATGCTGACATAGAATTGCATGGAAAACAATACACATACAGACGTACGCACAAACACACATACTGAAAGGAGTAGAGAGAGAGAGAGAGAGAGAGAGAGAGAGAGAGAGAGAGAGAGAGAGAGAGAGAGAGAGAGAAGAGAGAGAGAGAGAGAGAGAGAGGTGAATGACAGTATGTTTGATACAAACGCAGATCAGAACGATACATGAATTCTGATGGCTACAAACAAGGGCTCCCTCCAAGCTCCCTTCATCTTCATCTCCACCGCATACACACGGGGACTGTATGTAAAAAAAAAAGGTCATGAGTGCTTATTCACTTATTCTCGATATACACAAATAAAATAAATAAATTATTCCTCTCAAGTCAAGAGTAATGTGTGATAGAGTGCCTATAAGAAAGCTTTTCTTTCACTAGGCCTGTGATGGCGATATTCAACATCTTCATGTCACACAAAGAAGCATTTTCCCTGCCTGATTCTCTTCCCTTATTTCGTATGTCTCCACTCCCTTTTATTCCTCAAGTCAAGAGCAATGTGTGATAGACTGCGTGGAAGATTGTTTTCCTTTCCAGCGCTTGTGATGGCAATATTCGACATCTCCATGTCACATAAAGTAGCGTGATTGCTAGCTCGTTGTTTTTTCTGCATGTTTTTCTTTACTTCTTAGCTTTCTTTCTGGATTGTTTGTGTTTCGTTTATTTTTTGGTTGTATTATCAGATTTCTTTTTATTGTTCTTTTTCTGGCTTGATTTTTTTTCATCGAGCTTGGGCTTAAAAAATTGTATTTTCTTGTTTGAGTTTAATTTGTTTTCTTGATGTTTTGGTTTACTTTTATTTTCGTTTCTGTGTATTCAGTTTCGTTTCATTTCATTTTTTTCCGTTTAGCTTGTGTCTTTTTATATTTGTAAAAAAAAGGTTGATTGTTTAGAAGCTAGGCATGAATCTTCCTTTTTGTATTCTCAATGTTTATTGTTTCTGTTTCTCTTTTTTTGGCAGTTTCTTTACCTACCGACACTTCAGCAACGTGTTCTAAACCAAACGCTAATTGTGTTACAGACAGTATTTACAATACCAGACTATTAACACGTTCTTAGCTTAGGCGCGAACATTTCCCCATTTGGTTTTAATAAAAACACATGTACAACGATTTATTACTGGCGTGGGAAGCTCACTTTTTTCAAATCACTGCTTTTTCCTTCAATAATGTAACTTTTTTATTTTCCTAACTTTTCCTTTGTCTGATATACAAATACACAGTTTCTGTTGTCTTATTTCTCTTCATTTTAAAAAAGAAATCCTAATGTTATCCTTTGTTATAAAATACACATTTTCTGTTGTTTTATTTCTCTTCATTTCGCAAGGAAAAGTATGTGCAATTGCCAACAGCCGATATATTGATAAAGGCATCAGGAAAGAAAAAATAACTTTAAAAATCTGGAATTATTATTTTATTCCCTTTGTATTTTCTACTGTGTATCTTTCCTTTTTCTAACGACATTTTAGAAAACTATATTTTTCTTTCCCTTTTCTCTGTCTCTTCCCGAATTTTATTCTATAGAGTGTATAAACTTGAAGCAACTTAACCCTTTCAATGCCAAGGCAGATCACGTCGCGGAGAGTTAAATTAAAAACAGTTTTGTTTTTGTTTTTAAAAAAAAGGGAAAAGATATAAATCTATTGAAGTAAAGTAAGCAAAAACCTGTATTTTTTTAAAGGATCAATGAGCATACAATCGTAATCCATTCCAGAGGGACGTGATCATAAATCTATCCTTTCAAAAGCTTTTTAAAACTGAAAAAACACTAAGTAATATATATTTCATATAAAGATATAGCGCTTTGATTTGTCTCTGCAAGATATAGCACTATATACATTCCATTTATCATTATTATTATCATCATCATCATCATTATGATGATGATGATGATGATGATGATGATTGTTATTATATAACCAAAACCTCCGTCATATATGACCCAAACCAAACACAAACAGGCCAGTTCATCAATTGGTTACAAAAAGACGCTTCACGCAGCGAGTGATGTCACATGATGCAGTGAGCTGTTAAACATTGGTCATGTATGACTGCCTGGGGTGATATACCTAGTGTGTGTATATATAATTATGTGTGTGTGTGTGGGGGGAGGGATTCAGTTTGCAGGTAAGCCAAACAAGCTACACTCCATACGACTGCGATCATAGATAACACAAGCTAATAATTATGAAATGGTAAATACACAAGGTAATATCCAAATCCAACCATGTCCTCTATAGCCCGCCGACCACAGAGACTATTTCAGGGCTGATACTTTGTTAAGATTTAAATCTCAGATTAAAATTTTGCAAACTTTCGTTTTGGCATAGAAATGTTAGAATTCTGAGTATAAATATGACTAGAAAATTTTCCGATAAAACATTATATACTTGACGTAAATTTATTTTCTTGCACTTAAAAAGTATTCAGAAAGAAGACAGTTTACAACAAAATCAACAACTGTCATTTTCTCTGATAGTTCAATAGCTCGCTTTTTTCAACCAGCTTCAAATGACGTTTTCTCGAGTAAAAAAACACCCAAACAAGCAAAAAAAAAACCCTCCATACAAAACAACCCAACCACCAAAAACCAAAACGATAACAAAAGGTTTAGCCGACAAAAGTAATCATGGCTTGTATTTGCTTATTTTTATGTACGCTTTTTGATCTATAGCATGCAACAGTAAATAATTTTTTCAATCGTTCAAGATGGATGAAAAGATTCCTAACGTTATAATTTATGTCATTACATACTCATAAGATATTTAGACAACAGATGTGAAGTTTGTATATCATACTTAGTAACTGATAAAAATAACTCATACACTAGAGCGAACAAATGATACCTTACTTAATTCAAACCGACAGTCATGAAACTAGATGCATGATTTTATTGATGTGCTAGTCTATCATAACACTGACAGTCTAGCCCATTAGTAAATGCAGAATTACAGTTTAAGTTTCAAGTAAATGTGCTCTGTATTCACTTCCAACACCCACTCCTCATCTCTCTGTCTCTGTCTCTCTCAATTTTGGTTCTAAAGGTATAAACAAAATGTCTCCACGTTTCTTGAAAAGAAATAAGACATTATTAAAGACAGACAGACAGACAGACAGAGAGAGAGAGAGAGAGAGAGAGAGAGAGAGAGAGAGAGAAGAGAGAGAGAGAGAGAGAGAGAGAGAGAGAGAGAATGACAATGACAATTTCTTTTATTTCGAGGATAATGAATAAGCACTCATGTTCTTTTTTACATCCAGTCCCCGCCCGTAGGGATACATCTTAATAATAACCCAACACTTATACAGTCTCACAGTAGAAACATGGGGAAATAACCCTTTTCAAAACAGCCCCCCTCAACACCTCTCCCCCCCCCCCCCGAAAGCAAACTAATAAAAGAAAACCCTAAAAACACCCCCCACTACCCCCCCACCCCACCACCCCCAGAGAAAAAACCCATAACCAAAACAAACAAACAAACAAAAGAGAAAGAAAAACCAAACCAACAAAAGAAGAAAAAAAGAAAAAAAAGAGAAACAAAAACAACAAACCAAGAAGAATAACAACCAAACTTAATAAGTCATAAGGATAAACAAGTACACATTGTCAAATGGTACATATACTTGTTACACATAACAATAAGATATTGAAATAGGGCACTCATTAAGACTTAAGTACAGAGGACAAGTCCAATAAGTATTGAAAATATAAAATATGAATCCTTCATCAGGATACACCATAACTATATGCAATACGATAAAAGGTGAGAGAGAGAGAGAGACAGAGACAGAGAGTGTTTGTGTGTATTTCAAAGATAATATCCAATATATAATTCCCAAAACAGTACACATTCACCATCAACACTCATTTTTGATTATACTCGTTTCAAATTGTATGTCATGATAATGAAATAAACTCAATACCCATATATTCACACAATAAAAACAAGAAACAAAACAAAAAAAGAAATCTAACCCTATACAGTCATTGAGAGAGAAAGAAAGAGAGGGGTGGGGATGGGAGAACGGCATAGCCTGGTGGTTAGAGTGATTTATTCGTGATCTGCTGACCCGGTTCGATTCTTGTTCAAAAGTATTTTTTTCCTCTGGAGTTAACATCAATGCCGACTCCACTCTCCCCCGAAAGTCCTTCGGATGAGACTATAAACCGAGGTACCGTGTGCGCACGCTCGCAGAGCATCTTGCGCACATGTTAAAATCAGTTCCACTTTTCGGACGAGTAGGCCATTGTGTGCCGGTGGGAAGAGATGACAAAATTTACAAAACTGCATACACACGGAGACTGGATAAAAAAATAAAGCACGAGTGCTTATTCCATTATCTTCAAAATAAAATGATTAAATAAATAAATGAAAAGCTCTCTCTCACCAACTTATATTCCATTTTTTTAACTACAAATAAACAACATATTGAACACACACCAAAAAAATCCAAAACTAAAATGAGAAACCCTTTCACAGTAAACAAGAGCAATATTTCACAAATTCCCCCACGTGGAAGAAAAAAACCAACAACCAAACATGCTTCTGTAGACCATGATTATTAACCTGTTCTCTTCCATCTGTCTATGCCTTGATTACCCTAAGGGCCTACACACACGTTTTATGACCAGGGAGGTTTTAATACCGCCCATGTTTCCATCTACAGCATCCATCATGTATTTTCGGCATTTTAACCACGCTTTTTGTTTCCCCTCCTTCTCCCTTACCGTTACCAGGCCTAAGAGCCGTTGGGGAAAGAGAAGAATGGGATTGTTATTTATTTGTTTGTTTATGCATGATGATCATTATTATTTTTTGAAAAAAAATATATGGGTTGTGTTGCCCAGTGGGGGGGGGGGGGGGGGGGACATTACAGTTTTTTGCGCTTTAAAACAAAATATTAAATTTATTTATTGTATTCTATTTCATTCTTAATTTATTTTTTTATTTTTTAAAAATCTTTTATATCGAGGATAATGGAATAAGCACTTATGTGCTTTTTTAAACATTCAGTCCCCGTGTGCATGCGGTTTTGTAAAATTCTGTCATCTGTTCTGCCACACAATGACCAAAAACAACAGCATTGTGGATGCATGCATGTACTTTTGTTGTTGTTGTTTGTTGTTATTTTTGTACTTCTCAATAGCTGCGCACGAAATAATAATAATAATATAATGGAATTTATATAGCGCTGTATCTTGCACCGGCAAATCAAAGCGCTTGCACTCAACTCATTCTTACACAGTCATTCAACCAATAGCAAGTACTAGTTCTAACAAGTCCAAATGCACACACACACACACACACTTTATACACTTTGGCAGGGTGATGGAATTTTGGGCTGTTGAAAAGCAGGGATAGCTATGAAATGAAACAGGAGAGGAAATTCTTGTTGCGTCAAGTTTGGAGACACTACATCAAGGCTGGATGAAATGCTTGTTATCATTATGACTTTTGTTACTATTATTATTATTATTATTTTCTTTTAACGTTTTTATTACAGTTATTGTTTCACTGAAGTAGATGGATGGGAAAAAATGACAGAATACTAGTTTCTCTTTTTATAGCATTATATGAGTTTCTTTTCTCTTGGTCACAACTGAGCTATGATCAGGGGAATGAGAGCCATTGGTTTCCAAGTTCTACTTGTATCTTTTCTCTGTGGGTCTATTTCCTATTTGCGCTAATGCCATGCTGTGTGCAGCTTCCAAAAAGTCTGTGTTTAATAAGTAAGACGTGAGAATTTTTAGCCCTTTTTGGCATGTGACACATTTTGATGCACCCCCTTCCCCCCAAAGGGAGACAATATTAAACATACATTTCAGCAAATACTTCCTTTTTGTGGACCACTTCAACTAATAAATGTCTCATTTTTTGTTTTTTCTAGGACATATAAATCCTGCTGAGGCAGTTGTTGGATTCAGAAATTTTGTTTGTTTGTTGCTTTTTGATGCTGTGCTCAATGTGTTTTTTTTTTTAATGTCTTCTCATTTCTTTTCAAGAAACGTAGAGACATTTTGTAAACAGAAATAGAACAAAAATGGAAGAAAAAAAGTTTAAAATGGAATAAATCTTTCTGCCTTTCTTCTCTACCCTATCTGTTGCTATAGGATGGTGATTAAGAAAATCTGATTCTCAATTTCTATTCCTGTATAATTGGATTCTATGCTTTCGCTCTAGCGTTTGTTTTCTTGAATTTTCACGCTTATAATGCTATTGTATAGCTAGGGAGTCTCTGTCTGTCTGTCTGTCTCTTTCTCTCTGTCCCTCCCTCTCTCTCTCACACACACACCAAGTTTTGAGACACTACACCAGGGCTGGAGACATGAGATTTAACATGAAAATTGTAAACAACAAAAAACTATTTCTATTTATTTCACACACACACACATACATACACACACACAGGCACGCGCGCGTCAAGTTTGGAGACACTACATCAAGGCTGGATGAAAACTGTAAAAAAAACAACAACCAAACCCAACTTTCTATTTATTTCATCTCTCTCTCAGTCGTGCCCCCCCCCCCCCTCCCCCCTCCCCGGCGCATATGATTTTGCTCGTTTGCTCCCTCGCACTGTCTTCTTCGCTTCAGTCTATCTTCCCTCTGTCGCGCTGCGTGTTACTGCTTTACCGAAGATGTTCTGTTCCTTGGGACAACCAGCGCTACAGGCGGTCCTTTTCTTGCGTTGGCAAAACTTTCGCTGCAGACTTCATTAAAGAGAGAGAGAAAGAGAGAAAGAGAGAGAGAGAGAAAGAGAGAGAAGAGAGAGAGAGAGAGAGAGAGAGAGAGAGAGAGAGAGAGAGAGAGAGAGAGAGAGAGAGAGAGAGAGAGAGAGAGAGAGAGAGAGAGAGAATGAATGAATCTTTTTGAATGAATCTTTATTTTTCAAGGGTAACAGAATAAGCACAGGCATACTTTATTTCCCCATCCGGCCCTTGTCCTGATTTGGGACTATCAACAAAACAAGGGGGAAAAAGATACCCCTACAACAACGACAACTTGATTTAAAAAGGATAAGTGCATATTTAACAATACATAATCCCTTACTGACCTGAACAGTAATGTCAAAAGAGATACATAGATTATACCTTTTTTTGGAAAAAGAGATATGCGTTAATAAACATATACCAAATGAATTGAACAGAGAGAGAGAGAGAAAGAGAGAGAGAGAAAGGGAGAGAGAGAGGAGAGAGAAAGAGGGAAAGAGAGAGAGAGAGAGAGAGAGAGAGAGAGAGAGAGAGAGAGAGAGAGAGAGAGGAGAGAGAGAGAGGAGAGAGAGAGAGAGTACAGACTGAGGAGGGGGGAAAGGCTCCGTGAAAACCTTTGCTTTGTCACGTTCATGGGTTTTTTGGCATATAATTCTGTTTTTGTTTGTTTAATTTGTTTTTGTCTTTTCTTCTACTGCGGTTCTTCCAGCTATGAGGTCTAAATAAATTCGCCAACACTGGCACACAAATTTATTTCCTAGACAAACTCATCTCCCGTTTCTCTAACCCGGTTTTTGTATCTATTTTATTTTTTTCGCTCCCAACTTTCCTATTATTCTTCATTTTCTTTCTCCCTCTCCTCTTCTCTTCTTGCCAGTTCCTGATTCAACTGGTTTCAACCTTGGTTGTTTTTTTTTTCAATCTTTGTTTTCCTCATTTCACTTACCACGTTTTTCTGTCATCCAAAAGACCATCTAAATCTGGGTCAAGACTTTGATGGTGGTGTTTGTAGTGGTGATGACGACGACGACGACGACGACGACGATGATGATGATGTAACTTGAAAAATATCTCGCTTGAGTGTGTGTGTGTGTGTGTGTGTGTGTGTGTGTATGTGTGTGTGCGTGTGCGTGTGTGTTTGTGTGTTTGTGTGTGGGTGTGTTTCTTACGCTTTGATCTTACATTACTACTGTGTTCTGACATACGAAAATGACTTATTATCATACGTATTGAACCTACATTACTAGCGTATTGCACGTACAAAAGTGATTTATTATTTTCATCATTATTATCATCAACCCAGCACCTCTGCCCTATGCAGGTTTCGTCTTTGATATTACATCATTCAAAAAACCCTTTTAGCAACATTTCAAACTTTGGCTATTGATCTTTGTTTTTCACATCTTCCTTCGTTCCCCAAAGCATTAGAAGCAGAACTTTTTTTTGGGTGACTACGAAGTTCTTTCTCGCGTTAATAACAGGATTTCTTTTTGGGACTTTCTCGTGTATTGTGGTACTTTTAATCAATCTCAGATGCCATTTTCTCTATCTGTGCTTAGCGAATACCCAGTTCTTTATAAAAGAAGAAGATATGGGAATGTTAATTCATTATTTGGCAGTGTGACATTTTCAGATACTGGCTTAAACAAGGAAGTGCAATGATTCATTATAGATACACTTTTCCGTAGTCTTTACAGTTTTCAAAGTTTTTGGACATAAAAACGATACTTTGAAGCTTTAAGAGAACTTCATTACTCTGTCCAATCAAATAACTGTATATTATTTGTTCCTGCCGCTCACCCCCCCCCCCCTCCACCACCAATGCAATTGTTAGTGAAAACACAGTTAAAAAAAAAGAAACCAGGTGAACAGCTAGAAGCTAAGGCCAATATTATTATCATTTATTCAAGACACGTTTTCTGTGTTGGTAATTTCAAGAAGCGAAGAAGAAAGTAAAGAAGAAAAAGAGAGATACAATTTTTATAAAGGCAGAAAAGAAATGAAAAAAGAAAGAACAGAAAAAGAGGAGAGAGAGAGTGAGAGAGAAAGAAAGAAGAAAGAAAGAAGAAAGAAAGAAAGAAAGAAGGAGGAATAATATCAATAATGATAATAATAATAATAATAATAATACATGGAATTTATATAGCACTATATCTTGTAAACTTTCTAACTCACTGTGATAGACTCAGACATAGATACACTGACGAATAGTTTCAATACAGCAGTGACTGAAACAGCAAGCAAGCTTCTTGGCAAACACCGACCAGTCAAAAAACCATGGGTCACACCTAACATCATACAACTTTGCGACAAGCGTAGAGAGTTGAAGAAAAAGAAAAATGAAACAAAAGAAAGAGCAGAACAATATAGGGCAGTCAACAAAAGAATCAGGAAGTCCATGACGGAGGCAAAAGAGAAATGGATCGGTGAACAGTGCCAAGACACTGAAGAGAACATCAAGAAAAACAATAGCAAGAAAGCATATCAGCTGGTGAAAGACCTGACTAGCACAAAACAGGGAAAAGGTTTAACAATCCAAGACAAAAATGGGAAGTGTCTCACTGACGACCAGGATATTCTGAACAGATGGACAGAATACTGCTCCGACCTGCATAACTATAGAACCGCAGGAGATCCAGAAGTCCTTAATGTACCCGCAAGCAAAGACACAGACAGTCACCCTATCCTCCGAGAAGAAGTGGAAACAGCAGTCAGATCGCTGAAAAAGGGAAAGTCAGCAGGGGCTGACAACATTCCAGCTGAGTTGGTTCAAGCTGGAGGGGAAGCCATGATCAGCGCCCTACTAAGAATCTGCAAAAAGATCTGGCTGACAGGAAAATGGCCAACACCATGGACACAGTCACTCATCATCACCCTCCCCAAGAAAGGAAATCTACAACAATGCCATAATTACCGCACAATCAGCCTCATATGCCACCCAAGCAAGGTCATGCTGCAGATAATATTGAATAGACTGAAGCCACAAGCAGAGACCATCATTGCTGAGGAACAAGCAGGTTTCAGAGCAGGGCGCAGCACAACAGAACAGATATTCAACCTCAGAATACTATGTGAGCGGTACCTTCAACATCAACAAGACCTTTACCACGTATTTATCGATTTTAAGAAGGCATTTGACAGGGTGTGGCATGCAGATTTGTGGGCAACCATGAATTTGTACAGCATCAATGCAAACCTGATCAGAGTCATCAAACAGCTGTACAGCGAGGCCACCAGTGCAGTGTACTACAACAACAACATTGGAGAATGGTTTCGAACAACAGTTGGAGTAAGGCAGGGCTGTCTACTCTCACCCACTCTTTTCAACATCTTCCTTGAGAGAATCATGGCTGATGCACTGGAACATCATGAAGGATCAGTCAGCATTGGTGGCAGAACGATCACAAACCTCCGCTTCGCAGATGGCATTGATGGAATAGCAGGATCAGAAAAAGAGCTTGCCAGCCTAACAGAACACTTGAGTAAGGCCTCCAAAACATACGGCATGGAAATCAGTGCAGAGAAGACCAAACTGATGACTAATAACACCAACGGCGTTAGCACTGATATCAGGGTTAATGACCAGAAGCTGGAAACAGTTCAAAGCTTCAAGTACCTGGGAGCCATTGTATCAGACCAGGGATCCAAGCCAGAAGTAGTATGCAGGACTGCACAGACAATAACAGCTTTGTCAAAACTAAACACCATCTGGAGAGATAAAACTATCTCACTTATCTCCAAGATCAGACTAATGCGCTCCCTTGTCATATCCATATTTCTGTATGCCTGTGAATCATGGACCCTGACTGCAGATTTGGAGAGAAGAGTACAGGCGGTGGAGGTGAGATGCTTTCGGAGACTCCTTGGCATCTCCTACAAAGACCACATAAGCAACGAAAGCGTACATAACAGAATCCAGCAAACCATTGGACCCTATGAGAACCTTCTAACGATCGTGAAAAAACGTAATCTTAAATGGTATGGGCATGTCACAAGATCCAAAGGACTTGCAAAGACAGTTTTACAAGGCACTGTCCAAGGAGGAAGAAGAAGAGGCAGACCAAGGAAGAGCTGGGAGGATAACATCAGCGAATGGACAGGCCTAGAACTCAACAAAACCCTGAGAAAGGCCGAACAGAGAGAGGAATGGAGGGAACTGGTTGTTGAGTCTTTGAGGGTGCCCCCACGGTCGTCAGACTACGGGACAGATAGATAGATAGATATCTTGTAACAAAACAAATCAAAGCACTTTCATTCATCCTACTCATTCACATGCAGTCTGTTACAAATAATATGATTTTTTTTACAAGTTCAAATGTATACACACACGCTCGCACACGCTTGCGCACACACGCACACCCACACAAAGGTTTACTCTCCTGCTGGTTGATGGGGTTTTGGCTGTTGAGGGCAGGGACAAAAATGAAATGGAACAAGAGGGGAGAATCTTAGCTCTGAAATAAATGTGTCTTGAGGCCGGATTTAAAAGCGTCATAAGAAGGCTTTTGGCGAAGGGAGAGAGGGAGGTCATTCCAGATCAATGGACCAGAAACACAGAAGAGGAGAGGAGGAGGAGAAAAAAAAGTAGTAGTAGTAGAAGTAGTAGTAGTTGTAGTAGTAGAAGTAGTTGTAGAAGTAGTAGTAGTAGTGGCAGTAGAAGTAGTAGTAGTAGTAGTAGTAGTAGTAGTAGTAGAAGTAGAAGTAAAAGTAGTTGTAGTAGTAGAAGTAGAAGAAGTAGTAGAAGAAGAAGATTGATTGATTGATTGATTGAATCTTTAATGGGTAAAGAATTAGGCACAATAAAGGCCTTTTTTACAATTCTTCCCAAAAAGAAAACAAACTGGAATTAATTAAACACAAAAGAAAATAAAAACAACAGAAAACATAAACAACAGACAAAAAGTGTGGAAACTACCTTGAACAAATCAACAAAATTCAGAGAAACTGGGGGGGGGGGGGGGGGGTGTGAAGAAGTAGAAGAAGCAGAAAAAGAAGAAGAAGAAGAAAAGGCCAGAAGAAGAAGAAGAAGAGGAAGAAGAAAAGGCCATGAAATATATCTAATTAAAAAAAATTGATCTGAGCGCTTTGATTTGTTGCTTTACAAGATTCAGCGCTATATAAATTCCATACATTATTATTATCATTATTATTAATACACACGTCAACCAAAACGTAAGATTTGCGATTGCTATAAACAAGGGTTCCCCTATCAGCTCCCTAGCTCTCCATCTCCATCTCCTTTCCTTGCATTCTACAGGTCAGGAACAATGTGTGATCCGCTGCCACGCTTGGAAAGAGGGTTTCCCTTTTTTATAGCCTGGGATGACAACAATATGGAAATATCCCTCACATGTCAGGGCAAAGATGTAGTACGATTGCTAGCTATCTATTCGAGTTTTCTTCGACTTTCTGCACTGTTATTTCTTCTATCTATCTATCTATCTATCTATCTATCTATCTATCTATCTATCTATCTATCTATCTATCTATCTATCTATCTATCTATCTATCTATCTATCTATCTATCTACCTCTCTCTCTATCTCTCTCTCTTTCTCTGTGCTTTCTCTTTCTTTCTTAAATGTTTGAGGATGCTGTTTATTTTTATTTGATGTTTTGTTTATTTTTTATGTTTTATTGTATTGCTTTGGTAATCAATCACTTTCTTATTAATATGTAGGTACCCATACATTAGTTTTCCTTTTTTTTCTCTCTCTCAGCCTTTCTTTTGTAGATCATTTCTGTACTGATTTATCTACTTTTTAAAAATTACTCACCTATTCATAATTGTTCTCTATTTTGTCTTCGTCTTTCTTTTTATTTGTTTTATTTCCCATCCTCTTTTCACCCTTTTAATTTTGTTTCGTTGTGATTTTAGCTTTGCAAACAAAAATTCAACGGCCCATTTGATCAAGAATCTCCTAAGGTGGGTGGTACATGGTCAAAAAGACGTACAGCTTGTAAGCACATGTGTCGTGTACTCTCTGTGCGTCATTACTTTCTTCGGATGAGATTATAAACCGAGGCCCCGTGTTCGAACGCATGCAGAACATCTTGCTCAAACGTTAAATCCTGTTCCGCTTTTCGGAAGAGTAGGTCATTGTGTGCCGGTGGAAACAGATGACAAAATTTACAAAACCGCATACACACGGGGACTGGATGTAAAAAAAGCACACGACTGCTTATTCCATTATCCTCGATATAAAAGAATAAATAAATAAATAGCTTAGCTCATGTGGTAGAGTATATATGAAATACTACGCACACCAAAGACTGAAACTCTTACGGTCAAACATGGGAGAACTGCAGCGTGGCTCGACACTTGTACTTATCTTGTTACACTTTATTTTAGTTGTGTTGTGTTTGTTTGGCTTGTTTTCTTTCTCTCTTTGACATTCTCTCCGTCACCTGCTCGGTACTGCTCATTGAATTATATTTGTAAAAAAAAAGGCTGATCTTGTACATTTGGACTTTATTTTGTGAAATGTGTTTCATTCGTCTATAACCCTGCCCCCCCTCTTTTCCCCATTGGGATTCCGGAGGCCTGTCAGTATAAACAGCATCCCTACCTTCTGGAAATTCTGTGCTAGGTATTCCCTCTTTTCTATCCCTCTCTTGGTTTCTGCCTTGTTCCTTTTCTTCCTGTCACTTTCTTCTTGTCTAGTTTCCGCCTCCTTGGTCCATTCTCTCTCCTTTCCCCCCCGAAAGAAATGAAATATAACAATTCTCTCCCAAGTCGAAGTCGGATGCTCTGGGCCTGACTTGTCAGGCGCTTTACGGCATGCATCGCATTCTTCGGATGAGACTATAAACCGAGGCCCCGTGTGCGAACGTACGCAGAACATCTTGCGCACACGTTCAATCCTGTTCCGCTTTTCGTAAGAGTAGGCCATTGTGTGGCGGTGGGAATAGATGACAGAATTTACAAAACCGCATACACACGGGGACTAGATGTAAAAAAAGCACAATAGATGTAAAAAAAGCACAAACGTGCTTATTCCGTTATCCTCGATATGAAAGAATAAGAATAAAATAAATAAATAAACGCAGTTTCGCTCGAATGACTGACAACAATAGTTGCTGTCTGAACGTTCGATGAAGAAGAATTTGTCTGTAAAAGGGTACATAAATAAATGAAGTTCAGACTCCAGCAATTTGTTTTTTCTTTGAGGATTTAATAAACCACTAAACGCTAGTTTCTCTCTATCCCCGTCTCCTCTCTTCATTGGAGAGTGGGGTTTTGTAAGGGGTGGTTTTTGTTGTTGCAATGATTAAGCATACCCATCCCTCTCTATTGGTGGGGTTTTTGGGGTAGGTGGGCGGATTTAAAATTTTTTTTTTACAACTAACCAATTTATAAAATATTTTGTTCTTTCGCCTTTTATACGATCTCTTTTCTTTCGAGAAGTTTTCTGGCAATATTGCACATTCTTTCATTTTTCTTTCTTCAGTTTTTGTTACAATTTTTTGGGGGGGGATTCTTTCGTTCATTCAATCTTTCTTTCCGTACTTTTTCCCTTACTCATTTCTTTATTTCCTTTCTTTCTTTTTGTCTGTTTCTCTTTTTCTACCTTCTTTCCCTGCTTCTTTGGAATCATTCCAACAACAAGAAAACGACATGGAAAACTTTATAGAATAGCTCTTTAACCTTTTTATGTAGTGTCCATTCCAGAAGGCTACTGTCCTAATCTTCGTCCTTTCCCTTTCCAATTTTATCAGGTGACTCCTGTTACAGGAGTGTGATGTTACAGCAGGAACGACTCACCACCTACACACACACACACACACAACACACACACACACACACACACACACACACCCAACACACTCTCACTCTCATACATCACATTCCTCTCTTTCTTTCTATCTATTTTTTCTTTATTTCTTCGTTTCTTTATTTCCTTTCTTTTCTTCTTTCTTTTTTCTTTTTTCTTTCTTTATCTTTTTTCTTTATCTATCCTATCTTCTTCTTTCTATCTATTTATCTATCTATTTATTTTTCTTTCTTTCTTTCTTTCTTTCTTTCTTTCTTTTCTTTCCTTCTTTTTCTATTCTTTCTTCTTTCCTATCTTTCTTTCTTTCCTGTCTTTCTTTCTTTGATGTCAAGAATATTACGCTATCCGTAGTTATTGTTCAAAGAGTAATTTGGTATCTTTGTAAGCGGGGAGTTCGAAAACTGTGATCAGGATCTCTATCTTGAGAGTGACACGCAGGTTTATATCATTTCGGGGGGGGGGGGGGGGGGGGGGGGGGGGGGTGTACGAGTGGACAGCCTAGTGGTTAGTGCGTTGCGCTTGAGATTTGACACGGCAAACCATTTCGCTGACAAAAGAACGCAGTAAGTTTAAAAGCAAGCTGTACACGATTCTACAACGATTCTCTGCAAAACTAGATTCTGTAAAACTAGTTTTAGTATTTTGTCTGTCATTTTTTTTGCTGTTATAAAATAAAAGCTTTACATCCTTCCTCTCCCACCCCTGTGAAATTTTAAGTTTTTAATTTTAATTTAAAAAAATGTATACCACCTTAAGTCACGGCAGATTTCTCTGCGTAAAATTCGAGCTCTCTCCCTGGGAAGAGCGCGTCGCCACAAAAGCAGCGCCACCCATTCTTTTCTCTGCCTGCAACTGTATTTGATTCCCTATCAGTATGGCTTTGCTTTTTCTACAGAATTTTGCCAGAGACAACTCTCTTGTTGCCGAGGGTTCTTTTACGTGCGCTAAATAATTCTGTGTAACACACGGGACCTCGGTTTATCGTCTCATCTCAGAGACCAGCACCACTCTGTGCTTGACAATTCCACAGGACTATGGGTTCTTAGAAACTGCGAAATGCTCTGCGAAGATCTCCCAATCTCTCTTTTTTTATACAAAATTCTTTTATTTCGAGGGTAATGGAATGAAGCACTTATGTGCTTTTTTTTTTTACATCCAATCCCCGTGTGTATGCGGTTTTGTCAATTGTCAATCTGTTCCCACTGTACACAATGGCCTTCTCTTACGAAAAGCGGAACAGGATTTTAACGTGTGGGCAAGATGTTCTGCGTGCGTTCGCACACGGGGCCTCGGTTTATAGTCTCATCCGAAGGACTTTGGGGGAGAGTGGAGTCGGGAGTGAGCTCTCTAGGGTCGGGAGTGAACTCTGTAGTCACGCCTCCACACCACGTTAATGCGGGTGCTCTCTTGATGGGGGACATGACACGGGGGCAGGCAGGGTACGGGTGGGCGCAGCCTCAAGCTGTGGTGAACTCGGCACGGGTACGGACCACCAGCGCAATAACAAAACTAGTTCTTGACATCCTCCACCAAGAGAGGTCGCAGACTAGTACTGGTTATGGGCTGTTCTGAAGTGGTGAAGAAAGCATCGGACAGTGGGAAGACTTCCTGCAGAAAACCTGGAGAATTCCAGGCACTACGTATATCGTTTGATATGAAACGCAGAAGAAGATGAACGAAGTTGGCGAAAGTGCGAAGTGTCTACCAGTGATTCCAGTATCTTATGTTAGCGTTTAGGTGTAACTGCTGAATGTTATATCCCACTTTTCTTGCCTTTCTTTTTCTTATATTCAAAACTGCCGTTTTTCTTACTTGACAGTAGTAGGTGGGTTATTATGTCAGTTGTAAACTGTTTAGAAGAGTTACTTTTCTGACACTGCTGGATGTTTGTTTGTTTTTTATTGACGCTTAACCTTCTTTTCTCTATGGTTCGGTTTCTTATGTTTTTTCTGTTTCCGCAGTGAAAATAGTATCCTTTCTTTTTGTTTCAAGTTTTTCCTTTTTCTTGCTCGAACGTGCGCCTGTGTGTGTGTGTGTGTGTGTGTGTGTGTGTGTGTGTGTAGATTGTGTGTGTATGTATGTGTGTGTTGCGCGCGCGCGCATGCTTGTCTGTGTGTGTAGATGTGTGTGTATCTAGGTGCATAGTTGAGTGAGTGTGTGTGTGTGTGTGTGTGTTCGCGCGCGTGCTGGCGAGCACATGTGCGTCTTATTTTTCTTCGTGTATGATAACTTTTATCTAAAATAGCGCGGAAGACGAATGTGATGGCTGTGACCCACCCACCCACCCACCCACTTCCTTCAAGCTTTCAGACGTCTAGCCTCCTCTATCCTCGAAGATTCCAGGCCAGAAATTGCTCAACAGCAGAGCTAGTTTATGAACAACAACGCACACCAGTGTTTCCGTTATCGCAGCTTGCATACGATACCCCGACTTTTGTCCATTCATCTTCCCAACAGTTTATAAAGAGCGTGTCAGTCAGTCAGTCAGTAGAAGGCCGCTGATATCGCTCGTGAGCTGAGTGCCTGCTTTGTGTGCACGCCTCTCTAGTCACAGAAACTCAAGTTTATTTTTTCATATTTACCCCCCGTTTATCAGTGCGAGAAGATGAAATGCAGACAGAAATATGGATGACAGAAGATAAAACATAATATGATGAGGAGCAATGTGCGTATGTTCATGGAAATGCTCGCAGCGTTTTGACTTTGGTGTGTGCACGAACGAGCAAGCATGTGCATGTGGCGGTGCAAACGCATGTACTAATGCACACGGATGGAGACACGCACACAAATGCATGCATGCGCGCTCTAACTGACACAATTAGGGATGAACCCTCCCCATAAATACACACTCAGATAGACGACTAATACAACACAACACGACACGACACGACAACAACGACAACACACAGAGAGACCACACAGAAGGTGCGCGCGTACACACACACACACACACAACGCGCGCGCGCACGTTACGCATGCACACATACAAAACCAAATAGACGACAGACCAGGACAGACAGACAGACACAGACACCCTCCCCCTCACACACGAACACACATAACACCACCACCCACCAAAAGATTTGTTAAAAAAAGACAGAAAAAACCATACCATTCATTTTAGTAACAGTACCCTTCGACAGGACCGAAAGGAAACAGAAATGGAAGGACAACAAACACAAGGAAGACAGAAACGCACAAGGAAGACAGAAACGCACAAGGAAGGACAGAAACGCACAAGGAAGACAGAAAGACACAAGGAAGACAGAAAACGCACAAGGAAGACAGAAACGCAGACAGAAACGCACAAGGAAGACCGAAACGCACAAGAAAGACAGAAACGCAGACAGAAACGCACAAGGAAGCCAGAAACGCACAAGGAAGACAGAAACGCACAAGGAAGACCGAAACGCACAAGAAAGACAGAAACGCAGACAGAAACGCACAAGGAAGACAGAAACGCACAAGGAAGACAGAAACGCAACAAGGAAGACAGGAAACGCACAAGGAAGACAGAAACGCACAAGGAAGACAGGAACGCACAAGGAAGACAGAAACGCACAAGGAAGACAGAAACGCACAAGGAGACAGAAAACGCACAAAGGAAGACAGAAACGCACAGGAAGACAGAACGCACAAGGAAGACAGAAACAAACAGGAAGACAGGAACGCACAAGGAAGACAAAAAGACACAAGGAAGACAAAAAAGACACAAGGAAGACAGAAACTCACAAGGAAGACAGAAACGCACAAGGGAAGACCGAAACGCACAAGAAAGACAGAAACGCAGACAGAAACGCACAAGGAAGACAGAAAACGCACAAGGAAGACAGAAACGCACAAGGAAGAAGGAACGACAAGGAAGACAGAAACGCACAAGGAAGACAGGAACGCACAAGGAAGACAAGAAACGCACAAGGAAGACAGAAAACGCACAAGGAAGACAGAAACGCACAAAGGAAGACAGAAACGCACAAGGAAGACAGAAACGCACAAGGAAGACAGAAACAAACAAGGAAGACAGGAACGCACAGGAAGACAAAAAGACACAAGGAAGACAAAAGACACAAGGAAGACAGAAACTCACAAGGAAGACAGAAACGCACAAGGAAGACAGGAACGCACAAGGAAGACAGAAACGCACAAGGAAGACAGGAACGCACAAGGAAGACAGGAACGCACAAGGAAGACAGAAACGCACAAGGAAGACAGAAATGCACAAAGGAAGACAGAAACGCACATGGAAAACAGAAACGCACAAGGAAGACAGAAAACGCACAAGGAAGACAGGAACGCACAGGAAGACAAAAAGACACAAGGAAGACAGGAACGCACAAGGAAGACAGAAACGCACAAGGAAGACAGAAACGCACAAAGAAGACAGAAACGCATAAGGAAGACAACAAGGCACAAGGAAGACAGAAACGCACAAGGAAGACAAACGCACAAGGAAGACAAACACACAAGGAAGACAGAAACGCACAAGGAAGACAAACGAAACCCAAGGAAGATAATTAGAAACTGATAGTTTTGCGATCAAGTGCATCTGCTCTTGAGAGTGGAAATAAGCGGAGCGCTCTCTGTCTGTCTGTCTGTCTGTCTGTCTGTCTGTCTCTCTCTCTGTCTGTCTGTCTCTCTCTCTGTCCCTGTCTGTCTCTCTCCACATTCTCTCCTTCATGATGACACATGGCGCAGCAGTTGCAGACGACAGTTGTTTACGCAGAAATGTTCTGCATCACAGAATGGTTACAAGAAGCTGCGCTAAGCCCTAAGCACTAGCGATGAAGAGCGCTAGGATTCACATGTAAGTACGTACACAACACACACACACACACACACGCACGCACGCGCAAACATGCATACACGCGCACACACGCACGCACACACACAAACACACGGAAGAGCAGGCCAATGTGTGCCCGTGGGAACGGATGACAAAATTTACAAAACTGCATACACAAGGGGACTGGATGTAAAAAAAAGCACACGCGTGCTTATTCCGTTATGCTCGAAATAAAAGAATGAAACAAAATAAAGAAAACAAAATAGATAAATAAAACATACACACACTTCACCACAATCGATCGACTACTGAATATATTTAAGAAAAACAAATTCCTTTTTTGTTCATACTGTATCTAAGGAGACCACCCCCCCCCCCCCACCCCCCCCCCCCCCCCCCCACCCCCCCCCCCCCCCCCCCCCCCCCCCCCCCCCCCCCCCCCCCCCACACAACATCCACCCCCAACCTCCTTCTGGCATTTTAAGACCACAGCGCAAAACTCTTGCAAACACCAGTCGTACCCAACCATTAAACAAGCAATCTGAGAATACAAACCCAACATAAACAAAATCCTAAACAAAAAAGGAATAACGTGACGCCCCATGGAATACCTATTTCTAACGTTTCAACACAAATCCTACCAATAAACACCAGATCAAAAACCGACACTTCTAGGTAAAACCAACACCAAAGGTACCACTCTCTTCCTTTCCAACCACGACAATGAGTAAGAAAACACAGGTACAGGTGAATTACACTACATGCAACATGCTTCCTTTATGCTAGCTGTAAAAACGTTCTTCAACTGTGGAAGTAGTAGTCTTTTTGCCGTAAAAGACACACAGACTTTCTTATTATTCCCTAATGCCTTTCTCCCTAACAGAACAGTGGAGATATTCGTTTCGAATGGATGTGTGCGAAAAAGATCAAGCGTTGTTACTGTCAAGCTGATGGCTCATAACAGGGGAGAACATGACACAGAAGAAAAGAAAAGTGTCATCAAAGCACTGAAAAGTCTTTCACACTGTACATGAAAATGTGAAACTATAATGGTGAAGAAAAAGAATGATCGTGGAGGGAGGAGGAGGGCGAGAGAGAGAGAGATTGAGAGAGAGAGAGAGAGAGAGAGAGGGGGGGGGGGGAGAGAGATTTATGCGAATTGTTTATTCAAAGGTACTTGTGGCCACATTTGAGGGGGAAACACAAAACACACACTATCGTGCAAGTCATACTCAGACAGAGACAGACAGACAGAGAGAGAGAGAGAGACAGAGAGAGAGGATAGAGAGAGACAAACAGAGACAGAGAGAGAGAGAGACAGAGAGAGAGAGGCTTAGGCACAGACACAGACACAGACAGACAGACACACAAACTAGTAGACTGGCAGACTGGTAGACAGGAAGCATAGCACAAACGAAGCATTCTTGTATTTTGTTGGTGCTTACACGTATGTGTGTCTTTATTGTTCCAAGTGCGTGTTTAGAGATGGGCCCAGTTTCAAGCTGCACCTCTTATGACGGTGTCAAGCAGGTTTATGTCAACAGCTGTCGTCTGCAACTGCTGCCATTCCTTCAGCATGAAAGAGAGAGAGGAGAGATGAGAGATGAGGAGAGATGAGAGAGAGAGAGAGAGAGAGAGAGAGATGAGACGAGAGGAGAGAGAGAGAGAGAGGAGAGGCTGTGGACAGACACAAAGCTCTTCTTCTTTCAATCTGAGAGACTGCTGCACTTAAGCCACAAGCATATCAAGTTTCAGGCTTTGTTTGTTTGTTTGTTTGCTTTGAGGGTGTTTGCTACATGTTTTATTGCTTCTTTGTTTCTTAGTCCCTATCCATGCGAAAAGAATCTAGAAGGTAGCGAAAATCTATATATTCTATAGATTATTTTTCTATTAGTTCATTTACTGCTAAATAATGATATTTTGGGCGCAGGATGGTGAGAAAGCCTAGTGGTTAGAGCGCTGAACTTGTGGTCTAATGGCCCATGTTCAAGGCACCAATGAGATAGATGCCCGTTCAAGGGGAACTATTTCTCCTTGAGGTAACATCAGTACTGACTCCACTCCCATGAAAGCCTTTCGAATAAAACTATAAACCGAGGTCATGAGTGTGAAAGCACGCATAATACCTTGTGCACATTCTAAAATCCCCTCTGCTTTTGGGAAGAGTGGGCCATTGTGCACTGGTGGGCACAGATGACAAAATTAAAACAAACAAGCAAACAACTACAAAAAAGCACGCACACTCGTGCCCTGTTTAGACATCATGCCCGACCTTCTTTTTATGTTCACTAATTTTTATCCCGAGAACTTTTCCCCCTGGGTTCTATAGTTTGACTACTGATTAGAAGCTGTTTTTCTCTTGCTCAATCCTTTTTCTTGTTGAAATTGATGTGTAAGAGAAAGAGAGAGAGAGAGAGCGAGAGAGAGAGAGGTGTGTTTGCGTGCATGTGTGCATATGTGTGTGTGTGCATGCATGTATGTGTGGACATTAACTTACAGAAGCCTACTGTCTGGTGATGCCATTAATATTTGTAACGATATCAACAATCTAATCATCTTTTCTGAACAGAATTTTTCTTAGTATCACTGAATGTTTTCGAAAAGTCAACGTAGTTCTGTTTTGACAATCAGGAATTCTTGGAACAAAGCGTACACTAATGTTTTCCACTCCTACAAGATCACATTTCTTACACACTTTCCCAGCAAAAGATAAACACCTGAAAAAAAATATCTTCAAAGAAACGAGCAAGACAAGACAACGTATCATTCTTACATTAACTTCCTAACTCTGCAACCAGACCAAAAGGAGAGAAAAATGACATGAACGGAAAATGAAAGAAGACGAGGATCTTGCAAGGTGTCGAAGAAGAAAAAAAAGGAAACCCACCCTAGCCACAGTGCATGTGATTAAGTACAAACGAAGAAAGAAACAACAGAAAGAAGGAAAGAAGCAACCAAAGCCAACAAACAAACAAAGCCTGAAAGTGATATTCTTGTGGCTAAGTGCAGCAGTCTCTCAGATTTGAAAGAAGAGCTGTGTGTCCACAGTCTCTCTCTCTCTCTCTCTCTCTCTCTCTCTCTCTCTCTCTCTCTCTCTCTCTCTCTCTCTTTCATGCTGAAGGAATGGTAGCAGTTGCAGACGACAGCTGTTGACATAAACCTGCTTGACACCGTCATAAGAGGTGCAGTTTGAAACTGGGCCCGTCTCTAAACACGCACTTAAAACAATAAAGACACACATAATCTGTGAGTATTCACAAGCACCAACATGCGTCATTGATGCTATGCTCTCTCTCTCTCTCTCTCTCTCTCTCTCTCTCTCTCTCTCTCTCTCTCTCTCTCTCTCTCTCTCTCTTTCTCCCCTTGGCGCGCGCGCGCACACACACGCACGTCTAATATAACTTATAGTGAAAAGACGTTGAATTGACGAACGAACGAACGAACGACGAACGAACGAACACACACGCACACACAAACTCTCTCTCTCTCTCTCTCTCTCTCTCTCTCTCTCTCTCTCTCTCTCTCTCTCTCTCTCTCTCTCTCTCTCTCTCTCTTTCTTTCTCTACTCCTCTCTGCTATTATTTCTCTTATGATTCATTCCATTTTTCACCGCTTCAATTTTACAGTTTCCCATGCTGCAGAAAGACTCTCTTCAACGCTTCAGAAACACTAAGCTTTTTTTCTTCTTTCTCCTGTTCTCCCCTGTTATGAGCCTTCAACTTGACAGCAACAACGTTTGATCTTTTTCACACTCTTCCATCCAAAACAAATTAATATCCTATTCTTTCTGGGGTGGGAAGACAAGCATTAACAATAAACTAAAGTTTGTGTTATCTGTAAATGGAAAAAAACACTGAATTAAAAAAAGTTTATTACGAACGAAAGAAGAAAAGCTTGTGTTTGTGTCTTTTAGACACATTTATTTCAAACCTAAGATTCTCTCCTCTTGTTTCGTCTCATTTATGTCCCTGCCCTCAATAACCAACCCCCCCCCCCCCCCCCCCCCCCCCCCCCCCCCCCCCCATCATCCTGCCAGAGTGTACAACCTGTGTGTGTGTATGTGTGTGTCCGTGTGTGTGTGTGTGTCCGTGTGTGTGTGTGTGTGAGTGTGTGTTTACATTTGAATTTGTAAAAAACTATTAATTGTAACTGGTTGCATGTGAAAGACTAAGGTGAATGAAAGCGCTTTGATTTGTTTTTTGCAAGATATAGCGCTGTATAAATTCCATGCATTATTACTATTATTAGTAGTAGTAGTAGTAGTAGTAGTAGCATTTTATGACAAAAGACTACTACAGCCACAGTAGAACATTTCTACAGTATTTAACAAGGCATATTGCATGCACTGTAATCCACTTCTTCCTATGTTTTCCAACCTGTTCATTGTCTGGGCGTGGATACTGTGGAAGTTTGTGACAACTTTTGATAATATTTTAAAACAGTATTGTTTTCACGACCAGAGCTTTTTTTTTTGGTAGTATTGACACGAAACTTTTAGAATAGTGTCGCGTTGTCTTCTTCAGCTTCTATCCCCTTCCCTTTTATATTTTGTTTTCCGTCTTCTGCCTGAGATTGTTTTTGGTGCTGTGGATTATGGCTAGATTGTCGATTGGCTAGCTGTTTTTTCCAAAAGCTTCTTTGTGCTATTGTTTTTCGAATCTGCTGTTTTGACCGCGCGCGCGCGCGGTGTGTGTGTGTGTGTGTGTGTGTGTGTGTGTGTGTGTGTGTGTGTGTATGTGTGTCTTTGTGTGTGTGTATGTGTGTGGATGTGTGTGGATGTGTGTATATGTGTGTGAGGGTATGTATGTGTGTGTTTGAGGGTGTTTGAGGTTTGTATGTATGGGTGTGTTGTGCGTATGTTTTGATAGAGACAGACAGAAAGACGCACAAACAGACACAAACATACACACACAGACACACACACACACACAGACAACGCGTATCCTTTCAACTCTCCACGTACACTTTTACATATTTATCTCTTTGTTTTTCACAAGAAGACAAAGAACACACAACGAATACTCTTCAGCCACACACGAAACTTCTGTCCAAAAAATCCTTTCAAACTTTGTTTTGCGAGCGGATTCATTCAGACAACGACTTCCAGTGTTTCCCTCTTTTATCCATCCAGATGGTTAGGAGGCCTGATTTAACCATCACACATTTCAAAACAGTTTACGCAAGCGGTATCAGTATAGAGAAACCGTGCGATACCATCGTTGGTTCGTGTGGAAGAGGTCTGTGCAGCTGGGAAAGCGATACTAGGAAACGACGACTTGTTGATGATTTCTTTCTTTCATTTGTGGCTAACTCCTTTTTATCTGTAGCTTTTTGTGTGCGTGTCTTTACCGTGAGGAAAAGAAAGATGGGTTGAGTGATATATATATATATGACACAGACAGACACAAAGAAAGAGAAAGAAAGAGACACACACATACAGAGACACAGAGAGAGAGACAGACAGACAGGAACACACACACACACACAGACAGAGAGATTCAGAGAGACACTGAGAGAGAGTGAGAGAGACAGAGACACACAGACAGAGACAGAGAGAGAGACAGAGAGAGTTGTTCACGGATAATCACATGTCGGTGTGTGTGCGTGCGTGCGTGCGTGCGTGCGTGCGTGCGTGCGTGCGTGCGTGCGTGCGTGCGTGCGTGCGTGCGTGCGTGTGTGTGTGTGTGTGTATGTAAGGGTCAGAGGATGGAAGACAGCAAAAGAGTTGGGCATCAAGGGGGAGATGGAGAAAGAATGAGAGAGACAGAGAGTCAGAGAATGAGAAACGAGAAGAGAGAGAGAGAGAGAGAGAGGAGAGAGAGAGGACGAGGCAGAGAGAGAGAAGAGAGAGAGCAGAGAGAGAGAGAGAGAGAGACAGACAGACAGCAGACAGAACAGAGAAAGAAGACAAGGGAGACAGAAGAATGAGATGAAGCACTGAGAGAGAGGACAGAGACAGCAGAAGCAGAAGATGCAGAGAACAGAAGACAAAGGGAGACAGAGGAATGTGGATCGAGATTAAAAGATGAAAGTGGAGAGGTCAGCGTAAAAAGAGAGAGAGAACAAGAGGGGAGAGGGAAGTGGGAGTAGAGGAGAAGAGAGGGGAGAGAGAGAGGAGAGAGAGAGGGAGAGAGAGGAGAGAGAGAAGAGAGAAGAGGAGAGGAGAGAGAAGAGAGGAGGGAGAAGAGAGAGAAAGAGAGGAGAGGAGGGGGAAAGGAGAGAGAGAGAAGAGAGAGAGAGGAGAGGGGAGAGAGGGAGAAAGAGAGAGAGAAGAAAGAGAGAGAAGAGAGAAAGGAGGAGAAAGAGAGAGAGAGAGAAGAGAGAGAGAGAAAAGAGGAGAGAGAGGGAGAAAGAGAGAGGAGAAGGAAGAGAGAGAAGAAGAAGGAGAAAGAGAGGAAGAGAGGAGAAGAGAGAGAGAAGAGAGAGAGGGAGAGAGAGAAAAGAGAGAAAGAAAAAGACAAAGAGAGAGAGGAGGGCAGACAGAGATAGAGAGGGGGAGACAGAGAGAGAGAGAGAGGGGGGGGGGGGGAGACAGAGAGAGAGGAAACCATGATGCTGCCTTTAAGAAAGATACACAGAGGGAGGAACAGTGAGAAAGATACAGACAGAAAAACAGACAAATAGAGAGACAGACAACAGACAGACACACAGACAGACAGACACAGACATACAAACGAAAGAAGAACGAGAAACATCATTTTATATTATAGCACCCCAAACACCTCCCTCCTCCACACCTTTTCAGCAAAATCTCGCACAGGTTTTTACCTGACAATATGCATGCGGCACACCTGTTTCAACACAGGCTGCAAGGAGCACTGACTACAAAGGGAAGCCTCAGGAACAATAAGAAGATGATAGATGATGAGGGAGAGTGAGATCAAGGAAAAGAATAGGCCCTGGAAGTGAAGAGAGAAGGAAGGAAGGCAGGAAGGAAGAAGGAAAGAAAGAAGAAAGGATGGAGGGAAGACGGAAGGAAGGAAGAAGCAAGCTGATAGGCTTGTGGCCAAGTGCGACAGTCAGTCCTTCAGAATTGGAGAGTAAGATAGTAGTAGTAGAAGAAGAGAAGAAGAGAAGAAGAAGAAGAAGAGAGAAAAGTAGTAAGATAGAAGAAGAAAGAAGAAGAAGAAGAAGAGAAGAGAAGAAGAAGAAGAAGAAGTAGAAGTAGTAGAGAAGAAGAAAGAAGGAAGTAAGAGTAGTAGTAGAAGAAGAAGAAGTGCTTTCTGTTCACACCTCTCTTGCATCCTGACACACACTCGCGAAACAAACTGTTTCATACATGGCATGAGAGAAAGAGAGAGAGAGACAGAAGAGAGAGAGAGAGAGAGAGAGAGAGAGAGAGAGGAAAGATAAAGAGAGACAGAGAGAGGAAAAGGACAGAGAGACAGAGAGAAAAAAAGAGAAAGAGACAAACAGAGAAAGAGAGAGAAGAAACAGAAAGTCAGAAAGACAGACATACAAGAAAAAAAGAAAAAAGGGGGAATATCCGGAACTTCATAAAGGTAGACCCATCATTTACATAACCCCCAAACACCCCCCTCCACAACTTCGAACTAAATCTCGAACAGGTTTTACCTGGCAATATGCACCACACCTGTGTCAACACATGATGCATGCAGTGAGCACCGACTACAACTGGAAGCCTCAGGAACAATAAGAAGATGATAGATGATGATGATGATGATGATGATGATGATGATGATGATGATGATGATGAGGGAGGAGTGTGAGACAAAAAGAAAAGAATATGCCCTGGAAGTGAAGAGAGAAGGAAAGAAAGAAGAAAGGAAGGCGGAAAACGGACGGAAGGAAGAAGAAGGCTGATAGGCTTGTGGCCAAGTGCAACAGTCAGTACTTCAGAATGAAAGAAGAAGAAGAAGAAGAAGAAGAAGAAGAAGAAGAAGAAGAAGAAGAAGAAGAAGAAGAAGAAGAAGAAGCCGCTTTAGCAACTGTTTACACAGAGCTTTTCTCTCCATCATCCATAGGATCTATCTATCTATCTACCTATCTATCATCTATCTATCTATCTATCTATCTATCTATCTATCTATCTATCTATCTATCTATCTATCTATCTATCTATCTATCTATAATGATCTTGTATGAAGGTATAGAAGATGAGCACTCACGCACTGTAGGTAACTAGGTAAGTGAATATGCATGCATGTGAGCACTATGCATGTGTGCATACTCATGTACAGACGATCGTCTAATATTGCTAATAGTGAAAAGTCGTTTAATCAAAAGAAAGGAACGAATGAGCACACACACACACACACACACACACACACACACACACACACACACACACACACACACACACACACACACACACACATACACACATACACACACACACATTGCGTTCGCAATCTGACGACCCGGGTTCGATTCCCGTTTGAGGGGATATTTTCCTCTGGAGTTAACATCATTGCCGACTCCACTCTCCCCAAGTCCTTCGGAAGAGTCTATAAACCGAGGCCCCGTGTGCGAACGCACGCAGAACATCTTGCGCACGCGTTAAATCCTGTTCCGCTTTTTTAGGAGTAGGCCATAGTGTGCCGGTGGGAACAGATGACAAAAATTTAGAAAACCGCATACACACGGGGACTATTTGTAAAACAAAAACACCTGAGTGTTTATTCCATTATCCTCGATAAAACAGAATAAAACTTTTAATTAAAAAAAAAAAGATAAAACACACACACACACACACACACACAGAACAAACGCACAGAGAAAACAAGAGCACGACAATCAATTTATCCTCCTCCCAACAAAAACTCCCTGAACAAAGGCCTCGCTCGGCACTCTCACCTGTCCAAATGGCAAACACCTGTTCAAACTAACAAACAAACTGACAGTTTTGACAAGGAGAATGAGGAAATAAGAGATCAAGATGACAAAGTAGGGCGAAATCTGGAAAAACATGAAAAGATGGTAAAGCAGCGCAGGAAATATCTGCTTTTCTTTTTTTTTTTGGGTATATATTTCTTTTTTTATTTCGAGGATAATGGAATAATCATTTATGTGCTTTTTTCCCCATCCAGTCCCCGTGTGTATGCAGTTTTGTAAACTTTGTCATTGGTTCCCACCAGTACCCAATGGCCTACTCTTCCGAAAAGGAGAACGGGTTTTAACATGTGCGTAAGATGTTCTGGGTTTGTTTGCACACTGCTAAGAGATGAAGCTGACATGAGAGCGAATTCTTTGAAGGAAAGTAGATGACAAATCGGGATAAAAGCTGGAAAGGAACGAAGATGACAAAGTAGAGGGTGGCATCTGCAAAGAGATGAATTATTATTGTTGTTGGTGTTGTTGTCATCGTCATTATTATTATTATTATTATTATCATTATCATTAATGTTTTTGTTCTTCTTTTCTTTCTTTCTTCTTCCTCTTCTTTTTCTTTCTTCTTCTTCCCCTCCTTCTCGTTCATCATCATCATCATCATCATCATCATCATCATAGTCATCATCTTCTTCTTCTCCTCCTCCTCTTCCTCCATCATCATCATCATCATGTGCTTTTTTTTTTAAACATCCAGTCCCCGTGTGTATGCAGCTTTGTAAATGTTGTCTTCCCTTCCCACCGGCACACAATGGCGTCCACTTACAAACAACAGAACGGGTTTTAGCGTGTGCGCAATATGTTCTCTGTGCGTTCGCACACGGGACCACCCAGCAGGTGGACAAAAAACACGAACAGTCTTATGTTCAAATTCCACCCCAACACACACACACTCTCTCTCTGTCTGTCGTCTGTCTCTCTCTTTCTCTTTCTCTTATATATCCCTAAGGGCGGGGACTGATTGTAAAAAAGGACATGGGTGCTTATTCATTATCCTCGAAATAAAAGAATTTGTCATTGTCATTGTCGGTTTATAGTCTCATCCGAAGGACTTTTGCTGAGACTGGAATCGGCACTGATGTTAACTCCAGGGGCAAATATCCCCTTGAAGACAAAGAAAGGCGCAATCTGGAAAGAGATGAAGATGACAAAGTATGCCAAAATCTGGAAAGAGATACAGATGACGAAGTAGGGCGAAATCTGAAAAGAGATACAGATGACAAAGTATGCCAAAATCTGGAAAGAGATACAGATGACAAAGTATGCCAAAATCTGAAAAGAGATACAGATGACAAAGTAGGGCGAAATCTGAAAAGAGATACAGATGACAAAGTAGGGCGAAATCTGAAAAGAGATACAGATGACAAAGTAGGGCGAAATCTGAAAAGAGATACAGATGACAAAGTAGGGCGAAATCTGAAAAGAGATACAGATGACAAAGTAGGGCGAAATCTGAAAAGGGATACAGATGACAAAGTAGGGCGAAATCTGAAAAGAGATACAGATGACAAAGTAGGGCGAAATCTGAAAAGAGATACAGATGACAAAGTAGGGCGAAATCTGAAAAGGGATACAGATGACAAAGTAGGGCGAAATCTGAAAAGAGATACGATGACAAGTAGGGCGAAATCTAAAAAAGAGATACAGATGGACAAAGTAGGGCGAAATCTGGAAAGGGATACAGATGACAAAGTATGGCGAAATCTGAAAAGAGATAAGATGACATGAAAAGAGATGAAGGTGACCAAATAGGCTAAACCTGGAAAGAGATGAAGGTGACAAAGTAGGCCAAAATCTGGAAAGAGATACAGATGAAAAAATAGGCCGAAATCTGGAAAGAGATAAGATGACAAAGTAAGACAAAATCAGGAAAGAGATGAAGATGACAAAGTATGACAAAATCTGGACAGAGATGAGGTAGGCCAAAATCTGGAAAGAGATTAAGATGACAAAGTATGACAAAATCTGGAAAGAGATAAAAATGACAAAGTCGGCCAAAGTCAGGAAAGAAATGAAGATGACAAAGTAAGGCAATGCGTGGGAAGAAGAAAGAAGCTGACAGGTTTGTTGTGCCAATGGACATTAGACATTCACATTGTCAAAAACGCTTTTTGTCCTCTCGTTCCTTTGATCTTGATACACCACCATCTCTCGAGCAGACAGCAGCTGCTGTTCACAGGCAGCTGTACTTTAGCTTATAATCGAAATTTCCACACTAATCAGAATGTATGGATGAATACACACAACCAGGCTTTCTCCGCACGTTTACAAGTGTGTGCGCTTTTGAGTGCAGGCGCGTGTGCGTGTGCCTGCTCGCGCGCACCTCACACATAAAAGAAAATACGCTCTACACATAAGAGAAGAAAAGAGAGGAGAGAGAGAGAGGAGAGAGAGAGAAGAGACGAGAGAGAGGGGAGAGAGAGAGACAGACAGACAGACAGACAGAGAAAGAGAGACAGAGAGAGAGAGACAGGAGAGAGAGAGAGATACGCTCTGACATACAGGATGAGAGAGACAGAGACAGACAGACAGAGGCAGACAGACAGACATAAAGACAGACAGACATACACACACACAGACAGACAGACAGAAAAGCAAACAGACAAAGAGAGATGGTAGAACCGACAGCGGATGATCAATAATTTATCCTATAAACACAACGGCCTGAACAGACCTTCAGCACACTCACTTGTCAAAACGGAAGACATCTGCTTAAACAAAACAACTCAGGGCTACGAAATGGAAGCGCAAGAAGACAAGAAAGGGGAGGGGGATCAGATAAAGAGAAAACTAGGACAAGGAGAGGCCAAACATGTGAAATGAAGAAAGAATCTGATAGGCTTTTGGCCATGTATAATTATTATCAGTGTTTTAGACTAAAAACCAGAAGAGGTTTTTGCCCACTTGGAATTTGATCCATGTTTTTCTTCATGCTGGTTTTCAATTTATTTATTTATTCTTTTATTTCGAGGATAATAGAATAAGCACTGATGTGCTTTTTATATCCAGGTTCCCGTGTGCATGCGGTTTTGTACATTTTCCACCGGTACAAATGTTCTACTCTTCCGAAAGGCGGAACAGGTTTTGGTGTGTGCGCAAAATGCATCAGAGCGCAAGCTTGTGCAGAGTGCAGCTGTTTAATGAAGAGAAGCTGCAATGCACTTCATGCGAGCATTTACAAGAATGTATGCATAAGCATATCTGCGTGTACATTTCACACATAAATGTAGGCACATGCATGCACGCACGCACACACACACATACAAACACATGCGCAGTTGCAAGTTTATGAATCGATTTATTTATTTTTGGTCGGAAGATTAGTGATTTTTGGCTGAAAGTATAAAACAAAATTGCTTCCATAGATTTGTTTCTTCCCAGATCAGTAATTAAAGATGTCAGTTTCTGCAGTTTTTGGCTATTTTGTTTAGTCTTTTGATATCACCAACCTTCTACAAAAACTCACCATTCTGCAATAAAAGAGAGAGAAAAATTGACATGGTTGTACGTGCATGATTTCAGATTCTCTACTGCAATACACTCTATTTTCCTTCATTCTGTCTTGGAGATATAACTGACACCTTGCCAACATCTCTTTACGTCTCCCTCTATTCTATCTTTTCTTTCATCCCCCCCCCAAAAAAAAAAAAAAAGAAAAAAAAAAGAAGTGGTTACCTTCGCACTTGTTTTCCTCCACTACTATTTTTCTCAAAAAGACACTACCGAAGAGATTGATTTCACTAAAGCATTTGATTCTCACACATCACTACGCTAAGTAAAACCGTTCCAAGACTCTTAATTAAGCCTTTTAAAACTTGAACTGTTCACTAAGTCCATCCAAATCCCATGACTTTATAGTTGATTCCAGTGCAGTTGCTTCTTTCCTGTCTTTCTCTCTCTCTCTCTCTCTCTCTCTCTCTCTCTCTCTCTCTCTCTCTCTCTCTCTCTCTCTCTATTTCTTTCTTTCTCTACTTTTTTTTCTTTTTCTTGGCCCTGTGCCTGATAATTGTCGTCTGTTCCATCAGACATCTCTCTGCTTTGCTTTCCGGCCCAGTTTCCTTAACGAGGTCGTTAACATGTCTGGCACTACGCACGTACGTACAAAAGTCTCTCTTCCCAAACGACGCGCTTTTTTCTCCTCCTAGCTTTCTGCATGCGTGTGTCGCTGTAAGTGTGTATAGTCTGGTCTGTGTACGGGTTTGAACGGCTTGTCGTAGCGCTCGTTATGTGTGTGTGTTTCTTCCCACTCTATCCATTTCGTTTGGGCGGCTGATTTTATTTCCCAAATGACCATTTTCGCAGTACTGCTTTTAAACTAATTTAACTGACTAAGACTATTTTATTATTCACATAATGTATAGCGGATTATTAGATTCATGTCATGCAATATATCTACGTGAAACTTTACGCACTGCATTCGTGTGTTTTTAAAACCCATTTTCTAAAATATCAAATTTCTCAGGTATCACTTTTACGTTTGTAAACCTTTCTATTTTTATTGCAAAATTCTTCTTGTCACCAATACCTGTACCACAATAGACAACAACAACAACAACAGCAACAACAAAACCATAGCATATTAATAAATGAAGAAAAAAATCTACAATGTATTCCCAGTATCCTTTTTCCCAGTAAGTCTAACAAACGTATGAGTGTCCGAAGCCCTCCTTTTTCGCCTTTTGTCTATGCACTCTTTCATTTTCAAGCAAAATGTATCCTGGGCTATAATTCAAACAGAGGAAGTCATAGTCATATAAATGTCTACACTCTACCACACTTCTCTCATGTTGCCCTCATAACCAGAATGGTTAGTACAAAAAAAACCCTACTAAGTGGAATGAATCTCTCTGTAGTTAGTTTTTTTCGGTTCTTCAGCTTTCTCGGGTTGCAGGGAACAATGTCGCGCCAATCTGGGTTTGATCCAGCAGATATTTCCACTGCTGTAATACATTTACCTGTCCACAGACTGGTCTGAAAATGGGAGCAATAATGTGTCTGGCCTGTGTGAATGGCTAGGCACACACTAGCTGTCTCCCTATGTCCTCCACAACCGGTAACCTTGAGCAGTAGGTGGGATTTTATTTCCCTGCACTCTATCGACGTGTCCACTCTATTCTGTGTGTTCTGACTCAGTTAATCTTAATGTAAATGCGTCTATATGCAAATTTTCTCAACGCAACCACAGATACATGGAATACATAGCGCTTACGTGTATCAAGCATGAAAGATTCACTCGTGGTACAGCAAACTGTACAGTCATGCTTTACCCTATTTTCATAAGGATGTTCAAGCCAGTACCAACGGGTGGTGCTACAGTGTGATAAAGAACACCAACTTTTGTAACCTAGAGATGAAACTTCAAAATCAAACTCAATGAGTACGCACCGAAGTCGGATGCGCTGGGCCTGACTTGTCAGACGCCTTGCGGCAGCACAACGTATTTTAGCTTATATGACAAACAGCAATAGCTGCTGTCTGGGCGTTCGACGACGACGACGACGAAGAAGAAACCAAGTGACTACATCATAAGAAGAAAAAGCACTTTCACGGAAGAAGAAGATCCTCTGTAGTGTTTCTTTTTCTCTTTTGCAGTAACCTTTTCCTTACATAGAAATCAGCATTATATCTTACAACTCATCATGTTTCAACTGGTACCTAAGCAAACAAGCGTTAAGAATCGGACAAGAATCTTTGATAGCTTATCACATTCAGCATACAGCACTGCTGAATGACTCCCAAACTTCTTCATACCTACATGATGGACATTTCTCACTTTCCTTCCTCCTTTTCCCTGGTCAGTACATATTTCCCAGTTCCAATCCTTATTCTTACTGCAGACCTTAAAAGAAATAAAGAGACCATACGTAGGCTACGTGTTTGCAGTTTTAAACAAAAAAAGCCTTTTGTCACAACATCTCGATTTAACCCGTCATCTATCGTGTTCATTACAATGCTTGACATTATGTCACTGCCACTTTTTTGTAAGAGAACATAATGGCAGTTCCATTTGTTAAAAGAACATAATGTCACTGCTGTTTTTAAGAGAAGATAATGTCACTGCTATTTTTAAGAGAAGATAATGTCACTGCTGTTTTTAAGAGAAGATAATGTCACTGCTATTTTTAAGAGAAGATAATGTCACTGCTGTTTTTAAGAGAAGATAATGTCACTGGCATTTTTAAGAGAAAATAATGTCACTGTCAGTTTTTAAGAGAACATGTCACTGCCATCTTTTAAGAGAAGATAAGGTCACTGCTATTTTTAAGAGAACATAATGTCACTGTCATTTTTAAGAGAACATAATGACACTGCCACTTTTTAAGAAAACATAACGTCACCACCAGTTTTTAAAAATATTTCCCCTTCAACAACAATGGCCGGTATATCTAGGTATGAGCCTAAAAAGGTAAAGGTAAAGGAGTCCCATAACCTATAAGGTCGTAGGGGAGCGAGGCGTCAAAGACCTCACTTCTCTAGGGCCAGCATTTGAGGGCGGCGCCCATCTCCTCTCCCTCGCTGCTTTACCTTCCCTGACCCTAAAGAGGGAGGTACCCATTTACAGCTGGGTGAACTGGGGGAACTGTACTGAAGCCAAGGCGCGCAAACGGTCACCCATCCAACTGGTAACCACGCTCGACGCTGCTTAACTTGGCTGGGGGAAAGCGAGTGCTCCGACCACTGAGCTATCCCGTCCCCTATGAGCCTACCTCTCGCTAAAAATGGCAAAGTGTGTGGCATGTGCGAAACACTCCCAGAACACATTCTCTGTTGTCTCTCTGCACGTACGTACCGACTCACCGCATCTTGTACAATTATATATTACTTGACTCAAGATCTTTCACCAACATTGGAATTTTACTAAAGATTACAAACCCTCTACTTTTTTTTCAAATGGACCATAAAACAATAATGCAAACTAACAATTCAGAATGCTGTCCTGTATCTTCATAGAAGGTATCAATCAAAACTCCACCTTCACCTATCCCGTAGTCCTGAACACCGTGGAAAGCACCGATGAAGATTTTGCAAACCAGCTTCCTCCACTTCCCGCGGTCCTCTGCTTTCCGTAGCAAAGGACGTACCAAAACTGCTTATTTACAGAAGCCGTCACAATGAAAACAGAAAGAAAGAAAAGAAAGAAACTGGCTGGCATAGAGAAAAGAGAAGAGAGACAGAAAATCGCATTTCCCCCAAAGGGAAGTCAAAGCGTACAGAACAATCTATTTTTGCTGCTAACACCACACCTGCTGCCAAGGAAACCACTCGGCAGATGTTCACCAAATGCATACCTACACCAAAGCGCTTGCGAGGCCCTTGGGGGAAAGTGTTGGATATTTTCGTGTTTGCCTAACCCACGTAACCCTGGCAGGAAATATCAAAGTTTGACAAAGCATACTCTTGTCTTTCTGCTTGTGTGTATGTATCTATATGCAAAAGGGAGGCAGACACCGACAGGCCTGTAGATCATTTTCACCAGGAAAAAAACCTATGTGGAGGCTTAAACGTGCAACTGCACGATGACTAGGACTGGGAGCTTGTGGCTTTAACCCTTTGGCTATCATGACCATTATGGAAAAAGTGTCGTATTGTTCGCTGACAGGCTGGTTTCAAAAAAACGTATACCTGGATTAGGTATGAAGATTATAATAATTTCAATTATCATCGTGAAATTTCCACCTATCATTGTGAAAACAGAATATTTCTGGAAGGTATTCATTAAGTTCTCTCTCTCTCTCTCTCTCTCTCTCTCTCTCTCCTCTCTCTCTCTCTCTCTCTCTCTCTTCTCTCTCTCTCTCTCTCTCTCTCTCTCTCTCTCTCCTCTCTCTGTGTAGCCTAGTGGTCACAACTTTGCGCTCCCAATCTGACGACCCGGGTACGATTCCCGTTAAGGGGATATCTTCCGCTGGAGTTAACATCAGTGCAGACTCCACTCTACCCAATAGTCCTTCGGATGAGACTATAAACCGAGGCCCCGTGTGCGAACCCAATGAGAACATCTGGCGCACACGTTAAATCCTGTGCCGCTTTTTGTAAGTGTAGGCCATTGTGTGCCGGTGGGTACAGATGACAGAATTTACAAATTCGCATACACACGGGGACTGGATGTAAAAAAGCACATAAGTGCTTATCCCATTATTCTCGATATAAAAGAATAACTTTTTTTCAAAAACAAACACACGTACGTACGTACACACACCACA
>CM054140.1:60017500-60062500 GCA_028751875.1 Rapana venosa | reverse complement strand
CAATTCCCATTCACACAGACGCTCTACGCCCTGTCTACATTCAATCAGCCTTCAAGTCAGTCAACGCAGCCATGGTGTCCTTAAACCGCAATCTGAAATCCAGATGCAATGGCTCTGACTACATTTCGCTACACTGAAACCCAGTTTCCATCAGACTGCAAATTGGATGGCATGTAACCCACCGGGAGGGTAACAGCAAACAAAATCGGACATATTCAAAGAAAATCAATCAGAGAAAAATACCATTCCATTTTGTAATGGATGTTACCTGTGGTTTCAAAGAGTTCAAGAATAACTCTCTGACATTTTGTTGTTGTTTGTTTATTGTTATTAGCAACCAAGTGTACGTGAAATATTTCTGCTTAACTGTTTTCCACAATGATTATGCACAGTTAAAGATTTTCTTCTAAGAGTTTGATCAAATGCATACCAATTCATTCCCCAAAGTCAATGTTAGAAATATAAAAAAGTAGCTCCTTGGTAAATTCAAAACATTTTTATCTTGAAGTAGATGACAAATAAAATAACCACCTGTTTTATTCTTTTTTGTCGAATCTCTCTCTCTCACACACACACACACACACACCCTCCCCTCTCCCACAGACACACACGAGAGAGAGAGAGAGAGAGAGAGAGAGAGATAGACAGACAGTCAGACCAACAGACAGACTGACAGACAGAGAGAGAGAGAAGAGAGAGAGAGAGAGAGAGAGAGAGAGAGAGAGAGAGAGAGAGAGAGAGAGAGAGAGAGAGAGAGAGAGAGAGAGAGAGAGAGAGAGAGAAGAAAGAAAGAAAGATTGCACCACTGGTACTCTGAAAACACACCAGTCCAACACATTCAACCAGCACTGAATAATTCTACCATTTAAAAAAAAAAAGCCATTGCTACTTATTGTACAACCCCCCCCCCCCCCCTCCCCCGGTAATTCAAATCCTCCATCCTCAATAGCTTTCACTCTTAAAAACCCCACTGATACAATTTACTGCTGAAACTCCTCTCGCTCCCAACTGAAAGTACACTTGGCCATCACCTCCCCCCCAAAAAAAAATAATAAAAAAATCTCAGGCAGGAGAACGGTTTAATCACCAGCCTGTTCTTCTAATCAGAAGCGCAAATCAAATCAGTGTCCACTACCCCAAGCCTCTAATCTGTTGAGGGCGAAGATAAACTGACTGTGACCCACTAAAAGGAAGAAAAGAAGGAAGGAAGCGAAGGAAGGAATAAGTGAGTAGATCAGCTCTGGTGAAGGCAATACAGAATTATTTTTCTTCGTCTACTGTCTACCGTATTGAGGTATGGGGACAATTAAGACGTTGATCAGGATATGGTGAAAGAGTATATTAAATCAAATTGGTTTAAATCCTTAACGCATTTTAGTCAGGGTATTTTGTGTGTGTGTTCCTCTCTCACCTAACCCCACCTATCCCGTAATCCCTTGAACCGTAGGGGCACTAAATGAAGAGTTTGCTGTTCCTCAGATAGAGCTTTGAGGTTCACCAATGGTGAGATTTTGCGTATTTTTAAAATTTTATTTAAATTTTTTGTTTTATTCGTTTATATTGAGGATAAAGGAATAAGCACTTATGTGCTTTTCTACGTCCAGTCCCCGTGTGTATGCGGTTTTGTACATTCTGTTATCTGTTCCCACCGGCACACAATGGCCTACTCTTACGAAAAGCGGAACAGGATTTTAACGTGTGCGCAAGATGTTCTGCGTGTGTTCGCACACGGGGCCTCGAGTCTCATCCGAAAGGCTTTTGGGGAGAGTGGAGTCTGCACTGATGACTCCAGAGGAAAATATCCCCCTTCATCGGGAATCGAACCCGGGTTGTGAGATCGCGAGCGCAATGTTCTAACCACTAGGCTATCCCGTCCCCCATGCGACTGTATGTGCCCACCATGAAGGTAGCCGCATTCCGACTTCTGGGATGTATTGTGTTTTTTAGTAACCCACCGAACGCTGATAGGAATTACGGGATCTTGAACGTGCATGTTCGATCTTCTGCGTGTGAACATACACGACGGGAATGAAGGCACTGGCAGGTCTGCTCTTGAAGCTGACCCAGGAGATGGTAAATGTCCCCACCCTTAACTCATTAGACGCCACCCGAGATCCGAACCCAGGACTTCATGGATCCATGGGATTGATGCCGGATGATGTTAACCACTCGATTATTAGCGTCCGTTGACATTTTAGTGTAATTAGCATTCTGCGGGATGGTTGTGTAAAAGTACATTGACAATGGAAGAATGGATACGTGATGTAGTTGTGTGTACACACACTGAAGGGGGAAAAAAAAGATATTCCATCAGTGTATATATATCTACAGAAAGAGAGAGAATTGGTAAGTTTGTGTGCATACCATGCACACACACATGTCTTTAATTTCCTTCGGATGAGACTATAAACCGAGGCCCCGTGAGCGAACGTACGCAGAACATCTCGCGCACACTAACGTGTTCAGTAGTCATGTTCCGCTTTTCGTAAGAGTAGGCCATTGTGTGCCGGTGGGAACAGATGACAGAATTTACAAAGCCGCATACACACGGGGACTGGATGTAAAAAAGCACATAAGTGCTTATTCCATTATCCTCAATATTCAATTCCATTATCCTCAATTGACTGGATGATCACCTTTGCGCCTGGCGGCTGCATGGTGCATGTCTCTGTGTTTTGAGTGTGTGATTGTGTGTTTCTCCGACGTTCTTCCTGGACATTTTTATATCTGTGTTTTTGTTGCAACACCCGGAATCGAGCGAGACGACATGCAGCAAGGCCTTCGAGATGGATGTGAGGGAATGGGCCCGCCAGTACAAGAACATTATCGTTACTTCCCCGACCCTGAAAGCACACCCCTTCCTCGCCTCCTACCCACCCAGGACGTTGACGTATGGCCCCATGAGAGAGAACCCCTTACAGAACATCGTGCTGAAGGGACGACCTGCCCTGGAAGGGCCGGGGGTGTCTCTGATGACGGTCAAGCGTGTGGTCAAGATCTGAACCCCAGTCTGTCTTCATGGCCCCGGCACACAGGGAAACAACTCTGTTTTGGACAACACATTTCGCATCTGGGTGCGCTTTCAAGTTTAATGACGTGTTCATACATTCATTTGCTTGCTGAACATGTTATTGTCAGTCATGGTTTTAGTTAATGCTTAAAGTCTCTGCACACTTTCTCTTTTTTGAAGGCATAGGAATATCTACCCTCAAAAAATGACTAAGTATGCTGAGTCTTTTTATTGCTCTCTCTATAGGTAGAGCGGCTTTTTAAAGAAAAGGGTTCCTGTCCTGTGTTCTTTCCCTTCTCTATCCATTGTTATAGTATGTAAGCTGAAAAGAATGTTTTGTACACTTTCCAATTCCATTACGATTATAAGTTGCATATAAGTAAAATTACCATCATTTTCGGAAATTGTAAAGCTTGCTTTTCCCCATGTTGTTCTTATGGTGGCTTATACTTGTGATTTTGTTTTATTATTTTTATTTCAACACAAAAGAATGAATTGTTTTGGAAACAGAAAATAAATTCAGTATCACTGTAAAAGCTTACCACAAGTCAACATTCCTCCACTGCCTTCTGAACAAAGTGTCACCATCTGGAAATGACTACAAGAAACAGCAATAGTCACCGATCGAATCTGAGCAAATGGTTGTTAAAAGGCAGGAGCGTAGGAACGTATATTTTAGAGAGAAAAAAAAGACAAACAAGGGTTGGTATCACTGAATGAAGTGTGGAGAAACACCAATATGATGTCATCTGATAAATGTCCTTCGGATGAGACTAAACCGGGGCCCGTGTGCGAACGCATGCAGAACATCTTGCGCACACGTAAATCCTGTTCCGCTGTTCGAAAGAATAGGCCATTGTGTGCCGGTGGGAACAGATGACATTTTTTTTTTAAACCGCATACATACGCATAAATATTTTTTAAAGTCATCTAAGCGCTTTGATTTGTTGCTTTACAAGATTCAGTGCTATATAAAATCCATACATTATTATTATTATTAATATAAAAGAATAAATTAAAAAACAATTGCTGCCCGATTTTGTGTGTTGTTAATTGTTGTTAGAACGGATAGTATTGCCGTGTTCTTTCATTGTCACTGCACATAATACAATTTTTTTTCTAAGGTAATAATTTTTTTTGATAACCTAGTACTGATTCTTTAGTGATTCCTTATTAATTTACTTCAGTAAAACTTCACGCTTTCAACAAAATGACCCCCCAAATCACCAAAACCTTGTTAACTTGATTTAAAAGAATATCATTATTGAGAGAGTAAAAATAAAACGTTCCTCGATAACTACTATTTGCCATCTTTCGGCTGTGATTGCTCTGCCCATAGAGATGTTGATTCTGATTTATACCATCAGACATTTCCATCACTACTGCTCTGTTTTTGCCTGCAAGCGAACTTATTCCACAGTGAGGGTCATTTATATCACGAACACGTGCAAGGCCCTCTCGCCCTCTCTCAATTCGCTTTATCTCAGGTTTTTGCCTCCAGTGATATTATCTTCTGAGCTCTGCGATGCGCACATGCGTGTAATCTGATGACTTGTTTCTTTCGTTGTGTGCCTAATGATGGGTTCACTCTATTGCCTTATCGAGTTGACATTCGCTGAGGACAGCAGGCAACTTCAGCAGTGATCTAGTTCAGCAATGACCAGCTCTAAAGCTTTTCCTTATAGAACTATAATCAAAATGTTCTTCTTTCCTTGTCCAATCAATCTCTCTCTCATTGTCATTCTCTCTCTGCCTCTTCTCTCTCTCTCTCTTCTCTCTCTCTCTCTCTCTCTCTCTCTCTCTCTCTCTCTCTCTTTCTCTCTCCCCTAATCATGCAAGCGCCGGATGAAAAAAGTATGTGAATACGTACCTGTCAAAAAAAAAAAGGTAAAGATGTTCCATAACCTATAAGGTTGTAGGGTTACCTATCACCCTTGAAAAATAAAGATAATTTATTCATTCATTCATTCATTCATTCATCATTCATTCATTCATTCATTCATTCATTCATTCAATCATTTCCTCTCTCTATCCATCTCTCTCTTTCTGCCCACGTCCTTCTTTGAGTGTAATTATTGTTTCCCTCACACAGAGAATAGATGCACATACACATGAGTATGCACGCTTTGTAAACACACGCAAGCGTTTGTGCTGATTTGTATGTGCATACACATTCAAATAGGTGTGTGTATGTATGTGTGTGTGTGTGTGTGTGTGTGTGTGTGTGTGTGTGTGTGAGTGTGTATGTGTATGTGCGTGTCTGTGTGCTTAAGTTTACGCACAGTGTGTGTGTGGGAGAGAGAGAACGCTAGACATACACACACAATTTTACTAGTAAGCGCAAAGCATTAACTTTCTTTACTACTAAAAAGAGAAATCAAATAATTTACTAGTATGCAGAAATGGGGAAGGAGTGGGGATAGAAACAAAACATTCAAAGAAACAACACAAAGATAAAAACAACAACAAAAAGTACCGCACATCATTAACCTGCACATGCTTGCGTCAGTCAACATGATTTTCTCTATCTCATATTTACCGTGCCCTCTTTCAGGCCTTCTTTATGTACCATATCTCCGTGATATATATATATATATATATATATATATATATATATATATATATATATATATATATATAATTTTGTAAGTGTGATACAACAACCATTCATTTTTATCATGAATGCAGTACAATCTAGTACGGTAAAGCACATTAACACCAATGTTGTACACTCTAGTACGGTAAGTATAAATTATCATCACTAATGCAGTATAGATAAGCATAATATACGAAACAAATGAACGACTCTGATCAGCATAACCCTCCCTAGCATACCAGCTCTCTCTCTCTCTCTCTCTCTCTCTCTCTCTCTCTCTCTCTCTCTCTATCTCACACTTTCTCTCTGTGTCTCTCTCTGTGCCTCTTTCTGTCTGTCTCTCCCCCCCCCCCCCCCCCTCCCTCTCTCTCTCTCTTATTTGAAGTGATATTGGAATGTTTAAACCAATATAAAATATAGCTTCCTTGTGTCTTTTTGAGACTATGATTCCGTATCAACGTGCCTGGCAGTATTGTCTTTCATGGGATGATATCTGACTTGACTTGACTTGACACTCTCTCTCTCTCTGCCCCCCCCCCCCCCCCCCAACCGCTCTCTCTCTGTGTAACGATAACAAGTGACGCTGTTTACACCATTCATGCCAATATTTCATGTTTTGTACATGTATATCTATCTATCTATCTGGCATTTCAGCACGAATCATCCCCACTATGTCCCAGGCACCAACATAGTTATCATTGTTATTATTATCATTATTATTATTATTATCATTATTATTATTATTATTCGTTTTCTGACCTGGCCTGGAAAAGGGGGGTGGGGGAGTGCTGGAAAAGCGAGCACCAGAAGAGAGAGAGAGGAGAGGAGAGGGGGGGGGGGGAGGGAAGGAGGGAGAGAGTGTGAGAGAGAGAGAGAGATAGAGGGGGGGGAGAGACAGAGAGGGTAGAGAGAGGAGGAGAGAGAGAGAGAGAGAGAGAGAGAGAGAGAGAGAGAGAGAGAGAGAGAGAGAGAGAGCGCTTTCTTTTTGTTTTTTTCTTTTTTACCTCCTTCATTGATTGGTTACGTAATATGCGCTGATGCCCCATTTTCTTGTCTGTTTTTAGCAATGAGAGAGAGAGAGGGGGGGGGGGGAGGGATGGAGAGGGAGGGAGGGAAGGGAGGGAGAGGGGGTGGAGGGAGGGAGGGTGAGGAGAGAGGGAGAGATGGGACAGAGAGAGAGGGAGAGAGAGGGAAGGAAGAGAGGGAAGGAAGAGAGAGGAGAGAGAGAGAGAGGGGGGGGGAGAGAGAGATGGAAGGGAGGGAGAGGAGGGAGGGAGGGAGAGGAGAGAGAGAGAGAGAGAGAGAGAGAGAGATGAGAGAGAGAGAGAGAGAGAGAGAGAGAGAGAGAGAGAGATTCAGATTCAGATTCAGAATATTTTATTGCCATTAAGGAGAGAGAGAGAGAGAGAGAGAGAGAGAGAGAGAGAGAGGAGAGAGAGAGAGAGAGAGAGAGGAGAGAGAGAGAGAGAGAAGAGAGAGAGAATTCATAGTATATATTTCCGTACGTCACTACGAGAGTTGACTTAACTTCAAACATCAGTGTCTAAAGGCTATAATTCGTGTCATCAAATTAGCCGTGCGTTTAGAGCTAATTGTCTTATCTTCATATTACGTAATGACCTTCTGGAAGCAGGATTTCTTTTGGGGTGGGGGTATAGTAAGTTGTGGAAGGAGATGGCTGTTTAGTAGGTATGGCAGGTAGGTATTGAGACTGGACAAACTGTGACGGGTACAGGATTTTAACTCTGTATGTTACCATGAGAAATATGCACTTGTCACCACCACTGTTCTTACAAGTTTCGTAGAAGTCAGATCCTAGGTAATAATGATATCCTACATTTGTGGTGTAAGTTTTCCCAACACTTCTTAAAGCAGTATACACCCGTAAAGAAAGATCCATGCATTTGAGCACAGCAAACACCTTCTTGCATTACTTTATGCTCCTAGCGAAGAACAAGCTTTCAGATCTGCAGATTTTTACAAATGCATTTCCGGTTCTGAATTACAACCAGCCCCTGATCTCAGATTCATTACGCACGTGTAATTTACCTCTTTACTTTCTTGTTTCACCTTTGTTCTTGGTTTTTGCTCTTTCAATTCTTGGCTAAATTGCTTTATCCACTTTTCAGGCTTCACGTTATGGAGGCAAACAAATCTCCGTTAAAAAGAGATTCCAGTAAAATTCTTTCCGCCTCAGCAAATGACCACAAATCCCAATACCCTCAGTTAACTCAATCTTTGCCAAATCCACAGAAATTCTGTTATGGGGTGCCGATGTCTTCTGTGTGTGTGGTTTAAAAAAAAACCATTTTCTGTTTCCTGGTCTTGCGTTGCTGTTTGGTTGGTGTTGCATTAATTGAATCTGTTCCATCAGTCCTTCCAAACCACAAGCTTCCATGACACTGTTGCACGTGCATAGACCTTCACGCGAGGAAGCGAACATGCTTGGCTTTGAATTACAATTATCTCCACAGACGTAACCATTTTCAAAACTCCTGCATGCATCAATCCTTTGTATTCTATGGGGCTTGTGTGGTGTGAGATTTTTGGTTGCAAAAAAACCTAATCTGAATCACAAATCAATTTCAATAAACAACATAAAGTTCCTAAAAACGTAATCTTCTCCCTGGTTTATTAAGATGAGATAACAAAGTATGTATTAGTCTTCTTCTAGATGCAATCTGCATACGTAAACTGGTCTGATACATAAGGGAAATAAACCTCACTGAACAGATGCATACAGACACCCCCTCCCCACGTTTTCAAGAGTAAGTATATAGTTTTCAATCATTTTCCGGTAACCAAGTGTTCACACCGGCCACAGCAATTAGATGAGGAAATTTTACAGATTATTTTCTAAACTCTTAGGAACATGGTTCGTCTGTTTTCTTTTAACTTTTCTAAGGATTTATTTATGGTAGATTTAAGACTTATTTTTCTTTTTGAAAACCATCCTAGTCATCTCTTCCCTAAAATTTAGTTTTGCCACTGCTACTGATATACGTTTTTTATGATATCGATATTTCCTTGCAGTATTTTATTAATAAATGTATTTATTTTAAGTACTAAAACATCTAAGAAAATGTAGTTTTACCACTGTCACTGATTTATGTCACTAATATTTCTTTGCAGTATTTCGCTAACAAATACTGCGTACTTTCTGACTTGACCATATTATCAGTTTTACTGTCCAGATGGCGAAAAGTAAACCATTTTGGGGGCTAAGATTCTTAGAAGATTTGGTAGGTTTAGTGTTAGGGCAGCTTTTATTTATCAGTAACAGCCACAAACACCAGGACGTTGCAGAGAGACAGAGAGTACAGCTGATTTTTCATGAAAAGGCACAATCATAACATTAAAAAAAATTAACAAACATTCCTACTTCTCTGTGCCAATATCCAATACTATTATAAAATTTTTGGATCCTTCTAGGAAGGCAGAGACCTAGAGGGTAAAGCTAATTGTCTCTAAAAAGTCACTCGGTAATCACACCCGCAATTTTCACAGAAGGTCCCCATTGCTATGTGCCAATATGCATTAAGATTCTTAAATCAGTCACCCATTCACGCCTGGTGGCTGATAAGTTTTCCACTTTTACAAACAAAATTATACAATCTTGTCTCTCCTTCTTGTACTATACAGAACATTCTAATCTTTAAATAACACGAACAACAGATTTCCACAGACTGCCAGCACACAATGTTACCTTATCAAACAGTCCCCAAACCAAATTCCTCATTTACCTTACATTTACATAATTATATCGCAAAAATCTCATGACCTAATGTTGTCTTTTGTGTGTGAAGTAAGTTACCTCCTGGCCCCCTGGGCTTCCTGTCTATGCCTGCACTGGTGTTGAGATAACCGAAGCCTGCTCCATTAGACATTTCCATCATCACAGGGCCTCGGGTCAGGCATGTTTAAACTAATGGAGAAAACAGAATTCCACGGAACCCACACCACATTTCCACCACTGCAACCTTCCCTCAAGCCCTAAAACCTCATCACATCTAGTTTTACAACTTCGACTTTGATCTCAGTCTTTAGACATTGTTTTCCTTGTCACGAACTACTGACTCATTTGCATGTAAAGACGATGTATCCCTTTTTTGCTTTAGCGAATTTCCGCCCTTGGTTAGCTACAAGCGGAAACAGTGGGGTTTTGCTGTAGTAAATGTACTTTAAAGAATTTGAAGGATTTTAGTTTGGGCAGTTGTTGCTTTTTTCATAAGAAAAGGGGTTCATTCACCAGTAGCAACCAAAGCATCTAATAACTGTAATTGTATGTGTGTGTGTGTTTGTGTGTGTGTGTGTGTGTGTGTTGTGTGTGTGTGTGTGTGTGAGTGAGTGAGAGAGTGAGAGAGATACATATTTAAATAGAAAGATAGATACAGATATATGTATATATAGATAGATAGATAACTGGGTAGAGAGAGACACACAGAGACAGAGTGAGGCACACACAGAGACAGATATATAGACATATGGGTAGAGAGAGACACACAGAGACAGAGTGAGGCACACACAGAGACAGATATATAGATATATGGGTAGAGAGACACACAGAGACAGAGTGAGGCACACACAGAGACAGAGACACACAGAGAGAGAGGACACACACACACACACACACACACAAGGTAGGTGTATCCAACTTCGGGGGGAAGACATCTCATAAAATGCCCCATCTGCTGCCCCAAGTATTACTTCCTACTCCTGAGCATCACCACTGTGCAATCCTTGCAGTTGGTGTAGCTGTTCAGACGATACAGGCATAGAAAATAAGTTGTTCTAAAACAATCAAAATAAGTTATTCTAAAACTACTTTAGATTCGCCTTACATTATAGGAGCAGGGTTTCCTCCACCATTAACAGTTGCAAAAATAAACATGCCCTACCAGCCGACAGCTGGCATTTATTTCGTAAAAAAGCTTCAACAATTACATCACCAAATAATTTTGCTACGTATCTCTACCTCTGTGCAACACTTCCCATCCTGGTTCCCTACCATACCTGGCATACCCAGATGATTCAATAATTACACTTGTTTCCCTTTTTTTCCCTCAATCCCTGTCTTCCCCATTTCACCAGAAAATCGCATTTACATGTTCAATTTACAAGGAAAACAGAACTGAGGACGGAACGTACCCCCAACACTACACTGCCAATATAGCTTGTGGGTCCCCCCAAAAAAACCCACTTCATTATACTCCCCCCTCCCACACACACTTCTCAATCAAACTCCCATTATCTGATGCTGTTTACTCTGAAGCCTGCTCCACCCTGACCCCTTGGCTGTTCTGCCCTTGTCAAAGACAATGTTGAGTTAACTGTGGCTTGTTTCACTGCACATTTCCATTATCACTCAGCCTCGGGCCAGGTAGCTTTGATATCTTCGGGATTTTCATCCAGTTTTCCTACCGTCCCCCCCCCCCCCCCCCCAACACACAAACACACACACACTACTTGCTACACACACAAAAAATCAATTTTAAACTTCAAAGAGAATACAGATTTCCATATAGAGAGCCCAGATCTCTTTTCCCAACTCAGCCAACTGCTTCCAGGCCTAAAACCTCATTTAATTTCATTTCCCCCCACTACTCATCAAAATCTCATTATATCGCATTGATTTTTTTGTTGTTGCTGGCTGTTCATTATTTTCTTTTCTCTTAACCTTTGTGTTGCTGCTGAGAATGGCGTTGGGTTAATTGGGTTTTGTTCTGTCAGACAATTCCATTACCATAGGAGTTCCACACGAGTTCCGCCACACACGGACCCTGTCTTTCAAAGAGAACATTAGCATGTCTGGCACGTGCAAAATGGTTCTCTTCGCAAACGCTGCTGTCTCCAAGTATTTCTATATCGTACTTGTTCTGTTAGTGCATTTATCTAATGTTTTATTTCCCCCCTTTGAGTATATTCGATTTCTGCATTCTGCAAAGGTGTAAACAGGTCCCTAAATAACAATTACACAACGTGTCAGGATTCAGAAATGTGTAACTCATGGACTCTCTCTCACTCTCTCTCTATCTATCTGTCTATCTATCTCATTCACGTGCTCTGTGTTTCAATCTGAAAGTGACGCTCGACGCAGAGACAGAAAGACACACACACATATATACACACAGATTTAGAGAGAGAGAGAGAGAGAGAGGGAGGGAGAGAGAGAGAGAGAGAGAGAGAGAGAGAGAGAGAATGCGAGCGAACCAGCGAGAGAGCATATGCATCTAAATAACCACTTTATAACTGAACATCTTCCTCTTTATTATAATTTTAAACTCTCTTTTTATCTCACAGATACATTCGTTATTCACCTTTAAATAAAAAAAATCGTTCCAAAAAGTTTAGTTTTACCAAGAAATCTGATAAAGACAGTATGGCTAAATCAAAACTTTAAACATGATCATCAAAAACGAACGTCCCACACCCTTCTTTAAGCTAGAAAGCCTTATCTTTTGATGGTAGAGGAAATGACTATGGAAGTCACTAAAGTACCTCCAAGAAAGGATGGAATCAGTCACTGTAATTATCGTTTCTGCTTAAAAAGGCGAGACTTTCCTGGTCCTGGCTCTTCTCCAGTGAAATTCAACGATGATTCGGGTATTGCTCAGGAAGTCCTTAAGTGATCTTATTTCCTTCTTGTCAATACCCATGGTTTGAAGACTAAAATCCTAAAAAAGCCTTTACGTCTTTCTCTTTTAACGATACTGCTGTAAGGGGGAGAGCAGACTTGAGTTCACACGCGACATCAAAATGGATTCTCGAAATGAGGCGCACGAAGACCATCTTCACGACTCAGCTGGCAATTTTGAAATGTCTGTTGACGAAATAGTAACTGTAGTACTTTCATTGTAGAATTATTTCTAAAATCAATTTCATTCCCTCCTGTAGTACTGTCACCCCCCCTCCTTTTCCGTGAATATATTGCTTGCTAACTGAACGTGTTCAAAGAGAAAAAAAAAACGATGAAAGAAATGCACACAATTCAATGTCAGCACAAAAAAGTTCTTTGCGCAGTAAGTTTGAAAAATATATCCAGGAGGGTAAGAGTAAAAAAAGTAAAGGTGTCTCATAACCTGTGGTCGTAGGGGAGCGTGGCGTCAGAGATCTCAGCTTCTCAAGGGGCAAGCATATTGAGGGCGGCGCCCACCTTCTCTCCTTCGCTGCCTTTCCCTCCCTTAACCTAACTTTGGCAGGTACCTATTTACAGCTGGGTGAACTGGGGGACTGTACTGAAGCCAAAGCGCGCGAACGGTCACAAATCCAATTGGAAACCACCCTCGATACCGCTTAACCTTGGCTGGGGGAAAGCGAGTGATTAGAGGTTAGAGCTGCAAGAACACCTCCCCTCCACCCGTTCCCATGTACACAAAAAGAAAGAATTCTTGTCAGCAAATATGCCAGATCTATTCTTACTTAATTTAACGTAATGAAGGTGGAACAATAATGAATGCTTGGAAAGTGCACTATGTGTTTCTTTTGCATACCGATGGATGTGAAGGTTTGTTTTTCTGTTTCCTAAAAAACCACAACCCATACAATTCAATATGAATAGAAACTAAAATTTCATAAGTTCCACAATTATACACTTCCACACAAAAAAAACGTTTAAAAGTATCACAACTTTGTTAGGATACACACTCCGCTACTTCTTTCTTTGCAAGAAACTACACATATTAGTTAATTGGATTTTGCTTCTGGTGATTGACCTTATAATATATCAGTGGATCTTTCGTGTCATGTCTAGGAAGACATTATTCATTTGGCTAGCGTACAAAACAGAAGTAATTTTGCTAAGTCGTTCTACAGTGTTTGCTAAGTCGTTCTACAGTGCAAATGATTTTTGTTTTATTAGTCACACTTTTCTTCTCTCGTTTCACAAATATAACAGGCTTATAAGGTGATGCTCTTTTTAATTATAATAACCTGTGTGAGTATCCAACTTATGCTCTTATGTGAAAATTTGTAGGCTATATTTCTCAAATATTTCGTACACAAATACCCATTTTGCCTCAACTCGCGCGCGCGTGCGCGCCCGCACACACACACTCACTCACACTCCACATGCCCCCTTCCCCCTCTTTCATTTTATTTTCTCTAGGAGTGCACCTACAATCCATTATTCCATGATGCCCTTTCCGTGATTGGTCATTTTTCTTCGTTTCCACTCCCCCCCCCCCCCTCCCACACCTTTCCCCCTACCTAATGATATGCTAATTCTGGTCTATTCTATTCTGTAATAATTATGCTAATTCTAATCTACTCTATCAGACGAGTCAATCACGGCAAACGTGCCAGGTATGTTGGCCAGCGGGCAGAATTACCTGGCAATGAGGTTGTTCGCATGTCCAGCACGTGCAAACCTACACCCTCTGTCTTTCTGTCTCTCCTCTCTCTCTCTCTCTCTCTCTCTCTCTCTCTCTCTCTCTCTCTCTCTCTCTCTCTCTCTCTCCTCTATCATTTCTCTCTACCGTCTCTCTGCCATCCCTGTCTCTGTCCCTTCTCTTTCCCCCTTCTATCTTTCTGAACCTCTCTCTCTCTTTCTCTCTCCTCACTCTCTTCCCCCCTTCTCTCTTTCACTTCTCTCTGCCGTCTTCTTTCTTCCTCTTTCTCTCTCCCTTTTCTTTCACCCATCTTTCTCAAACTCTCCTCCTCTTCCTCCTCCTCTCTCTCTCTCTCTCTCTCTCTCTCCTCTCTCTCTCTCTCTCTCTTCTCTCTCTCTCTCTCCCCTCTTCTTTCTTATCACTTCTTTCTAACATCTCTTTGTCTTCCCCTTTCTCTCTCCCCTTCTACCTTTCTGACCCTCTCCTCTCTTCCTCCCTCCCCTTCCTCTCCTCTCTCTTCTCTCTCTCTCTCTCTCTCTCTCTCTCTCTCTCTCTCTCTCTCTCTCTCTCTCTCTTCACTCTCTACCTTCTCTCTCTCTAACCCCTTTTTACGTCCCTCTCTCTCATCCTGAATTTCATCCCTCTCTATTTCGCTCTGAAGCTTTACCTCCAACTCTCTCTTTGTCTTTCTGTCCCCTCTTTAACCCCCTCCCCCCCTCTCTCTCTTTAACCTTCATCAGTTCTATCGCCTTGGTTATTATATATGGCGACTTCTCGGGGGCAGCAAGGTTCAACAAGCCAATAAAATCCAGTTACCTGGGCCTCTCCACTCCTCCCCTTCTCCCTTCTGTGTCCACACAAATTATGACAGCCATGTACTCAATGGCATGAAATCTGACCGCAACGCACGATCACGTTTCGAACACTGATACAACAGATCTTTAACCTGCTGTTTCGACGACTCTTACACGCGTGTGTAGTGTGTTACGACACACAAAGGCATCCCAAAACGTAATGATAAGAATGTTGTTTAGGGAAACAAATACAGGCATAGGGAAACAAATACAGCTGCAGAAAAAAAAAAAAAAAAAAAGGGTGAAAGGGTGGCGCAGCGCTAAGTGGCGACGCGTTCTCCCGCTCTCCCCGGGGAGAGCAGCCCGAATTTCACGGAGAGAAATCTGCCATGACTTAAAGTGGTATGAAATAAAATCTGAGCGCTTTGATTTGTTGCTTTACAAGATTCAGCGCTATATAAATTCCATACATTATTATTATTATTATTAGAACATATATGTTATATTATCACCTCAAAAATTACCAGAGGTCTAGGTGTGGGCAAAGCGTAGTACAAAATACAGCAAAATTCAAAAGTACATGAGAGAAGTCAGGTTATAAGCAGAGACGGACACACACACACACACGCATGGACAGCAGAGGGACTGACAGACTAGACAAACAGACACATATACGTGCACGCACACTCACACACAAACTTACTCACTCATACACACACATACTCACACACACACACATATACTCGCATACTCACACAGACACCCACAGCCCCCCCCCCCCCCCCACACATACCAGGTTGATACAGAAACACAGAAAGTGTCTTACCTGATTCGGCGCAGTGAAGAATCGAGCCACAACGTTTTCAACTGCCTGGCTTGATTCTCCCGAGCTCTATCCACTGGGCTCCCTCCCAGACCTGTCAAACAGAACAGATAATTCTGAAAATTCTCAAAATATCCATGTCTATGTCAGCCACTCTCTATCTGTTTGTCTTTCAAAGCATAAAGTTAAATCATTGTGAAACTCTCATCTCATCTCTCTCTCTCTCTCTCTCTCTCTCTCTCTCTCTCTCTCTCTCTCTCTCTCTCTCTCTCTCTCTCTCTCCCTCCGGGATAGCCTAGCGGTCAGAACATTGCGCTCGCAATCTGACGACCCGGGTTCGATTCCCGTTCCAAGGGGATATTTTCCCCTGGAGTTAACATCAGTGCAGACTCCACTCTCCCCTAAAAAGTCCTTCGGATGAGACTATAAACCGAGGCCCCGTGTGTGAACGCACGCAGAACATCTTGCGCACGCGTTAAATCCTGTTCCGCTTTTCGTAAGAGTAGGCCATTGTGTGCCGGTAGGAACAGATGACAGAATTTACAAAACCGCATACACACGGGGACTTGATGTAAAAAAGCACATGCGTGCTTATTCCATCATCCTCGATATAAAAGAATAAATAAATAAACATATAATAAATCCCTCTGTCTCTCTCTTTCTCTCTATGTGAATGCTTATATGTATCACTGGAAATAAAGATCATCATCATCATCACCATCATCATCATCATCATTACCATCTCTCTCTCCCTCTCTCTGAGAATGCTCCTTACACGTACCCTTGCAAAAAAACGTCATCATCATTATCTTTTCTATCATCATTATCATCATCACCATCATCGTCATCTCTGTCTGCCTGCTTGTCTGTCTGTTGTTTCTCTCTCTCTCTCTCTCTCTCTCTCTCTCTCTCTCTCTCTCTCTCTCTCTCTCTCTCTCTCTCTCTCTCTCTCTCTCTCTGTGTGTGTGAGCATACAAACCCTGTTACACTCTGTCAGAGATATATGCAACGCCCTGCTGGAAGAAAATTTTCGTCTTCTGTCTCTGTCATCCTCACTTTTTTCTCAGTCAGAACCAGTTCTTCCCCTTTGTTCATGATGACCCCCTTCCCTCCAGTGTTCTTATCTCAGCCCACCAGCCCTCTCTCTCTTAAAGACAACCCGTTGCCATAATCAAAATAGAATCACACACTAGGGAGGAGGCACCAGAAGGGAATCTGAAGCACACAAGGGCAGGTGGCTTAATTCAACGAATATGATTTATCGCGGTATGATTGACAGTGTGCTGCAGGTCAGGAGCTGTGAGGTCAGGGCGGAATGAACACGAATAGGAGAGAGAGAAAGATAAAGAGAGACAGAGAGAAAGAGAGAGTGTGTGGAGAGAGAGAGAGAGAGAGAGAGAGAGGAGAGAGAGAGAGAGAGAGAGAGAGAGAGAGAGAGAGAATGAGACAGAGACAGAGAATTTTTAAAAATTACTTTATTTTATTCTTTTATATCGAGGATAATGGAATGAGCACTTATCTGCTTTTTTACATCCAGTCCCCGTGTGTATGCGGTTTTGTAAATTCTGTCATCTGTTCCCGCCGGCACACAATGGCCTACTCTTACGAACAGTGGAACAAGATTTAACGTGTGCGTAAGATGAGAGAGAGGAAAATCTGAATAGAGCACCGCAAAACATAACCAAAAGAACAGAAGACTGCATAAAAAATAAGCAAAATCAAGGGCTACATCATCAATCAACAACAAACTGCATCGCCTGCTTCAGTAATAGGTGTTTAAGGAGCAATTATTGTATTGCACTGAATTGAATTGTATTGTCTTGTATTGCATTGTATCAAATACTACTTTCAGTCACGGCAGATTTCTGTGCGTGAGACTCGGGCTGCTCTCCCAGCCCGAGGAGAGTGAATTGCCCAAAAGAGAAACGCAACCTTTCTTTGTTTTTGACATTCCTATCTGCATAGTGGATCGGTGGTCTAGAGGTAACGCACATGCCTAGAAAGCGAAAAGTCCGGGTTCGAAGTGTGTATGTGGTGGTTCCATCCCTATTTGGACCAGAAACGTTTCCCTTATCCACTAGTCCATGAGTGGTAGTCTAGGTGCTAGTCTTTCGGATGAGGCGATAAACCGAGGTCCCGTGTGCTAAACAGTTATTTAACGCACGTAAAAGAACCCACGGCAAGAAGGGAGTTGTTCCTGCCAAAATTCTGAAGAAAAAAGCCACTCTTGGTAGGGAAACAAATACAGTTGCAGACAGGAAAAGAAAGAAAAAAATGGGTGGCGCTGCCGTTGTAGGGACGCTCTCTTCCTGGGGAAAGCAGCCCGAATTTCACGCAGAGAAATCTGCCGATACTGAAAGTGCTCTACAATATATACATATTATTTGTTTTCCTATGACAGACGGCTTTTTTCTGCATAATTTTGGTAGGGACAACTGAATTGTTCATTCATTTTGGATTCTTTTCCGTGCACCGAATGACCCCTCTATTCTGAGAAAAATCGCCCTTAAAATCCTCCCTGATACCTCAACAACTCACGTATGAGAAGGACCCCCCCCCCCCCCCCCCCCCAACCCTCCTCAATTTCAACTAAACCAGAATTTGCAAAAGGGAATTCTAGGACGCCAGAAAGGTTTAATCACCGCTCTGTCTTTTAATGAGAAGCGTTAATCAAATCAGTGTCCATTCCCCTTACAGTTCAGTCTGTTGAGAACGTAGGGAGAGTCTGAAACTGTAAAAGAAGGACGAACAATTCAGTTGGCCACTTCTGTTTGAAGTGATGATATATTTTCTGGGTCTTGGTGTACCCGAAGTGACGCACCGAGATAACCAGAACTTAACCAGGTGGTTCAAAGGGTGTAGGACATGTTGGTGCAAATATTTTACAAGTACAATACAAGGAGGGAGACAGAGAAAACGATGGGAAGACAGCATTAGAGAGTGGACTGACTGGCCTGGTCAAGTCAAGTCAACAACCTTTTAATCATCCCATGAAGGGCAGTTTCAATACTGACAGGCACATTGATATGTACAATTATCTCGAAAGACACAAGAAAGCTACAGTTCAAATTGGTATGAACATTCCAAGATAACTATTTTTTTAAAAAGTACCACACACACAGACAGACACACATTGTTTCCACATTGTTGAGTTTATATTTTGCTCCTGTTTAAAAGTATTATCTTTACTTTTCTAGGGTTGGGGGGTTGTTTTTTTAATATTTTTTCTGTCTTTTTTTTTCTTTTTCTTTTTTTCTCTCACACAAAAATGCCAACACTGATGCTATTTCTTAACCTTTTCTCCTTCCACTCCTTCCTCTCCCTTCTTTAACTTCCCTTACACTTTCTATTTCCCTCGTCTAATATCACTTAGAGTGAACAGACGTTAAATTGAAGACAACAACAACAACAACAACACACTCGCGGAGTGGAAGGAACTGCTGCAAAAGCAGAGGACCGCAGACAGTGGAGGAAGCTGGTTGCAAAATATTCATGAGTGACCACGGGATAGGTGAGGTCAGATGTGGTGAAGATGCCGCTTGCACGCCTTGGTTTCAGTCCCTCAGTTCACCCAGCTGTAAATGGGTACCTGCCCTCTTTAGGGTCAGGGAAGGTAAAACAGCGAGGGAGAGGAGATGGGCGCCGCCCTTAAAATTTTTTAATATGCTGGTCCCTGGAGAAGCTGAGATCTCTGATGCCTCGCTCCCCTACGACTACATAGGTTATGGGAACACCTTTACTTTTTAAGACGGCAAAGTGTGAGTCGGTAAGGGTGTGTATAATGTAGAAGTAGTAGTAGTAGTAGTAGTAGTAGTAGCAGTAGAAGTAGTAGTGTGTACTCACACACATAAGTGTCCAGCTTATACCCAAATTTCATTCTAAAACAGTAGGAATGCTCTCAGATTTGTCCCTTCTACAGACGTCAGGATTTTTGTATTTGTTATGTGAGATTTTGGCCATGGTTATACTACGTTCACTGTCCAACAGATTGTATTGTATTGTATTGTATTGCACTGTATTGTATACAACTTTAAGCCATGGCAGGTTTCTCTGCGCGAAACTCAGGCTGCTCTCCCCGGGAAGAGTGCATCGCCACAAGAACAGCGCCATACATTCTTTTCTTTGTCCTGTTTGCATGTGTATTTTGTTTGCCTATCAAAGTGCCTTTTTTCTACAGGATTTTACCAGGAGCAAGTCTCTCGTTTCCGTGGGCCATGGGTTCCTTTACGTGCGCTAAATGCGTGTTACACACAGGACCTCGGTTTATCGTCTCATCCGAAAGGCTAGTGTCCAGACCACCATTCACGGTCTAGTGGATGGAGGAAGAGTTTTAGGTGCCAAACGAGGATATAATTATTATTCGAGTTAACGGTACTTTATTATATTTTCCTTAAGTGTTATTGCACATTAAACAAATGTTCTTTTTGATATCACATAATCCGATATTTGACGAAATCTCCATCTCAACCAAACATAACAATAAATGAACCAACATTAACCCAATCCTCCCAAAATTTGATCACGTAGTAATAGCTTCCATAATGATGATCGGTAATGTCTATCCTCTGGCTTTTTTGTCCAGAAAGACATCAATTCTAATCGATTTCATCAGACATTTCCAGCGTATCCATCTTATTTGCATGCACGTGAACCTATTCTAAATGAGGTCATTCATATGACCAGCACGTGCAAACGTCTCCCACACAAAAGTTTGCCCCAACTCTGGTTTTTGCTTGCAGCGATCTTATCTTCTGTAATCTGATAACTCCTTTCAATTACTGCAAGGGATTGTTGTTGAATCTACTTCCCGAAACGAGTTAATTTTTGTTGCTCTTGCAAAGTGAAAGCTTCAGAATCTTTTTGAATCTGTACCAGCCATAACGAGCTGAAAGGTTTCACTCACGTGGCTTGAATTAGAATGGCTTTCCCAAATAAAGAGTTTTGTTTTTTTAAACCCACTGTATCTCTTTTCTAACAAATTAACGCATACCCTCTCCGTCACACATAAACGCATACAACAGTATTTAGTCACATATGCATACAAACATGCACACGTATGCATGCGTACATGTGTGTGTGTGTGTGTGTGTGTGTGTGTGTGTGTGTGTGTGTGTGTGTGTGTGTGTGTGTGTGAATGTTTCCATACACGTTTATACACACTCGCACACAAATACACACTCGTGAGCACAGTCTCCAGACTCGACTTCCAAAACACAGTCTACAGGTTTGCCAGCAAGGGGAGTAAAGCACTACACCCAAAAAAAAGAACCCCAAAGGAAAATACAAGGAACAAGCAAGGGAATGAACAAAGCAAGGAAATGAACGAACAACAGATATACACACCAAAAATAACGCGCGTCATTAACCTGCCCCTGTTAGCGCCAGTCATCATAATCTACTGCCCTCCGATATCCACAGTTCCCTTTTTGGACTCTGCTTACGTCCCAGTCTAGTGTGACATAACTTACGATACAACAGCGCAGCACAGCAGCCTCTTCATCTATCATCAATGTAGTGGTGCATGTACAGTCTGCTTTGTCCGATCAATCGTACACGGAATAAATGAAAGGCATGATCAGGATAAAGGTTATTTTTTTGCTAGACATATCAGACAGATCTGTCTCTCACTCTATCTGCATCTCTCTGTCTCTCTGTTTGTCTGTCTGCCAGCGCCTCTCTCTCTCTGTCTCTCTCCCCCCCTCTCTCTACACCCCCCCCCTCTCTCTCTTTCTGTGTGTGTGTATATCTCTGTCTGTCTGTCTCTCTTTATTTGAAATTATTTGCTGTGGTTATTAAGGATAGTCCATTCTCAGCGTAAGGGCCTGATTAAAAAAAAAAGCGAATACTTATCTGTAACCCTTGGAAATAAAGATTATCAATCAATCAATAACTCTCTCTCTCTCTCTCTCTCTTTCCTTCTTTCTTTCTTTCTTTCTTCTGCCCCTTATGCACACTTTTTATAAGGGGAAATGGCCTATATATAAATAAACTTCCATATTCCGTATTCTCCGTTCTTCTTTTTCTTCTTCTCTTCATTCTCTTTCTTCTTTTTCTCTCCTCTTCCCCATTTTTTCCATGTATCCGACGTTCATAACTGACGTTGTTGACATTTCATGTGATCATCTCGTGTGCTGTACATATCAGGCATGTCTGCACAAATCACCAATTTGTTGCAGACGATGGCAATTACCGTCTGACCTTGTGTACAAATAAGACGTAATAACTACGTTGCAGGGTTGCTGGGAAAAGCGAGCAATGACCTCAAGAAGAAAGAGAGAAAGAGAGAGAGAGGGAGAGAGAGAGGGGTGGAGGGAGGGCGAGACATAGATAGAGAGAGAGAGAGGAGAGGAGAGAGAGAGAGAGAGAGAGAGAGGGGGGGGGGAGACGGAGAGAGAGCGAGTTTTTACTTCAACGATTTACGAGCTGTGTATGTAAGGTTGTCTGCTCTGTTGTTCTTTTTTTCTGTTATAAGAATGAGTCAGTCTTTCAGATATCTTACATTAGTGGGGCTTTACCCTACTTGCCAGTTTTGTGCTGTGAGCTGACGTCTTACATGATCGTCTATTAAAAAAGGAAAACCTTGTTGTTTAGAAAATAACAATCTATATAATTTTATTTGCCGTGTGTCTAGGATATGTTCCAGTGACCTACATCCACGCCATTCGCAAGAGGGTCTGGGTTTTCTTTCGTTTCTTCATTACATACAGCAGGTAGAAGCGGGCCATGTGAACAATCAAAGTCGAGACTAGAAGCCCTGATATGGCCAGACTGGTTAGCAGCCATGAGGTTGCAGCCTGTCCAGAAACATAGAACAGTTTGAAGAAGGAGCTGCTAGCACTGTGTGCTATTTGCAGCGTTATGGGTTAGCAGATAGCTCCACAAAATTTCTGGCATCAGGCAGGAAAGACCTTGCCCCCCTTCTCTGTCTCCCTTCAATATCTTACGCAAAAGTCTCTCATCTTTTGCACTGGAAGACCATCTTTGAAAATCAGCACTGAACTCTAGGCGAGTTTCAGTCCAAAATTTTCCTGCTATGTAGATGATTTTCCTGAAAAGAAGACCCTAACGCATTTGTAAACCAGTAGATAGAGCAGAAGCAGAAGCTGGCATAAACATTAGCGCAGAAAATACTGAACTGACCACAGACAAACTAGAGTCAGTGAATTACATATAGTATACAAATCAACTATGGAGAATCCAAACACTAGTATGCCCTTTTGTAAAATGCGGTTGTCAAGAGCATTTGCGTGGCTCACAGCTATTCTCTTCAGAGTTAGACCGATGCCCGCACCCGAAGTGTGTTGACAGTCTTTCTGCACATTTGCTACCCGTAGATCTAAACTCATTACTTTTCGAAGTATTTAGCTACTTTAAAGCTCCAAACAGCCGTTTGTTTTAATACTACTAAATAAAACAGAGTCCAAATCAGTAGATTTTGCAGTAGATACCTATTTCTCTGCATCACAGATAAACCTTGACTGCAAGTCCATTTTCCACAATGTGTTTGACAGTTCATACATAATAGTTAACCTTTCTCTTGCCTCTTCTCTCCCCCTTTCGTGAGCAAACCCTCTTTACGCTTCACATTTTGGAACAAACTGATTTCTCTTAAAAAGAGATTGCAGCAAAATATGTCTTTGCAGTGGATAACCTCCATTCCCAACACACGCAGGGTAACTCAATCTTTGTCAAATCGACAGGAATTCCATTATGCGGCACCGATGTCCTGTGGTTCTTTATTTCCTGTCTCCTGGCCTTGTGTCTCTGTCTGAAAAGGTGTGGCATTAATTGAATTTCTTCCTTCAGACTCTCTCATGTCAAACTTTCTAGGCAAGACGGCCTGAGCAAGTGTACCACTCTTACAGCGTAGCTAACATGTCTAGAAATAAAATGAAGTTCTCTCTACAATCGTCACTGTCTCTCTCATTCCTGTAGGCATAAATTCTTCGACTCTTTGAGACCTGTGTCTTCGTGCACTTTAAAAAACTTCATGTCTCGTCTGTTCTCTGTGGGAGAAATGTTAAAATCATTGTTAAAAATGGATCTACTATATTCAAAATACATGTTTCTGCGTAAGCTTTAAGTCTAAACAACGTTGATATTCTAAACGTTTGACTGAAATGACAAATCGTTTTGCCCTTGTATATTACATGTTCTTCTTTACGTAGGTTTATTCAATACATTTAAAGAAAAAGGTTCTTGTCTGGTAGGGCATGAACTTCACTAGAGTTTCCTCAAAAGCGTTATAATCTAGCTTGTGGTGGAATCTCTGAATCGGAAACCTCCGCTGCGACGTAAATACAATCACAACGACAAAAACGTTATGATGGAAGAACGTCTAGAAACCAACTGCTTTAAGCTGTATTCTAAATTTTGTTTTTACAAAAGAGCTTATACCCAATGTAGCAGGCGTACATGGTTCATTTGATTATTTTTTCATGCATTTTTGGTCGTAATTTTTCCTCCATCCCTTGTGCAATTTGCCTTCCCTCTTCTACCTCTAAAGAAAACAGGCTTCCATGGTAAAACTTTAACATTTAGCGCACACTGCCATCTTGGCAAATAACCACTAGTCTCAAAAATCCACAGTGAACTCCATTTCCACCCACTTCATCGAAATACCATTATCTAACCTTTTTTGTGCGTTTTTATTTCTATTTCGTGATCTTTTATTTCATGGCCTTTGGCTTTTCCATCTCTGCCTGACACAGTATTAAGTTAACTGTGAACGTGTTTCATCAGACAAGTCCATTATCCCTCAACCCCCAGGTCATGGATGTTTGATCTCTGACAACTTTTTTTTCTCCCTTAACCTTTGTCTGCCCTCCTCTTCTTGTTGAGGAAATGATGTTCAGGCTTCATGGAGAAAACAGATTCCCAGAGAATCTGGACCCCCATTTCTATCTCGGCAAATTACCCTCCGTTTAAAAACCTCATTAAAACTAGTTTTACCTCTCACTGAAATCTCCGTGTGTTTGGCATTGATTTCTTTACCAATCCACTGCCGATGTAGGCTACGTGGTTTGAAAGGGACCTGACAACACCTTTCCTGTATTGACAGACGTATTATCGTAGCTGCCCATGTTGCAAAAAGATGAAGAAAAACTGATGTCTTTATCTAGTAAACTTACCTGCAAGAATAAGTGGGCTTTACTTTGTTTTATCCACGATACGAAAGGCTTCTTTATCACAGCAACAACTGCACAAATAGAACGCTGTACAGTGAGGGAATGGCATTTCTTCAGAAGCCAGAGCACTAATAAGTCATTTTGACTGAAGACCTCAACACATCTTTGCCATGCTTGTCAAGATGCTAAATCCAACATTATAATAAAACACATGCCATTTTGCAAGCAACTGTTCTGCTATTCTTTAATTTTCTTGTTCTTGTTCTTCTTCGAGCGTCTGTCCTCTTCAATGAACAGAAGATATGATTGCTATGAAGAAAAAGATTATCAATAAATGCTATTCTATCTATCTATCTATCTATCTATCTATCTATCTATCTATCTATCTATCTGTCCCGTAGTCTGACGACCGTGGGGGCACCCTCAAAGACTCAGCAACCAGTTCCCTCCATTCCTCTCTCTGTTCTGCCTTTCTCAGGGTTTTGTTGAGTTCTAGGCCTGTCCATTCACAGCTCTTCCTTGGTCTGCCTCTTCTTCTTCCTCCTTGGACAGTGCCTTGCAAAACTGTCTTTGTAATTCCTTGGGATCTTGTGACATGCCCATACCACTTAAGTTTACGCTTTTTCACGATCGTTAGAAGGTTCTCATAGGGTCCAATGGTTTGCTGGATTCTGTTATGCACGCTTTTGTTGCTTATGTGGTCTTTGTAGGAGATGCCAAGGAGTCTCCGAAAGCATCTCATCTCCACTGCCTGTACTCTTCTCTCCAAATCTGCAGTCAGGGTCCATGATTCACAGGCATACAGAAATATGGATATGACAAGGGAGCGCATTAGTCTGATCTTGGAGATAAGTGAGATATTCTTATCTCTCCAGATGGTGTTTAGTTTTGACAAAGCTGTTATTGTCTGTGCAGTCCTGCATACTACTTCTGGCTTGGATCCCTGGTCGGATACAATGGCTCCCAGGTACTTGAAGCTTTGAACTGTTTCCAGCTTCTGGTCATTAACCCTGATATCAGTGCTAATGCCGTTGGTGTTATTAGTCATCAGTTTGGTCTTCTCTGCACTGATTTCCATGCCGTATGTTTTGAAGGCCTTATCCAAGTGTTCTGTTAGGCTGGCAAGCTCTTTTTCTGATCCTGCTATTCCATCAATGTCATCTGCGAAGCGGAGGTTTGTGATCGTTCTGCCACCGATGCTGACTGATCCTTCATGATGTTCCAGTGCATCAGCCATGATTCTCTCAAGGAAGATGTTGAAAAGAGTGGGTGAGAGTAGACAGCCTCTCCTTACTCAAACTGTTGTTCGAAACCTTCTCCAATGTTGTTGTTGTAGTACACTGCACTGGTGGCCTCGCTGTACAGCTGTTTGATGACTCTGATCAGGTTTGCATTGATGCTGTACAAATTCATGGTTGCCCACAAAGCTGCATGCCACACCCTGTCAAATGCCTTCTTAAAATCGATAAATACGTGGTAAAGGTCTTGTTGATGTTGAAGGTACCGCTCACATAGTATTCTGAGGTTGAATATCTGTTCTGTTGTGCTGCGCCCTGCTCTGAAACCTGCTTGTTCCTCAGCAATGATGGTCTCTGCTTGTGGTTTCAGTCTATTCAATATTATCTGCAGCATGACCTTGCTTGGGTGACATATGAGGCTGATTGTGCGGTAATTATGGCTATTACGTGCATAAAAGACAGCTAATCCTGTTAATAAACTGCCCAGTTCACAAAACTCATTCAGTTTTCACTTTCGTCTGCTTCTTCCTGACTCCTGGTATTTCCATGCTTGTCTAAGAAATCTCTGATTTGACTCTGGCCTGTTCCCATTCATATTACTCACCAATTACCAAACCATTCATTACCAGTAACAACAGCACACAGAGAGAGAGAGAGAGAGAGAGAGAGAGAGAGAGAGAGAGAGACAGAGACAGAGACAGAGACAGAGAGACAAATTTAATTCAGCAAGTATTTCTCACGAAAGCTGTAGCAATCACACATTTTCGCAAAGCACTCCTACTCCTTTGCTCCATAGCACACCAAGACTCCCAAGTTCATCATAATATCTGACTTGTCATTAATTGCAATCTGCGAATTTCTTTCAATCATCATCCTTTATTTTCACCATTCCTCACGCAAATCATTTTTTAAAATTTTTTACTCTTTACACTTCAGTTAAAACAGACGTCCACAAAGAAAACTACCCTCAGTTCACTACACTATCTTAGCAAACAGACTCTGCTTTCAGAAAACCCTCGCTAAACTTCAAAAACCTCATTACATTAAAATGATTCTCTCGCCATGCCCTTCAACTTGAAATATCATTATCTGATGTTATTTTCGATCTGTAGTCTGTTATTTCCTGACCTCCTGGCCTTTCTGTCTCTGCCTGATACAGTGCTGAGTTAACCGTGGCCCCCTTCTCCTTCTCCATCACACATCTCCATTATCAACAGGCTCCAGGTCATGCATGTTTGATGGGTTAGAAATTTTTGTTTCCATTTCCCTTTAACCTTCCCTCCTGCTTGCTGTGAAAGTTTTCTTTTCTATATAGATTTTTGAGAAAACATATTTCCACCAAAAGAGCCTAAATCCCATTTATATTTCATAGTCTCATCAAACTGCCTCTGATCCTAAAACATTTAATCTCATTTTGCTACTCTCATTAAAATCTCTTTACATCATTTTGAAGTTTTTTGGTGCCGCTTATTACTTTTCCGCCATAACATTTATACTGTTGCTCACTTTTTTTCCATTTTCATACCACATTAAGTCACGGCATATTTCTCTGCGTGAAATTTGGGCTGCTCTCCCCGGGGAAAGCGTGTCGCCATAAGGGCAACGCCACCCATTATTATATTATATTTTTTAAGATGCTGGGTTGACTAAGTGTTGTTCTGTCAGACCAGCCCATTATCACGAGAGTACCAGACGAGTTATATCACACACGGACCTCAAAGAGGTTTGTCGTACCTCTGGTACATGCTCCATGGTTCTCGGCACAAACGCTGTCATCTCACCTGAATGTGAATGATTATTATAATGACTTATCTGATCCATCCACACTGCACCGAATGTTGTCTCTTCTTCTTCTTCATCGAATGCTCAGACAGCATGCAACTCATCTTGCCTGTCACATAAGCGAAAATACCTTGCGCTGCTGTTAAGCGCCTGACAAGTCAGGCCCAGTGCATCCGACGTCTGCGTGGGAGAGAATGGTTTTATCTTTTAGGTCTTGCTGGAAAAAGGCAGCTGCAGGAGAATGGACCGAGAAGGCAGAAAAAAAGACAAGAAGGAGGTGACAGGAAGAAAAGGAACAAAAGAGAGGGATAGAAAAGAGGGAATTCCAAGCACAGAATTTCCAGTATGTGGGGCTGCAGTTTATTCTGACAACAGACCCCCGACACCTACACGGGGGAATGTTCTACCTGACAGGTTGAGATGCTTCTAATAGCTATAGTTGTGTAGTGGTATGCTGGACGCACTCAAGGACCAGGAAAACACAATCAGTATTGAAGAGAGAACCCTCACTGATTTCCGATTCACAGATTATCTGTCTGTGTATTTTGTTATCCCTGTGAGAGTGACGTTTTACTTCAGAATTTTTGTCCAGGGACAACTCTATTGTTGCCACACTCAGGTTCTTTTACGTGCGCTGAACTAGTGTTGCACACGGGACCTCAATTGGTTTTTTATATCTCGTTCGAAAGACTAGCACCCAGACTATCACGCAGTTCTGGGTCAAGCTGGGACAGATCTCTCTTTCCAGGAGGTTAGTTTAAACAAAAAATATTAGTCCAAAAACAACGTAGCACCAATACAAGCCGGTTGTGCTAGTTCTAAGACAAAACGATCCACCCAGGGTGGCAAACGTGACCCGACACACTACTACCCTTTAGTCTTCTTCTTATGTAGGCTGTAATCTAGGAGGAGGGCAGGTGAGAGTCAGTACAATGTTCCACATGACCAAGGCTTGGCTTGACAGATATTCCACCAGTTCAGATTACTTCAGTATGCGCGCTCGCATTTTCTGCAATGCAATGCAATTAACCATGCAAGGATCTTCTCCATTTCCCAAGTCCTTACATACAGCCTGGATCTCATACCACCCTGATCATGTAGGAACGAATATGCCTGTCTGGTCAACTGACGATGAGGTCTCTTTGGCATTCATATTCTCTCTCTCTCTCTCTCTCTCTCTCTCTCTCTCTCTCTCTCCTGCCCTTGTCTGTCTGGGTGTCGTCTGGAACCTGTGAAGGGGTGGTTTTAATGAGCTAGCTGTACAGCAAGTGATGAGGAGGGATTTATTCAAATCTGGACGTCGGTGATAAGGATCAGACACAACCTGTCAACTGGTCGTTCTCACAGGCTCTGTCCTCATTACAGATGCAGACCATGATTACAATTTCAAGCCATGATGAAGCGGATGATAGAAACTGCCAAGACATCTCGACTAGGTAAGACTCGTGTCAGAGTTTTCTCTCTTCTCTCTATCTCTTCATCTACTCTCCTACCTCTCTCACTCTCTCTCTCTTCTCTGATTTGATTCAGATTCCTTTAATTCAATCAGACAAAAGTTACTTACTTCCTAAAGGCGCTGAAATATGTATCATTCATGATGTAGGGTTTCTGGTCCTGCGAGTCTGGACTACAAACATCTTCGACGATACAAGTTTGTCTGCCTGCCTGCCTGCCTGCCTGCCTGCCTGCTTCTCTCTCTCTCTCTGTCTCTGTCTCTCTCTCTGTGTCTCTGTGTGTAAGTGAATATGTGTACACGACAGAGTGAGTGAGTGTGTGTATGTGCGCGTGTATGTGTGTATGTGCGCGTGTATGTGTGTGTGAGTACGCGCGAGTGCATGTGTGTGTGTGTGTGTGTGTGTGCGCGGCGCGCGCGCACGGGTGTGTGTATGTGTGTATGAGAGAGAGAGGGGGGCGGGGGGTCAGACAGAGACAGAGAGAGACAGATAGTGATAGAAAGAGAATGCACTTGATTTTATTTTATTTTTAATCCATAACAAACTACTTTTCTGTTCTGATAAAACTATTTCTGAATATCTATTAATTCATTCCATATTTAAGACACAAAACCCCCACTCTAAATGAAGTTTTACTCCGTGGAGAACTCTTCAAACGACATGAAGATTTAATCCAGACGATCTTTTCCTGTAAAAGTGCGACCAGACTCACACCAGCGTCATGTAAGTCAGCGTCTCCCATCTTTTGATGGTAAAGAAAGCGGCTGAAGCAGAGCCTGCTAAGGAAGGATGGAATCATCCACTGCGTCTGCTCTCTACAGAGAGAGCACTTCCCTTGTCCTGGACCTATCTATACCACGGAGTGGAGACGATCAGACGTTAATCAGAATGCTTATCATCGATCTTTTGTCGTTCTTGTCAATACCCACTGTAATGAATTTTGAGCCCATAAATCCTGACATCGCCTTTGCCGTTGATGCTACCCTGACAACTATAGCAGATTTCACTGCATAAAAGACAGAAATGTGTTGTACTGAAGTTGAATTTTGGCCATGTTGTCATGTCGTGATAGTCGACACTGTGGATTGCCTGAGGATAAGCAGTAGTTAAAGACCTCGTTTATAGGCGCTGATAGCTTTTTTTTTTTATAGTTCCGAACCGTTTAGTCTGTGCTTTCATTCTCAATTTAGGTATATCTTTTGCTTTGTGAATAGATGAGCAAATTTCGCATCTACCAGATATTTCAGTTTCGCCAGACAATAACTGTGAATTGCATGGACTGAGAGAAGGAGACTGTAAAACTGTGCACACAGGATTATCAAACTCATTCTTGGAATATAATTACAATGGTGTATGAATGAATGTATGAAAGAAAAGAAAATGCACCTTTTATCCCAGAGAGTCAGAGAAAGAGTCATAAAGAACTAATTTGAATGAAATACAAAGACTTTGTAAAATCACCTTTCGATTAGTTTGCTACACAAAGCGGTTAAATATCCCACTTTTGCCATTTCATTCCCGCTAAATTGCAAAGAAAGAAAGGGGAGCAGCTTCAAATTACCAATGCACTATCAATCCAAACATTTGAATAATCTTTTCTTTTGAATGTAACTAAGTCAAAAAATTTTATGGTGCACTTTTTCTTCACCGGTATTTCTGATAATGAATTTTGGTCTTACTTTTTCAACCTAATAATACGTTAACTCTGATTTAGCCCATCAGACATTTCCATTACGGCAAATGTGTCAGAGATCTTTTTGCCTGCACATATTATTTCTATACAATGAGGTCAAGCTTGATTGCACTGCATAAAGGTAATTCAAAAACAATTCTAGCAACAACAAAAGTGTAGTAAAGTATGTAAAACCCATTTGAAAAAAGTACCCAGTTCATTTATTCAGGTCTGGGGCATGTTTCGAATAGTAAAAAGTATATTAAAGCAAAACAGGATACACATAATCCTTTTATGTTTACCTGAAAGATTTATTCACAAAAAAGCAACATGAAAAACTCGCCAGCAACGACCACTGGCCTGGGGGCATACATAGCAAAGAGAAACACACCATTCATTGCAAGCAAGCGGTGTCACGTGGTGCAGTGAGTTGTTATCATTGGTCAAGTACAATCTGTAAGGTGGTGAAAATGAGGGGGGCGGGGCATGTACAATCTGCTAGCCCACCAGAAACTTTGCACCTTAGGCAACTTTGGCATATATGAATACACGTTTACAAAGATGTAGCTAGGAAACTTTTGAATATATCCATGACGAAAATTCCCATCATTCGAACAGAACATGTTGTACATATACAAGCCCCCACCCGCACCTCTCTCTCTCTCTCTCTCTCTCTCTCAAATTCACTAATTCTCTTACCTCGCCCTCTGTTAACTAAGTATTTGGGGCATTGGTCTATTCATACAATACAACAATGTGTCTCTCCCGCTCTGTGTCCACCATTTAAGCAGCCGCACTCCATGAATTGCAAACAAATAGCTTGGCTCATTCATGTTTCAGAGACAAAATCATCACCACTTTGACTTGATCATGATTTGCCACGGTACACAACACAAAACATCTGCAAACATCTTTTGGAAAGCAGCAAAAAAGAATTTCCTACGTACCAGATTAAGCGCCATGAAGATTTTAACTACAGACTTCTCAAATGCCTGGTAAATACTTTTTTAAGGTTTTAATCCCTTAGGTCCTCAAACATTTCAAAACATATAAAACGAATGCGAATGATTTCAAATCAATTACTCTCTCATCATCATCATCATCATCATCATCATAGAGCATCCAACTTCGCCACGCTTTTGGTGAAAAGTATGCATCCTCTGTCAGAAAATTTGTTTGTCGTCTTTTTTCTCTCTGCCTCCCTTGCTTTTTGCGCTCTGAACGCTTTTTTTTCCTTCCTTCCTTTTTCTCTCTTTCCTTTCTTTGTTTATTTCTTTCTTTCTTTCCTTCCCCTGATCCCTTCTCCCCCAGTGTTCTTATCTTTACTCACCAGTCCTCTCTCACAGACGACCTGCTGCTCTAATCAAAATAGAATCACAGCTGCAGCGGCCACAGGCAGAATCCAGTGACACACGGGGCAGATGGCTTAATCCAAAGGATTCGATTCATTGTGCTTTGATTGACAGTTTTCGGGCCAAGAGTTGAGCTGTAGAATTGTGGGAGAAAGAGAGAGGGAGAGAGAGAGAGAGAGAGAGAGAGGAGAGAGGAACCGTGAGAGAGAGAGAGAGAGAGATATGAGAGAAAGTGGGAGGGAAGGGAGGGAGAGAGAGAGAGAGAGAGAAGAGTAGAGAGAGAAGGGGAGAGAGAGGAGAGAGAACAATGGGCAATCTTAACAGTTATTGCCATTTAAGCTGTTTAGCTATTGTGCATTACAATGCAACGTGACTTAATGCTACGCCACGGAAATGCATTGAAGAGAGAGAGAGAGAGAGAGAGAGAGAGAGAGAGAGAGAGAGAGAGAGAGAGAGAGAGAGAGAGAGAATTATAGGTTATTTGAACGCCTATAAGAGGAATTCTTTCTTTACAAATTTCAACTCAACATGCTGATAATACTGTCTGGCCCGTAGAATAGAGGACAGGAATGGGTGCTGCAGTGCAGAAAAGCAGCACTAGATCGTGTCATTTTTGCCCACACAATAAAACTTTTAGATTTTATTTTCTCTTCATGTAAAACTGGAAAGGAATGAATAGCAAAAGTTGCCAGCACTTTTCTCTCTCTCACACACCACAAAAAACCCTGCTAAGTTGCATTATATTTTTAAAAAATCATGTTGGATTCACCGCACTTAGTATTATTGGCTTTTAGTAAATGCAACCAAGACATTGGTCACTTAACGCATTTTTGTCTTGACTTTTTTTTAAATTACAAAGTAAGGTAAAGGTGTTCCCATAACCTACGTAGTCATACAGGCACGAGGCATCAAGAGACCTCAGCTTCCCCAGCCAGCCAGTATATTGAGGGCAGGTGGCGCCCATCTCCTCTCCCTCGCTGCTTTACCTTTCCTGACCCTAAAGAGGGGCAGGTACCCATTTACAGCTGGTTTACTCACTTTTTTGCTGGTTGCTGCTTTTGCAAAGAATCAACAATCTGGAACTTCTGTTTTGTCTTTTTACATTTTATTCTGAACTTATAAAAGCAGTCACATTGCACAAAATACATTTTGTTCAATAGCCAATTTCAGGTCTTTTCTCTGTTTTTTTAAATAGTTTCTAAGCCGACAGAACAAAATTTGGTTCAAGAGTTGTCAGTTTTTTCAGCAGTTTAAACCTTTATTAAATTTCATATCCTTCAAAGAATTCTCAGAAGTTTAAGTTCTATTCTTTAGTCTTTTATAGTCCATTCCTGGCTTCCTATAAACCGAGTGTGACAGTATCATTTCAAGCGGTCGTTCCTGCCACCTACAGTGTGTGTGTGTGTGACAGAGAAAGAGAGAGGGAGACATACAGACAGGCCGGCAGCCAGAGAAACAGAGAGACACACACACAGACATAGAGAGAGAGATAGACACAGAGCGAGACAGAGACAGAGAAACAAGCAGACAGTCAGGAGTTCACGCCAAAATGACTAGAGAACCACCCTTTTCTCCGGCGCCCCAATCGAAGTGATTTGTGATTCATTTCAGGGTCGGGGTCACTTAGTGGAGAATGTGCCGAACCCTCGGACAGGCAAAGAAAACCAGAGCAAGGAGTATGGTGGGTAGGTAAGCTGACAGGTAATTGGGCCTGCCAATCACAACAGCGCGGGATCAATAACTGTTCTTGGGAGCATCCCTTAGTTTTGGCCTAGGTCATCAGTTGAAGGGAGGAAAGCAGTAGTGATAGGGTCTTTGTCTCCTTTGTTCGTTTCGAAATTCTCGCTCTCTCGTAGGTTCCTGTTTACGAGGGGGTGGGGGACGCCTCTATGTATAGAAAAAGTGACTACATGATTAAAACATTAACAAGATTTTCCCCTCCTGATGATTTTGGATGAAATAAATTTCGAAAATCCCATTTTTTCTTCCATGTGCAAAAATATGACAGTCTAATTTATGTTGTGAATATAAGAGCTTGGGTGAAACAAAAGCTAATTGAGATGTTTCAATTCAGATTGCATGATAAAGCCATGTTTAGCCATATTAGCCATGTTTAGCTAGACTAAATGAATGCATGTTTCAGTTGGTTGAACGCAGACATCTCTTTGAAATCATAAATGGCATAGAATCGTAGATGTTCACTGTAGGAATGAGCTTTTCTTTGATTAACGTACTATAGACACTTGCGGGTGGAAGACCTAGAGGCAGACAGATTAAGAACTGGTTGCACAACATCAGAGATTGGATCCGCCTTGACATGGCGCTGATGTCGCAAAAGGCTGAAGACTCATCAGCCTGGAATAAACCGTCAGACAACGTGTCCCCGCGTGTTCCCCAGACGACCATCTTGGTCACAGGACTGCTGATGCTGATACTAATGTAGCATCAGTCAAGCCCCCTTTAGATTCGCTCCTACAATGATTATTCTCATTTATCAAATTATAAAAGCTGGTATGAAAGAGATCAGTAGAAGGATGATCAATCTCTCCGTGGAAAATCCTGTCAGTAGCGAACAGAACTGTAAGATTTTTCTTCACTACACGCGTACTGAAAACGCGAGTGTGCGTGTCAAAAAACAACAACACCCGGATTACTGGATTTAACCAGACTTCGTCTTTGTGTAGGAGGTCCAGATCAAACTGATGCCAATCAGACTACTATCTAATCCTTTCAGGGAAATGTATGCAAGGATTAATTAAACCTCCAGATGGAACTGGAGCAATTTGCGCCCCAGATCTGGAGGAAGTTTCTGAGCGTAAGAATGACAGCGGGGCCAGACAGTGAGGTGACAAACCATTGACCAGGATGTTGAAAGCTGATCTGATCATCCCCGTCTACATCCCTGATGAAGCAGGCTGATCCCCCACAGATTTTCACAAGCCCCTGGTCACCCAGCCCATTTCTGTGACTGGCGCACATGGCTCACACAACCAAGCCTACCGAGAAATTGAATTACTGCAGTCTTCTTACTTCGACCGGCGACGTTTATGACCAATAAACCCCCCCGTAACTCGGATAGTGCTTTGAACGTTTTATCCATTGTAGATTTTTCAGCATTTTTTTTCCTCGCTTATTTTGGGGGATCCCCAGTAGGTCTCGAAAGATTGAGGTAAAGAAATCTACTTGAGGAAAGTTTCGTGTTTCATCACGCACGATTGTGCTCTGCCCTGGAAGTTTAGGGAATTCAGGAAGGCTGCTGATGAAAGTTACTGTGGACGATTCTTAGGAGGTTGAGTATACCTTGGGGGTAGGTGAATGTATAAATAATGGTAGTCATTTTCCATTCATTAGTACAAGTTTTTGCAGCTCATGAGGGTTCTTGCTCAAAAACAGAGAACGAGAGAGAGAGGCATTGAGGAGAAGAGACAGACTGACAGAGGCACTACGGTAGAGCGCAAGTCTCACAGACAAGCAAGTAGCTTCATACAGTCAACCATAAAAAAATTAACGACAAACAAAACATATGCAATGCAAAGCAGTACCATGCTCCGACATCTTCTGTTCGTTTATATTGTCTTTCAAGTTGTCTTCACATTGTACTTCAACCCGAAAGAACCAAGGGTTGGGTGGAAGGGGAAGAAAGGGGAAACAGCAACAGCTTAGGATGAAGAATTAAGCTACAAATAACAAAACAACCCTCCCCACCTCCACAAAATCTGATCGCCACCAACATTTTATATTCTGTCAGGATCCTATTTAGGGGGTCTGCGTTTCGCCTGTGGTCAGTATTTTCTTCCCCCTAGACCATCGCGAAGCTTCTTTCAGTGTTGGGGTAATTGCAGTCTGCTCCATCAGACATTTCCATCATCACTAGCGTTCCAGGTCAGCGTGCTTGCACGTGCGCTTGTCCCTTCAATGTAGTCGTTAGCATACCTGGCTCTGGAGAACCTCTCTTCAAAGCCGTTGCTGTCGTTGTACGGGACAAGTTTGCATTCTGCGTGTCATGCATGCCCATGGTTCCTGATGATTAGCTTTGTTCTGCACCCTAAGATCCACCTCTAGTATTCGCTACAGTTCAAGAGTACTTACAATTCCATGTCTGAAATGAATTATTGTTTATTACAGATTTATAACGCCTGTTAACTTTCTTTTTTTCCTTCCAAGAAATAGGTACATAATTATTCACAGGATAAAACTCCTTCTGCATCATCCACACCCAAAAAACATGCGCAGTCGAAGTAGGTGTCCTCACAAATCATGTAAGGTCAGTATATCTTAGCATTTGGATTTTTTAAGACATTTTTAAAAATCTATGTAACATAAACCACGCTGTGTAATTTACGGTGTGTTTCTCTGTTTTCTACTGTGTAATGTATTTTAACTTCCGATTTCCTTCATATCTTATTCATCAGCGTCCCAAAAGAGCAGAAACAGACTGGTTTCATATAAAAGTCCTTGGAGCTGCTCACATTGATGATAGACATGTGTATAAACGTTCATGTATCCGAATAACGTGCATATGTGCGCGTACGCACACCCCGAGTGTGAGTGCACGCGTAAGTCAGCCAGTAAGCAACGAAGCAAGACTCCTCAGTCAAGCTAGCAACCATTAAATCTCTAACCTTACATTGGAGGTCATCAACAACAAAAAACCTTCAAGACCAAAATCTGTATTAACACAAGGATAACAACACAACAATAATGCTGATTCTTTCAGTGGTCAGCAGAGAGGTGAATACATGTAGGCAAGTTTACCAGGCTGCAGCAGAATTCCTGGGCATTCAGAGTGGAGAGTGGTTCTGAATCACACTCCTCGCCTGACCTGCAGCCACTGATGGGTTCACTGCTTCTGGAATGGAGGAATGATGTTGGCCTAATCTGGTGATTGTAGGGTGGCAGAGGCTATGATCATCTTTGCTTTCTTTGGGGGGGGTTTCTTTAGTCTTTCTGTTTGTTTGCGATGTGGTGCAAGGGCTGTGTGTGTGCGTGTGAGTGTAGTATGTGTGAGAGAGATCGAGATCAAATCAAATCAAATTCGTTCCTTTCGAGGATAATGAATAAGCACTCATGTGCTTTTTATATCAGGTCCCTGCATTTAGGAGATTAAAGATCATTAGCCAGACTGTCAGGTCACGTTGATCGTGCATGTGTGCACGATAGTGTATGTGTGTGTGTTCGTTGTGAGAGAGGAGAGAGAAGAGAGAGAGAGAGAGAGAGAGAGAGGAGTGTTGTGTGTTAGCGTGTGTGTGAGAGGGGGAGAGAGGATAAAAAGAGTAGTGTGTGTGTGTGTGTGTGTTGTGTGTAGAGTGATAGTGTGTTGTGAGAGAGAGAGGGAGAGAGAGAGAGAGGAGGGAAAGAAAGGCGAGAAGGAGGAGAGAGAGTAGAGAGAGAGAGAGAGAGAAAGGAGAGAGAGAGGGAAAGAGAGGAGAGAAGAGAGAGAGAGAGAGAGAGAGAAGGGGGATATATATAGAGAGAGACAGACAGACAGAGACAGAGACACAGAAACAGAGACAGACACACAGACAGACACACACATGCCATATGACCTTTTCCACCCCAAAGGCGTCATTCTTCATCCCCAGCTAATACAGGGAAGGTAACAGTGCAGTCAGGGCTGTGGAATTGGGGTCAGCAGTGTACAGTATGGCACAGACAGGCTCTATCAGGCCTTGTCTGTCAACACCATGCTGTTCATCATGGCCTTTAGTTGCTTTAGTACAACAGTGAAGGCCTGTCAGTAGGGTAAAAGTGTGTGTCGTGTGTGTGTGTGTGTGTGGTTGTGTGTGTGTGTGTGTGTGTGTGTGTGGTGTGTGTGTGTGTGTGTGTGGTGTGGTGTGTGTGTGTGTGGGAAGGGAGGGAACCACTTGCATACACACCTGTGCATATATGTGCACACACACGCTTCTGTGTGCATTATATACTAAATCAGAGACCAATTGAGGAGACAGAGAGAGAGAGAGAGAAACAGAGACAGAGAGGCAGAGAGAGAGAGAGAGAGAGTGAGAGAAAGAGGAATGTTAAGTTTCTCTCTTGCTGTTTACAAAACAGAAATGGGAAAAACTGAATACTTGAAAATAGTTTTTTTTCCCATGAGTGGAGTTGAGTTGCAATGTAGAATAAAAAAGAAGACCATAATTCATTTAAAACAAGACTCATACTGCATGATGACAATACCATCGAGGTAAACTTTCATTGCTTATTCCTCTATACAACTTTCTGATATAATAAAGTAACACACAGATTATATTTGTTTATTCCAATACCCAGCTCCCTGTTGTAATTAAGTGATATACAAAATCTGATTCTTATACCTAGGTGACTTACACAAAAGTTGCTTTGGCGAAACAAAAATCAAATAAAAGTTCTTTTGGCTCCTTCCGTGATTCAGATTGCACTGAGCCAATGTCAAAGAACTGGAACAGTTGAACTTTCTGCTTGAATTGCACTGTTGAAATTGCAAAAGCTAAGATGCTTGTAATTATGCCATTTGTCTAGTACTGATATGACAAGGATTGCATAGTGGCAGTGCCAATGAAAACTTATTCCTGTATTTATGTGATTTATACCCATCTTTGGAATCAACAGTCAATCTTATTTATATACAAACATTATTTGACTAATGATTTACAATGGTGATGACTGAAATAAAATAGTTCTGACATTTGCTAAATTTGCGTGGTTTATGATGACTCGCTCCTTTTGTTTATCAACTCACTTTGTAGTCTGGCAAACAACTAATACACTTGTCACCCTTCCTGTATACAAGGTCTGCAATGATCACGCAAATGGATGGAGCAAACCACATCAAAGAGTACCAAACAACGGCCTGGGAAATTGCTTCTGTCAGTCACATCGATACAACAATCAATAGTCACTGTGAACGCATCCAATGGGCAACCTATCCTAGCAACACTACAAGTTTTTCTGTGCCTGATATTAACGCCCATGAACTGAACAAATCTTTTAGTCATCAGTTAGTAGGTAAAACAGTGAACCATTCAAACAATAGTCATCAGTTAGTAGAAAAAACAATGAATCATTCAAACAATCTACCTGATAAAAATAATTGATTTGCCCAGAATGGAAGATGAATTATCCCTCTCGTTTAGCCCCCATGAGCAATGTTGACCGTATGGTTTTCAACTTTTTCAAATAATCAGAGTTCTTACCAACATATCTATCCATGCCAGATTACTTGTGATTTTGGTCTTGAGGTGATTTTTTGAGACTGGAATATAGGCAAAGAAGGAAGAAACCAAGTGCTGACAAGGTGTTCAAAGCCAGCCTCATCCTTTATGAGGATACCCATGATGTTGCAGTCTCAGCCCTTCAAAACTCTGTCCTATGATTATCAGTGCCCCGTGAAAAGCCTCATGGTCTGTATGAATTAGACCTAACAGGACTTGGAGTAAAACTCCTGGGGATATTACTTTATTGCTGTTTTCACCCTTCATTCTGTTCTTATGTCTAGACGCGGTAAAGCACTGAGAGCATTTTATGATGGTAAAAGCTTCTGTCCTTAGACCTGTCTTACTGTTTCATTTCCCTCTCAAAGTGAGTGTCATGTAGCACAGAAGGTACATTTAGGCAAAAAAGGTTATCACTTAAATGAATACCTCACTATCTTGAGAAAACATTCTTTTTCCAGCTCAGAGTGTCCGCTTAATGGATGTGTACATGTAACTAAGTAAAACATTTGTTTGTAGAGAATAGAGTCATATCTTTAGGAGCAGTTGTGCAGTAGTGTCATTGCACTGGAGGCAAGGTTGATTTCAGATATTGATGAAGCAAGTTTATAGGTACTCATTGACAATTTCACAAAAAATATTTCTTTAGTACAGAGTAAGCAATTGCTGTTTCTGTTCGTCTGTCTGCCCGTATCTCTTTCAGCTGAGCATATCCTGTTGACACACACATGTTATAGCTGACAGCTGCTCTTGACATGAAATAATATAAATAATATGGGTCCTTCATCACACAAATGTGTCCAGGAATGTCCTCCTATGATGCTTTGGTTTGTTCACTGGTACAAAGTAACTGGATACAACATTGTTAACCTGAATAAGTAGCAGCCAGTTCCAGAAATTGCATTTAGTCATAGTCCTTTGCAAGCCAAAAGGTTAGGTAACAGTAGATATATGAAATAAGGCATGCATACAAACAACAAACTATTACTAAAAAAATTACAGTTTGATCATAATCCCAATTCTGTATAATTTTTCACTGATTCAGTTCAGAAAGAACTAATGTCTGATATTCTGTAGAGTTACTTCCTTTTCTTTCAATTTTTTTTATGTTGTCTTAACTTGATTTTGAATCATTTTTAAGTACTGTTGTTCATTCTGATATTTACAAATAAATTGCAACCACAATTCTTCCCCTCAGTAAAATGCCTTCAAGCATAAAGCATTGTTTTACTTTCTATTATTTTCTCCGAGTCAATCAAAATCCCATCACTTGATGACGGTGTCTCTGTTATCAATGTCTCCAGCCCCTGGGCCTTCCTCCCTTCAACGTGCTGAATTAATTCTGCTCTGTTCAAATCATATCAGACGTTTCCATCATCACAAGAGGTCCAGACCACTTCGCCTACGCGTGGACAGTTGCCCCCAACGAAGCTGTCAGTATGCGTGGCACGTGCAAATCTCTGCATTGGCAAAACTGCCATCTTTTCTGACCGGTGTTTGGCAACTCTTTAGGTCTGTGTGGCTTGCATGTCCGTGCATTCTAATATCTTGTTGCTTGACGATTTTGCATTAATCTCATTCGTTTAGCAAGACTGCTTTAATGACTACCTCATGAAAACTGCTACAAATGTGTGCTTCATTTAACACTAGTTTAACCACTTCCTCTCTGAGAGGCTGGAAATCAGCACACATTTTTTAATTCATTACATACAATCTTGTGTAGAGTGAAACAGGACCTTACTTACTCTCTCTCTCTCTCTCTCTCTCTCTCCTCCTCTCTCTCTCTCTGTCACACACACACACACATGCGCGCGCGCACGCACACACATACGCATGCGCGCGCACACACGCACGCACACATATACACACACACGTGAACGCTTGGTAAAATAAACTCGGGTATGCCAAAACTCCAATTTTATATTGTTCAGTTTAGTCTTTCTTTCATCCATCTGTGGAGTTATACATACACCTACTTTTATTTTCCTAATATCTAAAGCACAGGCTGTTGTAGCTGCACAATTTGATGGAATCGAAGAAGCTATACAGCATCAGAGTAAGCTTTTCTGTATGAAATATTGAATGTTATCCTTTCAAGAATGTTACCAACTGAAGTCTCACCTTCTACTCTTTCTTTGCTTTTGTATTAATTTTTTTGTGTGTATTCATTTCTTTAGAAGAGTTAGCTTTTACGACAATATTGTGCCCAGAATAACTGTTGTTATGTTTTCAAAGTGTACTTTGTATGATGTTCATGGTACCTCAGTTTTTCACCTGTGTAAGACTTACCAACTAGACCACTATTTGCCACTGGGTTATGTTGATTTATTATCCTCTTTTTATTTAGATAGTCTCACTAGCATCCATCCACTTTTTTGATGCATGCCTATTAATTCTGGCATATTCAGGTTGCACAAAGTATGAACACATGAGGTTTATTAAAGGAAATGCATTACACTGTGTTGCAGATTGTGACTGAATGCCATCCACTGCAAAAATCAACTTGTTTAAGGTATATAAAAACCACCCTGTTAAAGGCAAAACCTGGAAAAGAAGTATACACAAGCAAAACAGTTATTGCACAATCATGGTTTTCAACGTTAACCCAAAACTTCACTTGTCCTCTTGTTAAGTCTAGCAAAAACTCATTCTGGCAGCTTGCATAGTTTCTTTCTTCTTTTGTGTTTTCCACTTTACCCATAATTGTCTTAGCTACTGTGTTTTCCTGATATTCATGAAGAAAACACCAGCACATTCTGCTCTGAGAAATACCCCCAAGCCTGAAAAATCAGTTTACTTCAATTTCTCCGAGTCAATCAAAATCCCATCACTTGATGACGGTGTCTCTGTTATCAATGTCTCCAGCCCCTGGGCCTTCCTCCCTTCAATGTGCTGAATTAATTCTGCTCTGTTCAAATCATATCAGACGTTTCCATCATCACAACCGTTCCAGACCACTTCGCCTACGCGTGGACAGTTGCCCCCAACGAAGCTGTCAGTATGCGTGGCACGTATGAATCGCTACGTTGGCAAAACTGCCGTCTTTTCTGAGCGGTATTTGGCAAGGCTTATTGGACTGTGGGCTTGCGTTTCTGTGCATTCTAATGTCTGATTGTCTTCCTACTCGCAGTGAATCTTGTTCCTATAGCAGACCAGGTGCTGCAAACGTGTGCTTCATTTAACGGTGATTCAATCAGCTTTCTGCTGTTACACTAGAAATTCAATTGCTCTCGAGTCAGATAACATCATGTTTTTATCACACATGCACACACAAACACACACACACGCACGCACGCACACACACACGCATGCAAGCACACGCAGACACATGGGCATGCATGCACACACACACATTTTAAATTTTGTCTGTATAAATAACATATATACACTGTTAAAAATATAATATCTGTAAAAATATTCATTGTAGATTTATCTGTAAGTGTACAGCCACCACAGGTGTATGAAATCTGGGCTGCACTAACTTAGAAGAGAATTTAACCCATGAACAGCATCACTCATCGTTTTCTCCTATCTGACTGTGCATTTGCCTGTATATGAGAGTGGAACTTTTACAAAATATTTTCTGAGGGATAACTCTGTTGTTGTTTATGTGCAATAGACTACCCATGAGCTTTTCTGTCTTCTTGTCTTTTTCTTTGCCAATGAGAATATATTTTTGCTGAAATATTTTCAAAGGGAAAAGTATATTACTGCTGTAAATTATTAGAATACTGCCAACTGATTCTTGTCTGTGTATTTTGTTCGACTATGACGATGCATTTTTCCTCAATATTTTTCGAGTGTTGCTGCCACGGGTTTATTTAAGGAACATTAAATGTAGGTTGCAAACATTATTGCCGTTTTGTCATATGAGAAAAACATATAAATTTACTAAGTTGTCTGTTTAGGTCGACACATTCAGTACACACATTCGACACATTCCGTACACACGAACGGTTATATTGCCTGTTTTTGTCTCTCTTTATACTGATTGCCTGTTTTTGTCCACGTATATATCTCAATATTGTTATCTACATTCATTTGCTTTTTACACTGCGCGTCTTTCTTTGCCTTTTCATTCACTAACACTGTATTTTGCTTATTCACTTTAGAATTCCCATGAATCTAGCAAAAAATATTCGATACTATATAACAAGATTTCTAATATATATTTTTGGCTGGCACGTCCCACTAACCCCCCAACACATTGTTGCACAGCAGAAGAAAAGCTGCACGCGCAGTCTGCATGCATCTTTTTTCGTTTTTATTCCTTTTCTTGCCTTCTGGGCATCAGCACTGTACGTGCAGTCCACTGATGTGATGCCTTGTCCCTGTCTTTGTCTGCCCACGCAATCTGTTATTGCCCCCATACATCTTTGTCTCTGCCTGCCAGTGATTTCTGTCTGCCTGCCTGCCTGTCTGCAAGCCTGCCTGCCTTCCTGCATCCCCCCCCCCCCCTCTCTCTCTCTCTCTCTCTCTCTCTCTCTCTCTCTCTCTCTCTCTCTCTCTCCTCTCTCCTTCCTCTTCTTCTTCTTCTCTCTCTCTGACAAGCTTGTGTGTGTGTGTGTGTGTGTGTGTGGTGTGTGTGTGTGTGTGTGTGTGTGTGTGTGTGTGTGTGTGGTGTTTTCTTTTTCTTCTTTTATTTCGAGGATGATGGAATAAGCACTCATGTGCTTTTTTCATCCAGTCTCTCATCCAGTGTGTATGCAGGTTTTGTAAATGTTGTCATCCGTTCCCACAGGCACACAATGACCTACTCTTCCGAAAAGCGGAACGGGTTTTAACGTGTGCGCGAGATGTTCTGCGTGCGTTCGCACACGGGACCTCGGTTTATAGTATTATCCGAATAACTTTTGGGGAGAGTGGAGTCGGCATTGATGTTAAGTCCAGAGGAAAAAATCCTCTTGAATGGGAATCGAACCCGGTTCAGCAGATCACGAGTGCATCACGCTAACTACAAGGCTATCCAGTTCCCCATACGAACTGTGTGTGTACGTGCGTGTGTGCGTGCGTGTGCATGTGCTGGCACGCACAAATGAAAATGAAAGTGAATATACATAAACTAAATGATTAATATGCCAACAAACAAACAAGAAACAAAACAGAAAATTAAAGAATAAACAATCGCAAATGGAAAAATCTGAAGAAGAAAAGAAATTTCAAGCTGGGACAATACCCCTATTCACTCCAGAATTGAGCTGTCAGTTGGTTTTCTGTCATCCGTGTATTTTAAACAACTTCAATCTCAACATTCATCCTACCATTAGCTTTTATTTGCCCTATGGGGAAGTTTTCATATCCCCTAACACTATCACTGATAGCTACTGCACTAACCAATTGCTCATAGCAGGGTCATACTTTATTTAAAGAAAAGGACAAGAGTTGTATATGTTTTATCACTAAAAAAGGCTGTTGTTTTTTTAAAAAAAGAATCTGAATAATTATTCATTTATCTTTCCTCAAAATCTATCATCTCATTTGCTATAATGTGTGTGTGTGTGTGTGTGTGTGTGTGTGTGTGTGTGTGTGGTGTGTGTGTGGTGGAGAGAGAGAGAGAGAGAGAGAGAGAGAGAGAGAGAGAGATAGAGAGAGAGTGAGTGTGAGTGTGTGTGTATTTGTTTGTGTGTGAGTGTGTGT
>CM054140.1:59992500-60012500 GCA_028751875.1 Rapana venosa | reverse complement strand
ATCATGTTCTCAGCTTCCATAATCTTCTACGATATACTCTTTCCTTTCCTTTCGTTGTTCTCTCTCTTATTTTCTCCTCCCATTCTGTAGAGTTTTGCCCTCTCTTGTAAAAGTTCTCTGGGTTGTATCTTCTCTTTTCTCTCTCTCTTTCTCTCTCTCTCTCTCTCTCTCTCTCTCTCTCTCTCTCTCTCTCTCTCTCTCTCCCCACACTAAGTACACATGTGCAGGTATCCATACGTGTGCACTCATGCATAAACACCATACACATGCAGGCATACACATACATACTCACACAAAGACCTCTCTCTCTTCATATCTTTCTGTCTTTCACTTTTCATAATGATAGTCAACAGCAAGCACCCAGAAGAGCCCTTCTTGATCATTTTCTTACTCAGACATAAAATCAACAATTCCTTATATCCTAAAGCCATTTAAAGAAATGCAATGTACACAAGATGTTGTGCTTAGCTTTGCACACAGGTATGTCCATGTTATCAATGCCACCAACTATAGGTGGCATACTCTTCTATGAAAGTTGAATTGGGGTTTAAATCTGTACGCAAAATGCTATGCGCATTTTTGCTTTTGTATTTTCCCCCAAAGGTCCTATCCCCAAAGTCAAAATGCAGCTACCTTAATAGTGGTCAAATAAGGTCGCATATGCAAAAATCTCTTTAAAAATCTCTCCAATGGTGAACTTCAGAGCTTTAGCCGAAGAATGAAAAAGAAACTCAACAAATTACTTACAAGGGAATGAAGTGACAACAGATATTTCAGGGGAAGAGTCCTCTCACAGAGAGACATCTTAATCCAAAATTTTCAGTTAACCATGACATGATTTTCGACACCTCAGCCAAAAGGGTTTCCTTATAAAATCACTATCTTTAAAACAGGATAGCTAGCTTAGGCCAACCTTACTTACACACCAAACAGCATGATCGGCGTAGTGGAACTCAAATGAATGCTAAGTATTCATCGTTCATTATGGCGAAATGGACAATGCTTATTTTTCATCAACCGTGCTATTTTCGTCAAAAACTAGAAAACGGCACGACAGACACACCAGATGCTATGTTCCCTCCTTCCTTCACTTTCTCTCTCACTGTCTCTCCTTCCCTTCCATCCTTGCCCTTGTTTCTGTATGCACACGCCTGCATACGCGCGTGTATGTTTGTGTGTGGTTTTGTAAAGCTAGCGAGCTTAATCAGGGCCACGTCTCTTGCTTAGGGATGTAATTCACATTATAATTACTTAGCCCTTGCACCCACTTCTTTGATGGCAAAGCAATCCACTGAACCACAAAGAAAGGTGGGAATAATTTGCGACCCCTGGTACTGACCTAAAGGGGAAGATTACTTGGTGCTGAGATTACGGTACTGTCAAGTACCGGTGATAACAAAGAAGTAATCAGAACGTAGGAAGAGAATCCCACAACCCTGGCCCGCACACAAGGTGATGTAGACTAGGCCCCAAGATCTTCCCGTTCTCTTGGCTTTCAAGACCTCTGTTGAGAAGGTGAGGGTCGTTTTTCAGTGCACAAAGAACACAGGACCAAGTGCCACTCCTCTCCACTTGGACAGCCACTTTCTGCACCCTTATAGCCAGCAGTACTAATGAGAAAAATAACGACAGTAGCGGCAAAGCTGAGGGCCGCCAGGAGTGGAGGATGCTGTGCGCAAAATCTTCAGTGGTGCTCTGTCTACTAGACTACGGGATAAGTGAAGACAGTAGCAAAGGTGATAGGGAAGTCTTATCCACTAAAGCCCCTTTCCATAGTATTCGTCCTTCCATTTATCTTGTTTACCAACCTAGTTACCTTTTTATTCAGATAGTAAGATTTTTCAGTGTCGTCAATTAGTAGTCTCATCAGTAATACTTAAACAAATAATGGTAAGCTTACATGAGAGAGCTGAATTAATAGCTGTAAATATATGACCGGTGCAAAGCTGTGTTTTCGCCCAATTTTCTAACTCGGTCTTCAACTCGTTTTCTATACATCAGAGGTATCTGGCTGTCACTAATTTGAGTAATTTTGAATGGTGAGGTAAGGAGACACCGTGATGTGTCTTCAGTTTCTTCATCTTCCTTCACCCACATCTGCTTTAGCTTCACTTAAAGGAGAGGGACTTTCTAGTGCAGTACTGAACATTTCAAAAAAGTCTTACCACAACTAACATCTTATCTAACTTGATATTTTCCATAAGTACATAGTTATGATGGGGGTTTATGGAGAAGGAAAAAACGTTCTAAGGAGGCATAATGTGCCAAAAGATAGTAAGAAAAGAAAAGTGTGTATGTGTGTGTGTGTGGGGTGGGGGGGGACGGGGTATGTGTGTGTGCGTGCATGCAAGTGAGCATTCTCTCCCAGTTAGGAATATTTATGTGCGTGCATTTGTGTGTAAGAGCAAACACGCACATTTAGTAAACTGTGTGTGTGTTTGTGTGTGTGTGAGAGAGAGAGAGTGTTGTGTGTGTGTGTGAGTGTCCTTGTGCATGAAGTGTGTCTTCTTGTGTGTGTGTGTGATATTATATATATATATATATATATATATCTAGATAATATATTTCTATAGAGAGTGAGAAGATGAGAGAGAGAGAGAGAGAGGGTGAGAAGAGATAAGAGAAAGAGATGAGAGAGAGTTTGTGTGCAAGCGTGTGCGTGTGTGAAGGTGTGCGAGTGTATGTGCAAGTGTATGTGTGGGTGGAGGGCACGTGCACGCGTGAATGCATGCGAAAACCTCTGTGTACGCGCACTCGTGTAAGAAAACTTTTCCATCTTGAATCTATCTTTCTTTCTGTAATCTTTTTTCTTGCCTTATAACTCTTTTTCTACATTTACCTTTTAGTTTTTTTCATTCTTTTATTTTCTGACTTTACTGGCATCCAAACGGAAACCTAGCAACAGCTATGGCAACAATCCGTTTATGACTGAATGGGCTAGATGATGTATTGTGTTATAGCTGGCAGATTTTCAGCATTTGTGTTGGCATGAAAGCAAAGTCCTCGGGTGAGAGAGAGGGAGATGACGAGACGAGAGAGAGAAAGAGAGAGAGAGGGGATTTGAGATGAGACTGATCTGAGTATGAGAGAGAGAGAAGAGAGAAGAGGACAGAGACAGAGAAGACAGACAACGACAGAGAGACGAGAGTTCTGACTTCATACTTTACGAGAGAGGGAGAGAGAAATGAGAGAGAGAGATGATTGAGGACCGAGAGAGAGGATGAGAGAGAGAGAGAGAGAAGAGAGGGATGAAGAGAATGATGATGTGGAAGAGAGAAAGAGAGAGAGCGAGATTGCGATTAAGAGAGACGAGAAGAGAGATGTTGAGAAGAGAGGGATTGGAGAGATGAGATGAGAGCTTGTTATACAAAGAGGCTAACAATACATTTCATTTGCGCAACAAGTTTCTTCTATCGTACATTATTTAAAAGCTATTCTTTTATAATGTTTTCATCTGAAATGGCTTTGAAACGCGTTCGATGGGCACTTGACTCTGAAAAAAATATAGCGCACTGCCAATGTATGGGTTTAGCCATTTTTTCGTTTTGTTTTTTTGGGTCGCCTTACTTTGTCCGCGCTTAGGATAAACCTATAGTTTTTAGCAAAGTAAGACTTATTTTGTTGCCGTGGGGTCTTCTACGTGCACATATACATGTTGAAATTATTGTAGTCACATTAAAAGAATAGCATCTAGATCCACCACCAATCATGATGTTGTGTAATGGCCCCCCCCTTAGTGATGGCGTGGCAGTGCTAAAGAAAGTCACTCTCAGAGTGAATTATAATCATGGGTTTTTGGCTGTGTAAATAGTGTGTCTTCGCATCCCAACTATGGTTTTTATATCAACCATGGTACCCTTTTAATATATATTTTACAAAAAATTGGACTCAGTTTCGTTGTCTGAATTCTTCTCAGCAAAAAGCAGTAAAGATAGTTGTTTAGAAGGAATGAGGTGACTGATGCTTCATCTGCAAAAAATGCTGTGTCCACGAAAACCAAATTTCATCTTGTCTCCCGAAAATCTCCCTAACTTCTTATATCGTGATTGGGGAAGGTATGAAAAAAGTTCCAGAACATGTCCTGACTGACAATGATTTCATGGATGTTATACAGGATTCTGTGACAGAATGTCTGATTTGTGTTTATGGAATGATGAACGATAAAAAGTTGTTGAAGCTGTCTGAAAGATTGTTACCACACACACATACAAACATAGTGTCTCTCTCTCTATCTCTCTCTCTCTCTCTCTCTCTCTCTCTCTCTCTCTCTCACACACACACTGGCTTTGTTGGTGGCTATTTTGTTAAGATGACTTATTATTGCTTCGCAGACTATAGCGATCTATTGGTATCTGGACAATTCACACTTGCCACCTTCCTTATGATGGAACCTTTTTCTCACGTCACCATAACATTCTGTTTACTGTAGAAAAGTTGTTCAAAATGACCCATTCTCAGCTATGCTTTCATTGTGGGTGTGCACGTCAAATCAAATGAAAGCAATCAGGAGCTTTGTGGTAAAGAAAGTCACTGAAGCATGGCAAACTAAGGGCACTGTAATATGTTGCCCCGCGCTCCTTAATATGAACAAATGTCTTAGGTTTGGACGACAGGGTCGAGATAAGGTGAGAAATGATCAACATCTTGACGAAATGTTCAAAAGGCAAGATATCCTTGTCACTACCATGGGTTTGCTGACAAGGACACAAGAGAAACGTCAGGTCTACAGGGCCAGAGTCACTTTGGATTTGGACAAAAGGGTCAGTCCACAAAAGACATGGGGCCAATGCCCACAAACAATTGAATTCTGTCATCTTCACACTTCAAGCCCCTGTTGATGATGTAGAGAGCAAAGGCTATATGTCTGCTGACATATATAGTTGCTCTTCCCTTTAAAAAGAAAACGTTGTTAAAAATGTTTTTTTCATTTTTCTTGAAAACCGAACACAGTTGTCTAGGAAAAAAAGCATAAAATAGTTGCTATAAAGCAAGTAATCTGATAGTGCCTTTCAGCCTCAAAATGTTTTTTTTTAAATAATTGTGCAATGTTTGCATTACTTTGGTTCATTGTGGCATGGGTTCAAATCTTGGCGGCACGGGGGAAAAAACAACCATAGACGGGTATTCAGAAGCCATGGTCTGCATTCAGCCCGGACCCCACTAAGTATTAACTCCTGAAACACTTAGAAGGTGGTTTATCAAAAAGTGATTTCCAGTCTCTACATACAAACTGCAGATAGGTGCAATGGTGTCAGGCTAGGCTCATGACCGTACAGTCAATAAGGTCAATGAGTTTTATATATTCTTCTGCCTACACGTAGTAAGCCAAGATGACGAGACATCTGCGATACATAATTTTGGTTGTCTAATGTTTTCCAGATGCCAAAGTCCTTCTTTTCAGTAGTCGTCAGCTCTGATATGCCTTGATAACTACACTTTCCCCACCTTTCTTCTATTCCCAGATTCCTAGATATGTTTAGATATTGATTTATTGAGCAAAACTGATACTCATGCATAAATTGTCAGCATGCTTTCCTGGGGAAAATGCCATTGGCCCTGAAATTTATAAAGAAATTTATAACTCATAGTTTTGGTTTCCAGAGTCTATTGAAATCCCATCACTTCTTGCTGATGTCTCTGCTGTCGCTTATTTCCTCCCCTTTGGGTTCTTCCTTCATTGCCTGGGAACGTGGCGAATTACTTCTGGTCTATTCAATTATACAGACTTTTTTTCCATCACAAGTGTACGTCCCCAGGCTGCTTTGCCTGTGCCTGGACCTTGGTCACAAGGAGGCAGTTAGCATGTGTGTCACGTGCAGATCTCTATCTTGGCAAATCCGCCATCCCTCTTAACTGGCGTTTGGCACCCCTTTGCTGTCCCTGTGGCGTGCATGTCTGCGCATTCAAGTGGCTTGCTGTCTTTTCAGTTCTATGTTTTATTGTTTACTCTAAGAAGCCGTTTTATTTTCAAGTTAATTTTTATTTGAAGCAAAAATGCATCATTTCTACCTGGTTGCACTTTTGTCAGCCATTTCCTGAATATGTAGTAGCTGCTATGACATCCCCCCCCCCCCCCCCCACTTTGTCTTAAATTCCATTTGGTGATCAGATACGTTTTTCAAATCAACAAATTGGATCTCTCTCTCTCTCTCTTCTCTCCTCTCTCTCGCTCGCTCTCTCTCTCTCTGTGTATCTCTCCATCTGTCTCTGACACTGTTTCTGTCTCTCTCTCTAAGAATCATTTCAGAGTGGTTTTTTCTCTCTCTGTCTCTGTGTGTGACAAAAGCAGAGAAACAGAGACAGCCAGAAAGAGTCAGTGACACAGAGACTGACAGGACTGACGTGGCCCATTCGCTCCCTTAGGAGGTAGTGCTCACACCCAGTTAACTCAGCCTGTTAATAAGATTTGCACAGTCCAGGGCATAGTGTCGTGGTTATCAGGTAAAGACGATGAGATGATACTGTACATCAACACAAGCAATGCACAGAATAGCATTATAAACAAATATCTTACATCTCAACCATCAAGCCAGAGGAATGACATAATTATATTCTACAAAAAATGACTTCACTTAACATTGTTCTCTGTTTGGTGTCATCTAAATGCTATAAAGAAAATGCTAATGAAAGACATTATGAGCCAGATGCTTCTCCTGGAAGATACTGTTTCCATGAAAAGCAAATTTTGTCTTGAGTCCAGAAAATCTCCTTACCTTCTAATTTCTTGAATGAGAAATGCATAACAAAAATGTGGCAGGACAGGACCGTACTGTCTGTTACTGACTTGATATATGTTATGTAGACATTTCTGTAGAATATCTAATTTAGAATATCTTATTAGTTTATTTCTCTTTATGAATTGCGAATTAGTTACAGCTGTATGAAGACAATCTAAACACACACATACACACACACATCACAAACACACACACACAACACACACACACCACAAAAGCACGCACAGCGTGTGTATGTGTGTATGACGTCGAGTGGTGCAAATGAAAGCAATGACGCAAAAATCAATAAAATAAATACACTGAACCACAACATATTCTTCAGCAATACAATGGCCTTAGACAGAAATAGTTTTATAAGGTCATTCCTCTTTTATTCATTACTGGCATGACCTGTTTGGCTTTACTCAGTTTGTCACCATCACTAGCAAGAAACAAACGACAAAAATGTGCATAAATATAAATAATAAAAAAAAGGACGAGATGAGAGACGGCCATACTGGAACGACGAGAGAGACAAAGAGAGAGACACAGAGAGAGTACACACAGAGAGAGCCGGAGAGAGAGAGAGAGAGCCAGAGTCGAGTGGAGAGAGATTGAGGAGAGAGAGAGAAATTTATGGAGGAGTCCGGATGATTTTGAGAGAGATGAAGAGGAGAGAGAGAAGGATGATAGAATGTTGAGAGAAGAGAGAGAGAGAGAGAACTCGAACTCGAACTCAACGATTTATTCACAAAAGGCCATTGCCCATACATGAAGGGGTTGCGAAATCTGCTTAGTATTTTAGTTTTTAACACACACACTACACACACACACACACCCACACACACATCACACACCACAACACACTCACACACAACAACGCACGCACGCACACCACCACACACACACACACACACAGACCAACATGTTACTGTTATTAACACAATGTCAGCTATAAATATCACTTAGGATAACATTATCTCTCTTATTCTGGAAGGCTTTACACAAATTATACAGGGAGCTGCGCACAACCTCAGGATGACTTGATGCCAGGAGGTAAACAGAGTCTGAATAAATTTGCTGTCTATATATTTAACAGGGATGTAGTTCTGCCTACATCTCAAATACTGGACAGCACAAGACAAAGGTGTACTTCATCCTCCGGAGCTTGCTTTACATTAATGGGATAACAGCCTGGGACGTCGTCATTATCATGTGCTCTGTATCTGAATTTATGAACATTTAATAGAGTACACCAAGTATAAACTACTTAGACTTTATTCTTTTCAAATGTATATCCCATATCAGTTTTAGATAGGTTTGACATCATGCGAATCTTATAAATTGTCGTACATTTGGAAATCTTTCACTGTTTTGTATATGATTACTCCATTGCTGCCATCGGCAGTCAATCATCTTTGCCTGAAAAGCGTTTAATATCTCTCTGCAATTTCCGACTCCTTGATGGAGCCAAACAAATCCAAACCCGAGTTCACACAAAACTGGTAGTATTGTGTTGCCCAATGTTTTTCCTTTTGGACCATCTAGATCATAAAGCATCTTGTTTGGCATTTTAAATGCGTAGCTCTGCTCTCATTCATATGCAGGAATCTTAAATCCAATATCTAAAGCATCTTACAGCAGCTATTAACAGAGAGTGGGTATCTCTTAGTTTCACTATAACAAGATCATTAGGTGTACGTTATCTAGCTTAAAAATGCTTTAAGCAAAGAGGGTGTTGTACTGATTCACAATGTGGTTACAGCTGCATCCAAGCTCCCAGATTTTCTGCACCATATAAACCACAGTGGGTTTTGTATTGTGGCATCAAATATCTTAATGAACAAAATCAAAAGAGTTATTATTCAATATTCGTAGTTTTTCAACTACAAATAACAAGCTTGTTTTACCACGACTTGCCAGATCTGTTACATGCAGTTGTGAAACTTAAGTCTTAGAGAAAATCAGATTCCTAAATATTTATTTACATTAATCACAGGCATGATATTCCATGGTACAACCTTTTTTCATGAGCCAGCTTAAATATCCACCTTTTCTGAATACAACAATAGTACTCTTACTCAGATTACCTTTAGATCGTGCTGTTGAAGCACTGTTTAAGCTGTTCTAACTGCTTTTTGTAACCTACGACTGTTTCAGATAGCAAGATACATCAACAGCAAGCAGAAAGAATAAACAACTTATGAGAAATCTTGGGGGAACTTTGGCACCATGTTTACCATTAGTGATGATGTCTTGGTTAACTCATGATAAAAAGAAAAACATTAAGGGGTACATACATTCACCTCTGTTTAACACAGTGGTAACAGTATATTATGTCAGTCACTTAGTTCCACATCTTATTCTGCTTCTGATCATTCTGATACATGGGCTCTGCAACATCGTATAGTTCACCCTTTCCACACCATTTTTTAGGAGAATAGGCCCCAAACAAGTTCCTTGTTAACAGAATCAAATGCTTTTCAAAGTCTATAAATGCTACATAGATGCTTACGGTTATGAGGCAAAACTGTTTCTGTCAACGCAAGCAGGAGTAAACATTATGATCTATATGATGTATACCTTTCTCTTTAAAACCAGCTTGGTGCTCACCTGTAATATTATTCTTATAACCCTTCCTGTAACTATTTTAATATAGTACTATACTAATCTTACTACTTATGTCAGTAGAGAAATTCCCCGGTAGTTATTTAGGGTTTTCAAACATCACCCTTTTTATGCAATGTTAGTAATGATAGATTCAGCCCAGTTATCTGGATATAAGACCATCATCAAAAATTTTGGTTGAATAGGTTTTAGAAGAAAAGCACAAGATTTTCCCCTCCATATTTTAGCAATTCACCAATGATTTGAGCAGGACCGGCTGCTTTCTCAGTCTGTAATTTTCTTAGTGCCCCTCATATTCATCTTTAGATCATACTAGACGATCAAAATCGTCCTTCAGTTCCATCACTGTCAACATTCAGTAATCATGGAGTTGGCTAATGAGTCTGTCTCCAACAGGGTTTTGAATGTTGAAACCATCTGACAACTGATATACTATTCTTTGGCTGACTTTTTCTGAAATGACGCTCTTCTTATCACTTTTTCCAGAACTGGATTTGAGAGAGATAGATGACATATCTCTGCAAGTAAGGTTTATTTATACGTTTCTTTTTTCGTTCAGCATGCATTTTATATTCCCTTATTGTGACACAGTACCACGTTTTTGTCCTCATTCTTAATGTTTTTCGGAAAGGTCTTTAGAAAGTTTTCTGACCTTATCTTTCATACTTTTACAGTCATTATCAAACCAAAGTTCATTTGATGGACCTTTATTGATATTGTACCTGTGTCGTCTTCTTCATACATTCCAGCACTGGCTTTTATGGAAACCATAAACAAAATTATAATGCTTCAGTAATGTTTCATCAATCATCTGAAAGGCATTAATAAAATTTTCACAATGTTCACATCCTGGAGATTTTCTTATAAATGAGAGTTTGTTTTCATTCCCATACCCAACTTGTTTCCATAACTGATGGCTTAACAGGTGTCCACACCTGTCTTATATATGCGATTAATATATTATTCAACAGAAGGTGATCGGAATCAGAACGTCCGCAACAAAACAAACGACATGAGTCAAAATCTGAGAAAACAAATCATCTGACACAAAAAATAAATCATTTACACTACATCCTCCGTCAGAGATGTATGTATTGCGTCTTGTGGTCACCATTACATACGCATTTAGAATTTGAAATAAGAGCATTGCACATATTCAATATTAATTTTCCATAATTGTTGATAACACAATCTTCAGAATTACGACTGCTGCTGAGGAGCACATCTTTACTTTGGACATTGGAACTAAAGGTATTTACTACATGCTGACAAGAAAAATAGTTTGAGGTTCCTGCTGTTTAAGTCTCACATAAGTATTTTATCTACTTCATCCAGTGTCACCACAAATTTACTACATTTCTTCCAAATAGCAATCCATTATCATTGTCAAACATGTTATAAAGAGCGAACTTCAGGTTGGTGATATACACACAGACAAGCAAAACATTTCTTTCGGTAAAAAAGAGATTTGTCACAGAGATAAAGTGCAAAATATTAGGATATGGAACATCATAAACAATTCACAAAGGTAGGTTAATCATGCCTTATTAAACAACTAAAACCACTAGACGCCTTCCTTGATGCTACTTTAATTTGCCGACTTACAGAAGCCTTTTATTACCCAGTAAAAAACATCCTGGCTGGACATTTTCCAGGAAGTTTCTGTCAGACAGTATAAATCCAAACTACGCAATAAGATAAAAATCTCTATCAGACTAGTTTTGACAACAATCCCATTACGTTCCAAGACAAAAATGAAAAAGTTTTATTTGTTTTATCTGTATTACACAATTCATTGATCCAACCCACCAAGACTGCACTTTCACCAATTAATTGACATGACATGACACAGCATTCATTGCTTCAGCAAGAGTTAAGTAAGGCTCTTTAATGGAAGACTGCTACAACTCACATGGTCAGTTGGTGGTATTAGACTAGGCAAAGTCTAGACCTGTCTTTGTCTAGCCTTCACATGGATAAGTGTCACTCCTCACTTCACCAAACTGAGCCTCACTTGCTAAGCCCTATTACTTTCAGTGTCTAACTGAGGCCTGAGTGACCGTGTCTGATTTCCTTTTCCTACCCCCTGTAAATGAGACTATGCAGGATGATTTGTTTTGTTTTTGATGGGCGGCAACAAGGCTATTTTTACTTTTAAGAATCATTAAGGGTATCCTTTCGCCATTAATGATCATTGATCAAAATGACCCATTCTCCATTTTTTCCCTCTGCCTGCACTCTTCAAGTATGGGGCCAGATTTTGTGCCTATATCTCTAACAGTTTGGAAAAATCGTCTCGTCTTCAAAAATTCCTCTGAACCTTTCAAAACGAGTTTTAGCCTTAATATCTAAGCTTATCTGATAAAACAACCACCTGGCATAATGGGAGAGTTGGGTTATGAATTTATCCTTGTGCACACTATCAATCTTAAACATCTGCTAATCCATTTTTTCGGAAAGAAGATTTTTCACGACATTTCACAATGCAGCTCCAGTTCATACTTGTCTTTTCCATGCCATGAATAATGATATTGTTCCGTCTTGACCGGCCTTCTTGAACGTCTGCATTCTTTTCTAGTTTTTCCACTCTGTCCATCAGTCTGTGTTTGATTTGCTTTAACTCTAAATTTTCAGCTCCTAGATTTGTTCATGTCTTGTTAATTCCCACATTTCCTCTTTCAAGGCATCAAACACTGTTTGTCATACATTTGTATTGACTCCTCATAGTTCTCTGTTGTTGTCTTTAGCAATTTCTCCACTTTCTCCATCTTGGCCCTCATGTGGTGAAATGTTTCCTCAGGAGCTACTGTAGGAGGACTCCTGTCTACTGTGTCAGTTGTAGGTGTGCTGGCGTCCATTCTGCACTTACTTTGGTTTTCCTGCAGCTTTTCCTGTGATGAGTGCTACGACCACCAGCACCACTCAGTCAGGCTGGTTTGCCTCCGCTTCGTCCTTGACCAGGTCCAGGGTTGTCTCCACATCACCACACGACGCAAAGAGGCCCCCAGAATAGATAGGTGAGGTCAGTCCTAAACATGACACGTCTCGACCCACTTTTAGCGTTCAGGATGGACGCGCTGCCATGGCAGTAATTTGAATTCTGCCCGTTTCGACATGGAAGCAGGCGAATTGCTGCCGCAACTGTCCCACTGACAGCCCTGTCACTGCAGCGATATCCCATCCTCCTTATCTAAATCTGTATGCTAACAATGAAAACTAAGGCCACTTAAAAACTAGCGTACTAATTCACAAAATACTAGGGTTAGCAATTTCCCTACGTCTTCACATTCGCATTTACCGTGATCGGACCCCGAGAGAGAGAGGTGTGAGAGAGAGAGGAGAGAGATGAGGAAGACCGGAGAGAGAGAGATGAGAGTAGATTGGAAGAACGACAGACAGATAAGACAGACGAGACACAGACAGACAGACACACACACACCTCATACAGAAAGAGAGACGAGGTGAGACAGAGAGAGACAGAGAGAGAGAGAGAGAGAGTGAGGAGAGAGACGAAGAACGCGATGTGAGGAAGGAGAGAGAGAGAGAGATGAGAAATGAAATTGGGAAAACACCTTGCCTTACGTAAGTTTTGCTAAACGTCCTGTTGAAGATAGCCTTGGGCATTTTTCTCATGAAATCAGAATCTGTATAACAAAAAATCAACTCCTAAAAATCCAATAATCAAATTAGCAAAAGGTTTGTTTGAGACTTTTATTTCTAAACAATAATAATTACTGTTTTGCAATATCAGTGATCTGTTGATCTCAAAACAGTTTGCATTTCGCCAACACACACAGGACCACACGCAGCAATTAATGAGATTTTCTATTACCAATGCTATGTTTAAGCTGACAAAGTCGTTCAAATTTTAATCAATGTTCTTTTAAAGTAGGTGCGCGGATTCAGGTCAAATTGCAGCGGCAATGCTTCTGATGCCAAAGAAAATCACCCAGGCATTACCGAAAAGTAATACAATATCTTGCTTTCATCCCGATAAAAGACAAAACTTTCTTTGATTTGAGAGACAAGAAGTGACGAGGTTAAGAATGATCAAATGCTTGACGAAATGTTCAAAGCCAGATATCCTTGTCACTACGCATGGGTCTGCTGACCAAGGACGCAAGAAACGTCAGGTTCTACAGGCCAGAGGTCACCTTCTGGATTGGACAAGGGTCAGTCCACAAAGGACACGGGGCCATGCCCACAAACGATTGAATTCCTGTCATCTTCACACTTCAGCCCACACTGTTGATGAGATGTACAAGGGCTATGCGTGCGTTTGCATGAATGAAATCATATTCAACAAGAAAGCCTTTGTCGGCATTGTTTTTCTTCCCTTATTGACCCCCTTTCTTGCAAACCACAGATTATTCAGGAAACGAAGCATAACGTTTAGGAAAGAAACAGTTGCAATAGACAGAGAAACAATACAAAACACTTCTAAGCGCATATTTGGTTTTGGTTCTAAATGCCAGATCTCTGCCACTTTTGAAGCATTGTTGAATAAATTCGAATATTGGTCTAGGTAGGAACAAAGGTGGCAGCAGATGGGTATCCAGAAGTCACGATTTACATTTAGCCCAGTCCCCATAGTATTAAAGTAAGCTAATGACTGAGGTTTGTAAATGAGGGTTTTCATTTTCTATATATAGACTGCATATGGGTGGTGAAAAAAGCTCTCAGCTAGACTCAAATACCCAGATAGTGAATAGGATTCGTCAGTTTTGCATTCAAATGCCCATTCCTTGTAAAGTAGTGGCTGCCACAAAAAGAGTGTGTCATGTTTCGCCAGATGCCAACTCCTTCTTTCCAGCAAGTCTATCAGCTCTGCATGTTTGATAACCATACCTTCTTTCCACCTTTTCTTCATTTCAATATTGATTCCTATCATCTGTTTAGATACTGAGTTATTTGAAAAAACTGATAATCATGAAGAAATTGTCAGCACGTTTTTCTAAGGAAAATTAAATTGGCCCTGAGATACATAATGAAATATATAACTCAACATCTGCCAGGAGTCTATCAAAATCCCATCACTTTGCTGCTAATGTCTCTGCTGTCGCTTATTTCCTTCCCCTTGGGTTCTTCCTTCATTGCTTGGGAACGTGGCGAATTACTTCTGGTCTATTTCATTATGTCAGACTTTTCTTCCCATCGCAAGTGTCCCCAGGCTGCTTTGCCTGTGCCTGGACCTTTGTCACAAGGAGGCAGTTAGCATGTGTGTCACGTGCAGATCTCTATCTTGGCAAATCCGCCATCCCTCTTAACTGGCGTTTGGCACCCCTTTATAGTCTATGAAGCGTGCATGTCTGTGCATTCTAATGCATTTTCTTCTCAATTCTGTGTTTCATCCTCTGCTTCTGAGAAGCCATTTTATTACTTCGTGAATCTTTTAAGTCAAATTAGCATTATTTCTACCAGGTTAGACTTTTTACGGTGAAATTTACTTCTTTGTCTTTAATTCCATTTGGTAATCAGACACATTTTCAAATCAGCAAACTGAATTCTCTTCCCAGCCAACAAGATCCCAAAGTAAAAAAGAGACATAGGGATTTTGGGGCCAGCAGCCAGTTCCTACTCAAAGATTTTGTTATGGGCTCTTATGGAAGACTGAGGCTCCACAGTGGAGTTCCATTCACTTTTCAGATGTAGTTGTGAGAGAGTTGCTCAAGTTCCCTGACCAACACTACAGGTATCTGTATGTCTCAGGCCTGGTTTTTGCTGGCATAGATTTTGATAGGAAGTGAGGAATACAACACTGTCAAATAGTCTTATATCACATTCCCTTCCTTAGCAGCACAATTATAGTCATCAACCTTATCACCAGTGATCATCATTCAATAAAAGAAAATTGTCTCGAATTTGGTGGCCATTAATGTTATGATCCCATGGTGACATCAGTATTGGTTTCCCCCTACATTTATGTACCTATGATGAGTTTGTTTCAAATGCTTTGGGTTCAGAGGTTCATGGGGAAAAATCGCTAGATGGTTGCTGTGGTAGTTGCCACCTTGGGTGGGCACTTACTCGGTTTGGCTCAGTGTCAGAGCTATCACTTTCACCAGTGGGAACTGAAGACATAGCAGGTGGTGTCCTGCATATGTTAACTAAGAACAGGCACATCTAAATACCACCAAAATGGCCCAGCAACAGTGCAGAGGACCCTCTGGCTGGATACACCACGGCGGTCTAATATTGATAGGCTCCCTGTAAACTTATGACCCTGAGGATGCAACACATAATGAATCTGGGTTTGGCTGGAGTGGAGAGATTGGACTGAGTAACGTGGGAACAGTAGGACAGGAACATCAGGGAAGAGAAGGCAGTAGATCTCTCTCTTTCTCTCTCCCTCTCTCTCTCTCTCTCTCTCTCTCTCTCTCTCTCTCTCTCTCTATCTATGTATGTATGTATGTATGTATGTATGTATGTATGTATGTATGTATGTATGTATGTATGTATGTATGTATGTATGTATGTATGTATGTATGTATGTATGTATGTATGTATGTATGTATGTATGTATGTATGTATGTATGTATGTATGTATGTATGTATGTATGTATGTATGTATGTATGTATGTATGTATGTATGTATGTATGTATGTATGTAGTATGTATGTATGTATGTATGTATGTATGTATGTATGTATGTATGTATGTATGTTGTATGTATGTATGTATGTATGTATGTATCTATCTATTTATTTATTTATTTATTTATTTTATTTATACCACTTTAAGTCACGAGATTTCTCTGCGTGAAATTCGGGCTGCTCTCCCCGGGGAGAGCACGTCGCCACAAGAGCAGCGCCACCCTTTTTTTTTTTTTTTTTTTTTTTTTTTTTTTTTTTTTTTTTTTTTTTTTGGTCTGCAACTGTATTTCTTTCCCTATCAGAGTGGCTTTTTTCTAAGAATTTTGCCAGGGACAACTCTCTTGTTGCCGTGGGTTCTTTTTCGTGCGCTGCATAATTTTCTGTAACACACGGGACCTCGGTTTATCGTCTCATCCGAAAGACTAGCGCCCAAACCACCACTCATGGTCTAATGGATGGGGGAAAAGTTTCGGGCCCAGACGGGATACGAACCCGGACTTTTCGCTTTCTAGACAGGCGCGTTACCTCTAGACCACCGATCCACCTATCTATCTATCTGTGAGTGCGTGTGTGTGTTTGTGTGTGTGCGAGACAAAGACAGAGAAACAAAGACAGCCAAAAAGAGTCAGTGACACAGTGACTGACAGGAGGGGATATGGCCTATCCACTCCCTGAGGAGGTAGTGTTCACACCCACTTAACTCAGCGTGTTAATGAGATTAGTTCAGTATGGGCCATACAGTTGCAGTTAGCACTTGCGGACACGCTGAACTGACAATGTATATCACTACAAGCATTGCTAACACACCCAATCTGGCTAGTCTAAAGCTACTCAGATATATATATATATATATATATATATATAATATATATATATATATATATTTTTTATATATATATATATATATAAAGAGAAAGAATTCTCTCAATCAGAAAAGTGGCACTAAACGTTCCAGAAAAAAATTATTCTGATTTTTTTCCTCGAAAATCGAAATTGGTACAAATTAATCTTGAGAAGAGAACCCCTCCAACAATAATGATCAAACAGCAATGAAACATTTGCTTTGTGTGACTGATTTTCAAGTAATCCCAGTGATTCTCCACAAACACCTCACTGACCCATCTACCTTGAAATATTTCACACCTGCCAGTTACACAGACGCACACATTCAATGTAATCAAACCGTTTCACATCCTATCAAAAAATTTAGATGATTAAGACCTGCAAAAGATCCAGTCACAATTTCGATATTCTGGTACATGGTGTGTGTGTGTGTGTGTTGTGTGTGTGTGTGTGTGTTTTGTGTGTGTGTGTGTGTGTGTGGCGCGTGCGTGCGTGTGGTGTGTGCGCGCGCGCGCGCGTTTATGAGTGTGTGTGTGTGTGTGCGTGTGTGTGCGTGCGCGCGCGCGCAAATAAAATCAGGCTAAAGCATGCAAGGCTTTGATGGTAAAGCAAATCGCTGAAGCTCTACAAAAGGACACAGTAATATTTTGCCCCAGCTTTGAACAAGGCAAGTTCGATCTGGGGTTGGGATCTGGTGAGTGATGAGGCAAGATGTAATCAAATATTTGACAGAATGTTCAAAGCAAATCCTGCTTGTCAACACTCGTAGCTTTACTGGAAATGACTCAGGAAATGTCAGGTTCCACAGGCCAGAGGTCACCTTCTTGATTGGACAAGGGTCAGTCCACAAAGGACACAGGCCCATGCCCACAAAATATGAATTCCTGTTCTCTTTACTCTTCAGCTCATATTGTTCAGACGCAGAAATGCTATGCTATGGTTGTATGTACATGTTTCCTTTTAGCAAGAAAACTCTGTTAGCATTGTATGTCTTCCCTATCTAATGCTTTCCCGCTGAGAACCATATACATCATACCCCCCCCCCCCCCTAAAGCATGCATGATTTAAAAAGCAGAACTCCTGAAATCTTAAAAAGAAAGGATTATGCATCTAAACCCAGCAAGACCAAAGTAGTTTATATGTAGATTTTCGTGTGCTAAATTCCATGCATATAACGACACAGAACTTCAAACACTATATCAACATTTTTATGCTCTTGTATGTTTGCTCTTGACAGAGCTCTAAACAAATACAAAAACTTATGTTTGGTTAATACAAATAGTATCGTTGTTATAGCTGAATATGATTGACTAAATGCTTTCCAAACCGTTTCAACAGTATGTAGCCTGGTTACACAAATTAATTTATTTACAGTTTAACAAAACTGATTTGTTCCAACCTTACTGTAATGAAACTGATAACTGCATTTTGACCATGTTTTGTCAAAATAAGTCTGTAACTATGAAAATAGTCTTTCAAATCGAGTGGTCAGGGTATTTCCCAGACAGATTCAAAGACCCATCTGATGAACAAAATCAAAGAACTATGCGATTCTCTGCCAAATGGACTCGAATCAGAACCTGGAGATACCTAGTATTTTTTTCAATTCACTTTATACAATCTTTTCTCCAGTTGCTAGTTCTTTACCCAACGAATCTGCCATCCCACACTTGCATGATAATATGTTTTTATACATTATGTTTCATCTTTCATATCATCCTTGGTTGATTGCCATCATCTGTTTCGTTAGCGTTTAAGTGGACAATACCTGATGCTTATAAAAAGACTTTGGTCGTTTAGCATTCAGCAAAATGGTCTTGACTTCTAAGCCAACAGTTTATCGAAATCCCATCACATGTTGAGGATGTCTCTGCCGTCGCTTATTTCCTTCCCCTTGGGTTCTTCCTTCATTGCCTGGGAACGTGGCGAATTACTTCTGGTCTATTTCATTATATCAGACTTTTCTTCCCATCACAAGTGTCCCCAGGCTGCTTTGCCTGTGCCTGGACCTTTGTCACAAGGAGGCAGTTAGCATGTGTGTCACGTGCAGATCTCTATCTTGGCAAATCCGCCATCCCTCTTAACCGGAGTTTGGCACCCCTTTGCTGTCCGTACGGTGTGCATGCCTGTGCATTCTAATGCTCTGGTATTCCTCTCAGCTCTGTGTTTTCTCCTCATCTCTCCAAGGAACCATTCTATTTCCAAGCGAACACTTTTTTTTTCGAACATGCATTTATGTTCAACTAGATTCCATTTCTACGAATCATTTCCTTAATATATGGGGTGACTGCAGTGATATTTGCTTCTTTTTTACCCTTTAGATTTTATAATAACGCTCAAATTAAACTCTCTCTCTCTCTCTCTCTCTCTCTCTCTCTCGCTCTCTCTCTCTCTCTCTCTGGCAAATCAGAGACAAAGAGTGACATTCATAACATTTAGGGGCAGAGAGACTGAAAGAAACGCCATGGCTATCCAGTCCCATAGGAGACATATACCTCACACCCAATTAACTCGCCGTGTTAATGAGCTTAGTGCAGTCTGGGCTTGGGGGTCGAGGTTAGCACGTGCAGACAGACAGTCTAACAGTGTACATCACTACTAGCTTTATTCACGAATCCAGCCTTCATGTACCCAGTTTAACCCACACAGTGAATAGCTTTAGTATGATTGTGTGTCTAAGCGATGGTCAGTAGATTTATTCTTCAAATGACAGCATTTTCAAGGCAACAGACTGGATTTTGTTTCCGTCTGGGATTGTTTGGGTTTTTTAAAGATTCTTTGTAATCCAAACAGTTCTACTGAGTTTGATGGTTCATTCTAATTGTAAACTGTAGACATAAATCGACGCATAGAAAACAGGGACTGGACGTTTGGAGGAGCAAAGGTACTACTGTTAGCAATTTAATAGCAAAACATTTCAATCTGTTTGAGTTAACGTTGGCTTAAGTCTAGCAATCAGTAACCTTTCCTTTCAGAAGCACTGAGCCCTATTCATTTTTGCAGACGCATAGAATACTGGCACATTTTATCTTGACCTCAAAATACAATTTACACTGTTAGATTCTTTCAGCAGCCAGCCAGAGGTGAAAACCAAATTACTGTCGTTTAGTCTGGCCATCAATTTCTTTGATAATAAAAAAAATCAATTTACTGAAGCTCTCCGAAAGAATCCAGCGATTTGCTTCGTAGTTATGAAAAACAAAATTAGCGTTTGCTTGTG
>CM054140.1:59977500-59987500 GCA_028751875.1 Rapana venosa | reverse complement strand
CTGAAGGCAATCTGAACATAATGTTTTGCAACATAACAACATTTTAGTGAAGGCCTAAGCAATAAGCTGACATCAATAACTGACACAGCTTTTGACCTGGATCAGAGGGTCTGAAGTGATTTCACTTCCTTCATGTTGGCAACATCGTTGTATGACATGGTCAGAATTGGACGAATTTTTTTATTTGAAATTTTATTTATTTCTTTCGAGTGGCAACCTTGAACACTCCTGACCTACACAGATACTGACTTGTGTTATATTCTAGCCCACTCTTATTCCATTATTGAATGTATTTAGTTTACTTTGCAATTTGTTCCCTGTCCTTACAAGGGTTTCTTTTTTCTTCCTATGGAACATGAGCACAAATCGATCTATTCTTGTAATGTTCTAATTTCTTATGTGGTGTATACAATTAATTAAAAATTGAAGAGATATGTGTGTGGGCGTGCGCACGCACTCTTGTTTATGTGCGTACCTGCACTACATGAGGATGATGATGATGATGACGATGACGATGATGATGATGATGATGGTGATGATGATGATGGTTATGATAAAGACTTCCATATACGTATATCATCCGAACATCTTTGTTACCCCCTACTTTCTTTTATCGATCACCTTATCTCCCCTCCCTCGCTTTGTTGTCTCAATATCTACCTCACGTGCCGTTTGTCTCCTTCTCATTTCAGTGATCCTCTATTACACATTTTTTGTTGTCCGGAAGAAACCTTCAATCTTACCAGGCAGATATCTAAGTGTCTTTTATAATGACTAGCAGTTTCTTGACATAAAGACAGGAGAAAGACGAGAGAGAGAGGGAGAGTGGGGAGGGAGAGAGCGATGGGGGAGAGAGGAGAGAGAGAGGGGGGGAGAGGGGAGGGGGAGAGAGGGGAGAGAGAGAGAGAGAGAGAGAGAGAGAGAGAGAGAGAGAGAGAGAGAGAGAGAGAGAGAGAGAGAGAGAGAGAGAGACGGGGCGGAATCCAAAACCTGCTGGCCTCTCAGTCCCAAAGGAGCCATCTTTCATTCAGCAAGTCAGCGTGTTTGATAGTACAGGCCCGGCCAGGAGATTAGAGTATGCGGTGTGATCCGATGAACATTATAGCCAACACATATATCACAGTATCAGGACCTGTGGATCAGCAGTACATCATAAGACATAGCTTGTTCCTGCCTTTTTTTTCTAAGTAAAGAGGTGGATGCTTGCTCTGAAAGGGGGTGATTATGCTTGTTTGGGTGAGTGGATGGGTGGGGTTACCTATGTTTCTGCGGTAGAGAATAATATGTGCACAATGTTTTGTCCTAAAATTACGGCAAGTATACTTAACTAGTTCGTCCATTTAAATGTCTCTATTACCTGGTAAGAATAATTCCTGCAGGACCCAAAGTCTGGAAACGTTTCTTTTCTCCTACTGTCACCACCACCACCACCACCACCACCCTCCACAAGCATATAGACACAATCTGTGCCTCACACTACGTTTTGTTTTATTTATTTAATGTCTTTTTTTTATACAGGAACCAGCCTTTCTCCTTATCTTACCTACTGTCTGCAGCAATAGCTGCCCCAGGGTGGACTGTTGCCTGCATTCTATTGATATTCAGCTGCAGGGAACATTCGCCTGGGTTTATAGTTGCCCTAGTGTGTGCTTTTGCGTGCGTTAAGTCTGGCGGGAGTTTGACTCATTCTCTGATATCATCAACTCTTGGGAGCAGTCATCAGAAGACCTGTATGCATGTTGCAGTCATTCAGTTAGCAAGGTGTTAACGTTTCATCTAGCAGCACTGGCACAGGGAGCTAGAAAGAGAGCAGTATTGGAAGTGTACTGTTCTCCACAGGGCATATGACCAACAAGGTCAGAACAACACCACCATGTGAATTATCTGCTTTGTTTGAAAAAAAAGGGTGGAAATAGATGGATGAATAGATAGATAGATAAGTTAGATAGGTAGGTAGGTAGGTAGGTGGATAGATAGATAGATAGATAGATATGTAGATGGATGAATGGATGGATGAATAGGTAGGTAGGCAGATAGACAGATAGATAGATAGACAGACAGAAGATAGATAGATAGAAGATAGATAGAAAGAGAGATAGATAGATAGATAGATAGATAGATAGATAGACAGACAGACAGATAGACAGATAGATAGATAGACAGATAGATAGCTTGACAGACGGACAGACAGACAGACAGACAGATAGATAGATAGATAGATAGATAGATAGATAGATAGATAGATAGATGGATGGATGGATAGATAGATAGATAGACAGATAGGAAGGCAGGCAGACAAATAGATAGATATAAATAGATAGATAGATAGATAGATAGACAGACAGATAGACAGGTAAATATATAAACACACAGACAGACATGCAGGCAGATAGACAGATAGATAGAAAGACAGATAGATAGATAGACAGACGGATAGATAGCTTGACAGACGGACAGACAGACAGACAAATAGATAGATATAAATTGATTGATAGATAGACAGACAGATAGACAGGTAGATATATAAACACACAGACAGACATGCAGACAGATAGACAGAGAGACAGAAAGATCTCTTATTTCATATTTTTTATATGGTTTATACTACGTTAGTGTGCTGACAGTGATGGAGGTCATTCCAGTCTTTAGTTACCCCCCTCCCTCTCCTCGCTCCATCTCCCCCCCCCCCCCCCCCCCCCACCCCTCCCGCTCCCCCCGTTTGTTTGACTCCTCTATCAAAATGTTGAAAGGGTCTTATAATGTGATAGATAACAGTGATGGATATCTATGCTATGCTGCTGTCTTGGGAGTTGAGGGTATACATAGTAAAGTCATGTTCTTTCCCAGGGTGACAGCATAAACCATACGATTCCAAATGTGTACGTTGGATACGGTTAACATAGTATGAAACAGTGAAGCGAGCACTAAAGTATATAATAAAAAAAGAACACCTCTCTCTCTCTCTCTCTCTCTCTCTCTCTCTCTCTATATATATATATATATATATATATATATATATATATATATATATATACATATGTGTGTGCGTGCATGCGTGCGTGCATGTGCGCGCGTGTTTGTGTGTGTATGTGTGTGCGCGCGTGTTTGTGTGTGTATGTGTGTGCGTGCGTGTATGCATGCGTGAGTGTGTGTATGCGTGCATGCGTGCGTGCGTGTGTGTGTGTGTGTGTGTGTGTGTGTGTGTGTGTGTGTGTGTGTGTGTTGTAGTACTAGTAGTCTGCCACCATATTCAAACCGAAAAGCGCAAATAGATGCCGAACATTTCAGATACAGAAATATGCTTGTTGTATGTTGATAGAGATATTCATACCCCGAAAAATTGAGAGAGACATTTTCCCCTCTAATAACCTGCAGTACAGAAGAATAATACATTATGATGTAGAGTCAAAACGATATTGACGCCACGAATAGTAAAATTGTAAATTTCACAATATCGAGCTATGCAAAATCACTAAAGCGGTCTAGGAGTTAGGATAATAAATCATTGCTTATCTTATCTATGGAAATTCCCTCTTCCAATCTAGAAAAAAGATGTAGAAATTCACGGTAACCTCTAAAACAAACTTTTGTCGAAAAAGATTCGTCTACAGTCACCAAGTTTAATCAGAACTTAACCTTCATCAGGACGTGTAAATCATATCATTATCATTCAGCAGGAGCATTCAATCTTTGGCGATGAAGTAACTGGTGGAAGCAGTAAGTAAGGGTGGAATTATTCATGCCAGAGTTCTGGACCAGCAAACCTTTTTTCGGTATTGTAACTGCTGGTCAGTTGACCCTGGAAATGTGACGATGCTGAAGATGAAGAAAACAGTTTTCTCTCACTTGATGTCAGGCAGGCTAGGATCTCCTAAGACCTTCACGCCTTGCAAAGACTTCAGGCCACCTCCCTTGAGAGATTGTAGTCAGCGCGATAGACATCAAAGTCTGCTTCCAAGCTGAATTCCCAGTATCTTCACTCTTCATTGATAAAATAAACAAAATCATACCAATTATTCACGCCGAAGTTGGACGAACTGCGCCTGACATGTCAGGCGCTTAACGGCAGCGCAACGCATTTTCGCTCATAATTATGACAGACAACAGTTGCTGTCTGACCTTTCGAAGAAGAAAAATCCTATTTAATAGATATACTAAAACAAAATCGACAATCTTCTTATTCATAAGTAGTCAATTTTTCTCAACCAGCAAACTATATTAAAATCAAAACCAGATTTTTTTTTTCAAAAAGTCTCTGAAAACAAAGTGTTTACACCAATAAATTATGTAATGGACACCAAAGCCAATCACAGTTTCACTTTTTAATAAGAGGTACAGATGGAATTACTGACACTCACAAAAGGTCTCCACATTTTAAAAAGATCTGTCGAAATGCGAAGTAGGAGCAGAATAATTTTCTGCTAAAGGCTTGGACATCAATGAGAATACTGCCCGATATTGCATTTACCAGTAAGTTGAGGCTAGAAAATAACGTGACAATACTGAGAATCTGGAAGAAAAATATCATTACTGTCAATATTTGTTGCAAGGCAGGCTAAGCTCTTAAGCTCACTCTCTGCAAAGATTCCAAACTGCCTTCTGCGATAGATTTGGGGGTCAGCACAAGGCAGAGAAGACTTAAGTCTGCTTCCAAATCGAATTCCAATCATCTTCAAACCGGGTGATAACTTATACAAATATAATAAAGCGGATAACTCTTGCAACTCCTTGTCCCGAGTTTTTCATCACATATTCCCTGGGAAACACACTGTCAAAGATAGTGAAATTCATTTTGATTGTTATTTCTCTTTTTATTTCTGATCATGATGATTTCAAAACACAAGGTGTAAATAAGAAAATGTAATTTTCATAATGTAAACGTCATTCAGTTTTTCATTTAAGTACGTACAGCATTGAATGAAAGTGATGATCTGGTGTAGGATGATTATGCGCTCCAACTAAAGCAATCATTGTACACACCAACTTTGATACATTACCGACTAAAACTTTTCAGCTGCCCTAACAAAAAGATCAATATCTTTATCCACAATCAAACCGCTCTTTTCATCCAGGAGACATCAAATCAAACGCGCAGAAATTTTCAATAATCCCTGTAAACAAAGTTTTCACTCTGAAAAATTGTCAGCAGTCCCCTAGTTTTACCAAAATCTCGCCCTTTTGCCAGAGACACTAATATAGTTATATCATCTAGCAGAATCGACCAATCTTTTGACGATGAAGCAACCGGTGAAAGAGCCAAATATGGACAGAATTATTTAGAGCCTAGGTTGTGGACAACGATAACTTTTCTGGTGTTGAGAATTTCAGTACGCTGAGCCGTGAAAATAATCTAACACTGACGAGGACGCTGAAAAAGCAATTTCATCTTGTCCTGTCAACACTTGTGGTGATGCAAGCCGAACTCTAAAAATCTTTTACGTACAGCGCACAATTCTGTCTTGCTTTCTGTGACAGTTGCGGGGCAAGCACACTTGACACTGGTCCGAATCTGCTTCCTTAATTGGATTGGCATCGTCCTCACACGTTAACCCGTTGCTGTAATAAGTTGTACAAAGTCGTTGAGGTAGGTGATTCCCCAGTTTCTTCTTTACTTCTTCACAACTTTTTCTCTCGTCTGTTTCTTTCTTTTCCACTATTCTTTTTCTGAACTTGACTGGATGCATTAACTGAAAGAGGAGCGCGTGTATGTGTGTGTGTTGTCTGTGCGCGCGCACGCATGCATGGACGCTCGCTTGATGATGCGATTTGGTATGTTCCTTTTTTATCCTAATTTTCTTTTTGTACCTAAGATCGCTGAAAATCATACTTCTATGTTATATAACTGGGAGTCAAACTCACAACCTTTTACAATATCACGTGCAGTATACTCCAGACAAACTTAACAGACATCCTGACAAAGTTTGTTCAGGAGCAGTCTACTGTTTTCACCCAAAAGATATATAAAAAAGGAGCATAACACAAAAATTATCACTAATTCCTGAAAGAAAGTTTCTGAACCAAAGACTTCTTAGTCTTCACCAAGTTTGATCAGAGTTTTTCCTTTTTACTGGACATGGAAATCAAATTACTGTCGTAAATTGCTATCATCCAATCTCTTCAAGATGAAACGACGCAGAGAAGCACTAAGAGAGAATGAAAAAAGGATCTGTCGCTGTGGATCTCGACCACAAAAGATGCTTTTGGCATTGTAACAGACAGTACGTTGAACTAAGTAAATAAATAAGCGCTGGTGAGTATGTTGAAAAATAAGTTCATTTTCCATGTCAGCAGTTGCAAGGATGCAGAGAAGTTCTAACATCCTTAACGTTTGGCATAGTTTTTATTCGTTCCTGTCGGCTACAGTTCTGAGGTTTTTGGTATGATACCTTCTTTACTCACCATTGAGGCAGCCACACCCCGACTTCGGGAATATTAAGTGAATGATCTAAGCAGCTGTCGGTGACAGATGCAAGGTCAGCACTCTGGATACCGGACAAAGTCTGCTTTCAAAATGAATACCTTGTGTCTTCAAATTATAAAAACTTACCAACGCAGTTAGAGATGGTAGTCTTGTGGCTTTCAATTTCCTTCCAGGCGTTTTGCACCTGTTCCTAAGCAATACACTGCCCTAGAGAGTAAAACCTACATTTACATGTGGGAGGACTGGGAGCCATTCTTGCAATATTTTACAATATCAAGAGTAGCATACCAAGCCTTCAAGATGTCAAAATAAAAATAATGACCTATAGTAGATCCAGAAATAGCCTACTGTTTTCATTCAACAACCATCTGAAAATAGAACAATACAATGTTTAAAAAAATCTGTACAACAAAGCATTCCCCTCAAAAGATGCTCTAGTGTTCACCAACATTATTCATAACTTTTCAGATAGCAATAGAAATCAAATGATTGTCGTTCAGCAGAAGCATCCAATCTTTCGATAATGGAAGCACACACGAAAGCGCTAAGTAATAACAGAAGAGGACTGCCGGTACTCTGAACCCAGAACATAACCCAACACTGGTGAGTTTACAGTGAAGCACATTCCATCTCTCCTGTCAACACTTACGCAGAGCTAGGCTGTAAAGCTCCTCACGAACAGCATGCACTCTATTCCCCCAGCCCTGTGACAGATGTGGGGTCACCTCACCCGCAGACCAGGCAGTTCAGTCTCCTTCCAAAATCGAATTCCCGTCGCCGTAACACTTTAACCTACAGTAGTGATAACGCATACAACTTCAGTGAGGTGGGAGGGAACCTTGTGGCTCCTTTTCTATTCATTCTAAACTTTTCTTCTAGCTATTTCCTGTCTTTTTTGGCATACTCTTTTGCTTCCAAACTGGGCACATGCGTTGTTGGAAAGAGAGATTGTACGTTTCAGACTATTCTAATTTCACCAAAGGAAAAAAAATCTTTCTTGAACGGATTTGAGGTCAGGGGATGTGCCAAAACGATATCTAATATTGCTCTTTCAGTACGAGAAAGAAAGAGAAAAAAGGGACAAAGTTGGAAAACAACTAATGAATGACACACACACACACACACACACACACACACACACACAATAACACACACACACACACAGAATGTGTGTGTGATAGAAGAGAGAGAGAGAGAGAGAGAGAGAGAGAGAGAGAGAGAAGAGAGAGAGAGAGAGAGAGAGAGAGAGAGAGAGAGAGAGAGAGAGAGAAAGAAAGACAAGAAGAGAAAAAATGTGAAATTGTTGGACTTCAGAAAGACATGCACAATCCACTTTCCTTCAAAAATTTACGATAAAAGGCAAGTCATGACGAATCAATAATTAAGATTCAATTCCATAAAAGGCTATTATAGAAATTATCAAGATTATTCTATATCTAACGTTTAGACATACAGTGAAATAGATAAAAGACTACCAATACACATATCTCTAGCCTTTAATCAATCTTCCCCTATATATTCCATTACATTACTCATTTAGCAGACATACACCCCCACACGCACCACGCACAGTAAACGGAGACAGGGACGCGCGCGAACGCGTGCGCGCACACACACACACACACACTTTCTCTCTCTCTCTCTCTCTCTCTCTCTCTCTCTCTCTCTCCTCTCTCTCTCTCTCTCTCTCTCTCTCTCTCTCTCTCTCTCTTACAATCACATACACGCACGCGCGGGCCTGCACGCAAGCATCACTGATCATCATCCGATATATTCAGGAAGTATTATGTAGCAAATAAAACATTACCATTACTGTATGTCTTCACTTTCTAATTCATTTCTTTCTTTTACCTGCTCTGTTAAGTCTTAAATCAATGTCTTCCATTTGATGTCACAGCTACTTTAGATAAGAAACATATTGTATAGTTCTTGTGCCGCTAAACCATTAGTGTTAAAAAGCAACCAGCCACAGTCAAGTCAATAAAGTACAACACAGCAGTATAGAAGAGATGACTACTTCCCTGTAGATAAAGAACAGTGTAATGGTCCCTATTTCGAAAATCTTTTGGATTTAAAATTCAGGTAGACTTTGTGAAAGCAAAAAAAAAAAAAAAAGACGAGTTTTACAGTTGACAAAAAAATTTATCTGGCTACTTTGTCTGTCCGTGTGTCTTTCCATCTGACTCTCTGATGTCTCTGTCTTTCTGCCTGTATATCTCTGTCCCCCTCCCCCCCCCCTCTCTCTCTCTCTCTCTCTCTCTCTCGTGTTTGCTATTCTCGTTTATTTTATCAAATCATTATATTACGTAATTTATTCTAGACTATAGACACACACACAGACGCAGAGAGAGAGAGCGAGAGAGAGAGAGAGGAGAGAGAGAGAGAGAGAGAGAGAGAGAGAGAGAGAGACAGACAGACACAGACAGAGAGACAGACATAGATGAAGAAGAACAACAAGAACAAGAAGAGGGAGGGAGGGAGAGAGAGAGAAAGACAGAGACTGAGACATAGAGACAGACAGAGAGACAGAGAGTATCAAGCCCACTTCCTTTGTATTGAAATAGCCGGAAGAATAAAAATATCAGGGCCATCAGTGAAATTCCAATGTTTATTTCTTAGCTACAGCTGGTGAGTAATGACCACTACACCTGGCTGTCACACAGAAATCTCTTTCAGAAATGTAAGCCACTAAATGTCGAGAGCATCCTTGTGTGAAAACAATATTGATCACATCTGGGTTTCCATGGCAAGAGAAGAAACGAGGATAGAACAGGAACAATCACGCATTCAGATAGCAACTGTGTGTTATTTATTATTTCTTTTATATATTCTTTTATATCGAGGATAATGGAATGAGCACTTATGTTCTTTCTTACATCCAGTCCCCGTGTGTATGCGGTTTTGTGAATTCTGTCATCTGTTCCCACCGGCACACAATGGACTACTCTTACGAAAAGCGGAACAGGATTTAACGTGTGCGCAAAATGTTCTGCGTGCGTTCACACACGGGGCCTCGGTTTATAGTCTCATCCGAAGGACTTTTGGGGAGAGTGGAATCTGCACTGATGTTAATTCCGGGGGAAAATATTCCCCTTGAACGGGAATCGAACCCGGGTCGTCAGATTGCGAGCGCAATGTTCTAACCACTAGGCTATCTCGTCCCCTTGTGTGTGTGTGTGTGTGTGAAAGTCAAACTTTTATTTTCAGATGGTACATTGAATAAGCAGTGCATTTGCTTTTTTTCATCAAGCCATCTATCTAAAAAAAAAAAAGAGAGAAAAAAAGATAATGTATATGTGTGTGTGTGTGTGTGCATGTGCATGTGTGACAGAGACAGAAAGAGAAAGAGAGAGAGGGGTGGGGGAGACGGAGGAGGGTGGAAAGAGAGTGAGAGAGAGGGCGAGAGGGAAGGAGAGAAAGAAACAGAGGTGGGGGGAAGAGAGAGAGAGAGAGAGAGAGAGAGAGAGAGAGGGGGGGGGGGGTAGGGACGAGAGAGAGGGCGAGAGGGGGGGAGTGAAAGAAACAGAGAGAGACAGAGGGAGAGAGAGAGAGAGAGAGAGAGAGAGAGAGAGAGAGAGA